>CM075301.1:7174984-7499195 GCA_037672795.1 Lagerstroemia speciosa | reverse complement strand
TAGATGTTAGATGCTCCAATCTCTCTGCATCCTCCTGACACTGTTTGGACGGAAAGGATTAGGAGGGATTGTCAAATTCCTTTATCTGACAAATTATTCTCTCTCTAAATCCCTCCATAAGCTAAGTTTTTCAATTCCTTCAATTGAGAGAATTAGGAGGGATAATGACGAAAACACCCTCTATATTCTAAAATACGAACAAGAAAATCATACTATTTTATCTTACATCCCTTCGAGTATTTGGTTACGGACACAAGATTTTACCCAGATTACTTCTCATAAAATGCTATAATGTGAAAGAACAAAAACAAATAATCATGAAATTCATGGCACACATGCTTTAAGATGTTAAGCCTGATGCAGAGCAAAAGCTGTTAAACTCCCATACTAGGAAATTTTGTCGTCCGCAATGTCCACTGAAATTAAGGCTCGGACCGGTAACAAGTGATTAGTTAATCTAATAAGCATGAAAACAAGAGGCAAATGAAGTGCAAAATTGATATATGAACATACTAATATTCGACAGGTCACACATACCGGAGATTGTTTGCTCTTAATATCTCCCTCTACATCACAAGAAATGGCATTTCAATCTCATTAGAGAAACCAAGCCTCCACACTCCAAACAAAAATGAGATGCTCTCTACGATGGAAATGTCAAAAACTCGGTCTAACAAACTCATATCTATTTACTGTACCGGGTACTGCAAACCAAGAAGTAAGATGAGCCATAAAATGAATGCTGCTCAGGCAGTTAGCTTCTGGGAGGAGGGATCGATGATGTTCATGTGCTGAAGATGTAGTGCAGCCAAAAGTCCTTTCCAGGTTTCTCCTGGCCCACCTGTAACCTGAAAGTTGAGGAGCTTCCTCTGCTTACCATAATATTCTTCCAACAATTTGCTCTGCAGAAACAGAAAGATCTCTGATTAACAAAGCTTTCTTTCACTCGTCTCCAGTGCCAGAGTATTGAGCTGACAGCAAGAATTACATTCAAATATGCAGCAAAAGCTCAGATACCTTTAGTTCTAAGCCAAAAGAATTAAGAAGAAGAATTAGCAATGCTACCAAAGCTGAAATCAAACAAATATTTATATGCAATTGAGACCACATCAGCAAAATTTACTACCAAACATAAAATTGGCAATCATCAACTGAATAATAATTGCAGATTAATTCTCTACTTTATATATATTGAGCTTGCTTTCAAATTTTTAATCCAAAGAAATTGCCGATTCCCACCTGTTCTGCATAAAAGGCAAACCTCTCCTTCCAGGCAAGATCAGCAGAAATCAGTTCTTCATCCTGCGGCTTTACTTTAGGACTGGGAGGAGACTTGTGCAAGCTTGTGCATTCTTCTGTGCACTTGAAATTCAGCACCAAATCAACATCAGCAATCTGGTCAAGGATTTCCTGCAAAAAAGGTCCAATAACACTGAATCAACTATTGGGCACTAAAATTCCACAAAATTCAGTAATTAGCTCCTACAATCCAGCTAATAACAGGGACACTCTTCATTACGAAGATTTCTCCGGATCGTTTCAATGTGTCTACTATCTTTCTTTCTTTCCCTCTCATTCCCAACAAAATATAAAATGAAATCTATGATTTTATCAAAGAAACACATTCTGGGGGATGAATGCAGCTTAGCAAATTTTGTCCCTTTCCCTGTAGTATAGGAAGAGGAAAACAAGGATCCATATGTTCTGTGTTCAAGTGAAGATCTGTACAGCAGTAAAGAAACGTGAGTGACAAGTAGAGGGCATTTATACATACGGCTTGAATCCTTGTTCTTGGAAGTCCCTCAAGAATGAATCCCATTTCACCTCGGTCATATCCTTCCTCCAGCCTCCTTGTCAACAGCGCAAATATCACATGTTCAGGAACCAGTTTGCTCTCATTCAGTGCGTTCGCAATCTAAATCCATGAAAAATTCATCAGGAAAGATGGTCCATTGTATATACTTGAACGAGCTACAATTCCAAGAACATGAAGTATCCAGTCATGCAGGACGTATACAGAATATCTCTCATCAATCAATATTGAGTTTTCTGTTCCCAATCAAAACCATGAAGATCATAACAGAAAAGTGAATTATCCAAACGAATATCGAAAGAGTTTCCACAAAGTTTTGAACGACGAAAAAACAAATACTCCATGAATGATCAGGCCCAAAATTTCTCATTGATACCAGAGACCAGTAAAAAGCAAAATGAATTCGTCACAAAGAAAACCTTAGACGAATAATTGAATTAAATAATAAGGAAGTAGGAATCCACGAAACCTGCTTGTAGAGAGAAGACCGCGGGTTCAGCTCCTGTCGAACGAGCGATCCCATGGAGATGTGCGGAACTTGGAGGAGCTTCGACAGCCTCTCCGCGTAAAGGTGCTTCTGAGCTCCCCTATCTCCCATGATCACCCACTGCACTCCCCTCTCCGGGACCAGCCGCTCTGTCTCCAGTCTCGGCTGCGAGACGCGCTCCTCGTTGTCCGAATAGCAGTTGTAGTAGTAATCGTCGCACAGTGCCACTGCGGCCGATCCGTAGGCTCTGCGAGTGAACAGGCCAGCTCGTCGAAGAGGCGATGCAGCGGCAGCGAGGTGGCGGCTCAGTCGGCGGGCCATGGTGGCGGCGAAGGTCCAGTTAAGGGTTTTAGAGAGTGTCGGGGGAGAGTGGAGTCTTTAGGTTTTGAGGAGGAAATGGTCTGCTTAAGTTTGCCGTTAGGCCACTCAAGTTTGTTACACAGGAAGACCCGACACGCTGCGCTTTCTTATTGGTTCTTGAGAAAAATATAAGGTGTATGTGAAACTATGGTATTCCAGTGGACCCGCCACTCCGTTCAACCAATCTTATGACTTTGACCTGTATCTTGAGGGGTACAATGGGCCGTCCGTAGGCGATTATTGCTCACGAAGGGGAGTTTTTGGCAGGAATTCCACGGGCCTTGGGGACTTGACCGTTGATACGATGACACGTGTGGAGAAGAGCTGCGAGGAATCAAAAGAGAAATTTGCAAGGGGATTCGAGAATGGTACATGCAATCTCGCATCTCCTATGACTTGAGTGGTTGGCCCACGATCTTTTTTCACCTGGTTTGCTTCGAGTGTCTTTATTGGCTGATTTCGATCCAATGGGCTGCGGCTAGGGTTCATGCAAACATGCAACGTGGCCTATACCGTAAGATTGCAATAAGAAGTTGGTCAGTCGAAAAATCGTTGTAGAAAATTTGGATTTGGCGAAATTCTTTTGCCTGTAACGTGAGATCATTCTGACGGAAATCTTACGGTGGGAGGCATCCCCGTATCGTCGGCTTACTCTTTCGGTAAACATTGTGAAATTGTCGTTTGACAGATTCAACGCAATACTGACGGCATATGTTCTTCAGCCGAAATTTCTCACGCAATTTTGCGGAAGGTGC
The DNA here is from genome assembly GCA_037672795.1 of Lagerstroemia speciosa. Taxonomy (NCBI): domain Eukaryota; kingdom Viridiplantae; phylum Streptophyta; class Magnoliopsida; order Myrtales; family Lythraceae; genus Lagerstroemia; species Lagerstroemia speciosa. The sequence continues at coordinate 7,495,780 of CM075301.1, read as the reverse complement.
TGCAGATTTGCCTCAGACAAGTCGGCCAAAAATCTTACGAAAAAGTTTTCCCAAGGATATTTCTGGCGCAAACCAATCGCAATTTTGACGAAGATTCGCCTCTTGACTTTTCAGCCGAAAATCTTACAAAATTAGTTTCCGATCGAAGTTTCTTAAGCAAACAGAACCAAAATTGAACTGTTGTTGACTGGGACCGTCCACGAAATACTGACGAAAATTCGACAAAAGCAGATACATTGAGCAAGAATTATTTTATTCTATTAATTGATCGTTTTAAATTTAAATTAATTTTTAAGTACTAAACAAATATACAAAAGCTCTTACAGATAATGTTACGAAAATTAATAAAAGTTTTTCCAATAATATTTACTTGTAATCTCCTTTACAAAAGGGTAATTTCCTGCAACAGTATGATAAGTTTCTGAAACAAAAGGAACAACAACAGGAAGTTATCTACCAAAAAGGAAATTACCACCAAACAAAAAGCAATCCAAAAGGAAATTATATATCAAGGAAAAACACATCTAATGTCTAAGGCTACATCTCATTATCAGACCCCGCAATAAAATTATCATCTTCATTACCGTTTTGGGTGGCCTGTCTTGAATGGGGATCATCTGTTCGAGGCACATGAGGCTGTCGAAAATTGGAGTGCGGAGTGAACCACGGTTGCATCTGGGGGGCAGGGGGACAAATGACGGTGGCCGGGGTTGAGTGAGTGGTTGATTGTATCCATGTGTTGTCCCCATGGCTGCAGTGGTGCCAGTTGATCCATTCGTTACAGAAGAGTCATCTAGGTTTGAGCAATTAAAAACATCTGATCCTGCATTTGATCAAATTCGGGTTTTTTGACAGTGCCTTGCAATTGTTGATTCAACTGTGTAACTTGTTGCATCATCTCCCACATTTGTGATTCTCAGGTAGCGAAGGATCCAATATTTTCAGGAAAAGAAGTGATGAAATCTTCAGTGATTGCATCTAATCCATATATATGCCCCTTTTTCTTACTACCGACAGCCTTTTTCCATAGATTTAGTAATATTTTCTTGCTATTAGGGTTGATCTATCCACCCTCCAATGCCCTTTCCACACCTATATCCCTTGCAGTCTGTGTCAACTCTTCTTACATAAAACGAAACCCATAAAATTACAATAATAAATGAGTATAATCAAACTTCAAGAAAAAAGTAACACACTAAATCCCATCAAATTTCTGAATCCAACAAGAAGAATCGTAAATCTCTAGTCGGGGGCAGTGCACAGTTGTGGATGCATTTCAGCAGGAACCCATCGAGCACAAATGGTAAATGATGATTATTATTATTATTTAGCATTGTACGTAATCTTCACAAGAAGTATATAATTATATTATGTTTTCTCTTACAGGCAAAAGAAATGGGAAGGGAACCATCAACATACGAGATTTTCATTTGAATGCGCAAGAATAAAAGAATGGGACAATTCGCTCAAGGCACGCCAGAATGATTCGCTCATCCATGGAGCTGGCTTCATCTTTTTCTTACAATTACCATACATATCACTAAACCGAGACGAAGCCTTATGAATGAATGTCTTCCATATAAAGTCCCCATCATTCGGAGCCCATGTTACATATTTCTACAAAATATAAAAAGATAAATGTTATATATATTTAGGATAAGAATGGTAACATACTAATTGATTTGCAAAGTATGCACCATTATTTTGCACCTTCAATTCCTTACATAGATCACATCGTATTGGCTCAAAAATCGATTGAAACGTAGGGTGAAAACCAGGCATCATTTTTCTAATAATTTTCGTGATACGGGCTGTAGCGAGAAGATTATCATAGTACCTTAAAAAGAAAGGGTAGGATATTAGCCTTATTGCATTTGACATAATATAAACACACACATACACACATATATATTATAATTAAGGTGACATATTACCCATGAGCTCTCTCTCGATGTAGGAATGCCTTGTTCGATAACTACAAAGTATGAAATATCCACATGGCCCATAAGAGGTTGGGCCCATGCCCATTCCACATCGGAAAAATAATGAGTTAAAATCTAATTTATAAGAGAGCAGGTACCACAATTCTATAAACTTAAGTTTTTGGGATGGACATAGGTCCAATCTCTTGTGGATCGGGTGAAACATTTCACATGGTATCAGAGTCAACTACGTGAGCTCACAGCACGCTAGGCCCTAGTGTCGAACTCGTGGTCCGTTAAGGCCGAGACAGGAAGAAAAAATGCTCCGCTCGTGGTCAATTGTCCCATCTCACCCGAGTACGGAAGAATCCATCTGCACACAAACCTAACCTCACATTATGTGGTTCTGCTGCAAAATTTAGAATGCCTACGATCAAATTCTTTCCATGCATTCCCATATGAAGGATGACAAATTATACCATCAACTCTTTGTATTTCATGATGCCACTTCATATGAGTTGTTGAACTCCTAGAGGCATATAGTCATTTTAATTGTGGAATGATTGGAAAATAATGCATCCTCTTCACAGGAACTGGCTTAGAATCGGGCCTTCCTTCTAGTTGTTGTACATATCGTGGTGTGTCACAGAAGTTACATCTATCTAAATCAATTGTATGCTTATAATACAATATACATCCATTAGAACAACAATCTATCTGCTTGGAGGTAAGCCCGAGTCTGGACACCAATTTCTTTGTTTCATAGTACGATTTGGGAACAATAGAATCTGTAGGGGTGCATTCAGTAATTAGGTGGAGAATTTCATCCATTGCATCTTGGGGAGCATTCTAGTCTAATTTAATACTAATCAATCGCACTGATAGAGACAAAGCTGAATGATTTGTGCACCCACTCCACAAAGGTTTCCTCAATTGTTCTAGCATGTCATAAAATTGTTGGCACTCCTCGTTTGGTTCTTCATTATATGTTTTTGACCCAGTGACGGGGTTGCCCGCATGTTCACATCTTGGACTATCTTGATTATGAATAAAGTCATCATCACTTCCTCTAATAAATTGAGCGTAATCCTATGAAGCTACATCAATTGCTATGGGCCTATACTATTGTAATTGATCCAATAATCTAATTTGTGATGAGCTTGGTCCAACATCATTAATATTCTGCATATTATCATGTGCAGGTGTAGGAACCTCTCTATGATGCGTCTAGTACCAAGAATTTGGGTTGAAGCCCCAACAGTACAAGTGACGTCTAATTTCATCTGGAAATAAAAGCCTTCCATATATACGACATTTAATACATGGACATCATAGTCCCCTCCATTTGAAAGTGAGGCAAACTACTTGCATGTTCAATGAAGGTCTCCACACCATCCAAGAACTCTTTTGTAATTCCTTCACGATTGGGATACAACCTATTGTTCATCCATAAATGTTGTCTGGGAATATCTATTTATTATAATGCGCATTCCTATCAAATTTAGTAACAATAATTACTACAAGAAATCAGCTTTTTTTGTGATTACTTATATGTGACTATAATATAGTTGGTCACCAAAAAGCTTATATTTAGTGATAACATTATAAAATAGTCACTATGTAAATTTGATTAAAATATTTAGTGACAATTTTAATACACTCACTAATTTGAGATTTTCGGTGACCGAATATAGAGTTATCACATAAAAACTGTGGCTAAATCTCATTAGACATGGCACAACAGTTACACGACGCCATGTTCTTTGTTCTAGTGATAAAATTGTGATTGGCCACTAAATATGATGTAATTCTGTGACAATTTTCAGTTATAATCTCCTGCTAAAATAAGAAATTATTTCAACATTTTTAACCTATCTATGATAACTTCATTAAATATTGAAGATATTAATTAGGCTAACCATGATCGAGTTCCCTGTAACATACATATTATATATTATATTAACTGAAACTCTTCTTTATTACTTTAGCTGAATCTATTAAAATTTTTAATAATTTGTTGTTTGCATCATAAACAATTTTAATGTAACACAGTGGAAACGATCCGTATTTGTTGACTGAATTTGTTGACTGAAACCCAGCTATCGGAATCAATTTTTTTTTTGTTTTAACAGAAATTTTAAATAGAAAGACAAAATTCAAGTCTAATTTGTGAATGGATAATTATAAAGGGATATTTTAGGTAACTCACTCCTAAAATCAATTGATTCCCCTCAAATGAACATTTTGAAGATCAATTGCTAATTTGTAGGAGGAAAAAATAGCTCTCCACTTTTCACCGTATTCACTCACAATTGTTTTGGTCACTAATTCAATGACTATAATTCGTCATATAATTATTTGGCCAAAAAAATTAATAATAATTGTAAGCTTATAGTGACTGTTTTAAAAGGTTTTAGCGACAGAGAGTTTGGCCACTAATTTAATTTATCTATTGTCAATCTGATTTTGTCACCAAATGACTTGCTTTTTAGTTATACATCTACTAGTTTGGTCACGAATACATTTAGCCAGGAAGCATTAGTGACGGTTAGTGACAAAATAAATCTTAGTCACATTATTAATTCCGTCCATCAAAAGCGGCAGCAATGTTCACGAAATGCAACCGTCCCACGCACGTCGCGGAAAATTCTCACGCTAATACCGGCTTTTCGTGTAATGCCTGAGGGAGAGGATAACGAGAATGCAGGGAGGGGCGTGAGATTAATGATGAGTACAAAATTGTTAATTGTATAGTTCATTATAAAGAAAATCTTATATTATCTTTGTATGACAAGTGGTGTATTCTTTTCAAACTCATTGATATCTGATAGGTACCTCGAGCGATCTATCGGCTAGGACGGTCTTGGGTCGGGGAAGAATCGGCGGCAAGCTTGCAATCTCCAGCGTGGAACCTGCAAAAAGCCAAGTCCGGGGAGGTTTTCCGGCAAGGCCCTCCGATGCTTAAGTTAGAATCGGATAGGAGAGGGAGGGAAGGAGGAAGTGTGTGTGTAGGGTTCAGTGGTCTCCCTTTTACCTGGCCCCGAAGGGGCTTATTTATAGGTCCCGTTTGTACAGAGGGTTGATGTCAGCATGTCTACCACGTGGCTGGCACGGGGGAGAGCGTTGTCCGAGCAAGTTCGGTACTCGGCCTGTATTGTGTGGGTAAGGTATTCGACTTGCTCCTCAACACCCGACGCCTGGGTGACGAGGTTTTCCGATGCGGTCGCACCAGAGGTACCCAATGTGTGTCTTGATGCTTGACATGCCCATGGTGGAGGTACTTGACTTGTCAGGGTGTGTTTGTGGCACATATGTCCAAGGGTATCCGACTTGGATATGTCCGAGTACATGCTTGGTGGTGCTCCGCATGTGCACGTCCGGGGGTCCTCGACATGCACATAGTTCAGTAATCCCCGTGTACCTTGTCCTTGGAGTTCGGGTCGGACGTTGATATCCAGTCTATATCAATATCTAATAATCTTATAGGTCAAAGTAAGTCTACGTTTAAAGTACATGTTTGTATGATTTTACCAAAGGTTATGCCTGTAAGGGAATCAAATCTATAACCGCATGAACAAATCATGAACTATACGTAAGTCTATCTACTTGGGCTAACATTTTGACAATTAATAACGTGATTTCAATTAGTGGTATGCATGGGTAGGGAATAGAATCGAAATCGATAAGAGCACGCTCGATGCGATAGGTTCTTGGTAGATATATCTCAATGAAATTCGGGGAGGTTCCGGGAAAGAAATCAAAGAACGGCTTCTAAGTGGTTGCGATTTAGGTTTTGACAAATAGGGTGGGTACCACGAACCGCAACTGACTGTGTGAAAAACTGATTCGCACAATTAATTTTAATTGCCTACAACTTGTCATTTGCACTCAAATTCTCGAACTGCTTGTACCTTACATTTTTAACTCGATGAATTTTTATTTGACATGGCAGTTATACATATTTGATGGTCTAATTGTTTTGAACTCACTCTCATGTGATTTGGTGAGGTCGAAATCTCATGTTCGAATCTTTTTCTAAGTAAAATTGCTAGAATGAATTCTCGAACTATATTAGGCTTTTGGTAGTATTACGTTGATGGGACCAATGTCAGTATCGGTTGTTCAGCTCATCTGCTATGTTCACGATTGGACATGAAATCACAATAGGTTGATGGATCCCCATTGCTTCTATCCTCCTTCCCCATAAAATAAAAATTAGATATTGGTAGTAAAATATAATTTAGCATATTGAAAATATACATAAAATATCTGTAACATAATTTATAAAGTAAGCTAAATTAATAAAAGAAGTGTGAAAACTCTTCAAACTTTATTGTGCAGTGACAACTAAACTATAAAGATTTTGAAATTATTTTATATTTTTAGATTTAAGAAGAAAAATAATTAATAAATTATTTCAAAATGATGCCCAAGATATGTGGCATATCATAGGTTTCAAATAGGTCCAGTTCTTTATGAAAGAATAGTTGAATGTGTAGCCGGCCATTGTCATGTCATGAATTTAGGCCATCGAACCTTCTTTGAAAGCTAGTACATGTTCGAAGGAATAACGGTCACCTGTACTATTATATGAAAGACATGAGAGTTTACTAAAAAAAATTGGTTGATGTAATAAGACGTTTCTTTTCCTGACGTTTCTTTTCCTGACGTTTCTTTTCCTGACCTTTCTTTATTTGAAGTAAGGTCTTGCGTTCGAGTCTTATGAACGGAGAAAATTCATTTTGTGAGAGCTACACCCTCTAGTAGACTCACCGGATTGATCTGAATCAGTTAAGAGACATTTAATTTCTAGATACTAATAGTACAATTCGAAAAGTTAGTGGGATTTTGTTTTTTTCACTTTTTCAAATTACTTATTATCATTATTTTTACTTTTTATAATAACTTGATCAGGAGTTAACAGTAAAAACCGTTTTAACTAGCTTAATTACTGATAATTATCCGGCTAACTAAAACCCATTATTCATTTGCTGAATTCCAATTGCCATTTCTCCGTGAAATGTGATGAGGTGAAAGCAGAAAACTAGCTGGTTCAAAGAACAACCGGAAGTTTTCTTGCGAGTTCTTGCGAGAGGCCGTCCGCGGCAAGAAATTCGGGGGTGTAACAATGTCATCACATGATAGTGTATAAGTGATATTAATTAATAAACTCAAGCCATTTTTTAGTTTTTTTTCCTTTCAGATTCTATAAAAAAAATTCCTAAGAAATTAGGTTGATTTTATTAATTGATGTCATGGCGGAGAAATTCTTATATATAATACGTATACTACGTAGCAGTACTGAATAGTGTCACAAACCAATATTATTCAATCATTTTTACGGTTTTTGTAAGTTTTATTAAAAAAATTTAAATGATTAAATCTTATTAATTTTTGATACTATATATGTAATACACCTTACACACAATAGCCTCGTTGTGTCATGCTCACCCTTTACACACAATTACTCGGGTGATCAAAACTGGTTTTTTTCATTTGTCATAACTTAATTGATATTTCTGAGAATTCCTAAGATTTCTTCCATGTACTATTTGTAGAGTCTCCTCAGTCAAGAAGATGATCTCGATGGCCACAATTAAAGGATGAATAATATAAGTAGAAATAATTTTGATTCTTTCTTTTGGGCACGGAATTGTGCTAGAAAGACTTTACCGTATGAAAAGAGTAATTGACTAAAAGGAAAGAATATAATAGTATGAAAATGTTACTGATCGTCGAGGCCTGTGGCGGTCACAGTTTCCTTAAAACTTATTCGCCCCCTCTCGGTTGTGCTGAGGACACGTGGACGTAAGTCTCCCAGGATATAACGACTGCAGAGCTGTAAGTAGCACCGAACTTGAAGCTCCAAGGCGAACTGAAACAGAAGCTGAACACCACCGAAAACAATGCACGACAAAATAGAGGGAGGAATATTTCCTAGGACTAATTTTATGAAGAAGGCGAAGGTTGTCGGTCAAATGGCACACAATATGCTTGCTTATGAAGAACTCCTTTTCTTCACACTTCTATTCTCCATGCATACCACTTATTTATATATATATATATATATAGGTGGAGTGGAGATGCTGGCATGCGTGGAGAGTTAAGGCTCCCAATGATTGCCTCCATTAAACTTCAATCATTAGAAATGAAAACTCTCCTGCAAATGCGATCAATTAATCGCAAATGATGGATGAAATTAGGAGGAACATAGGAACAAATCCATTCGCGTATGTGGGCACATTCATCCACACAAGTGAAGTTCAATGGATATCCATCGGTACATCTTCAGATCGACTGATCTTACTCGTATAATTTCCTCTAATTTCAAGAGACACAATTTCTCATTCACACATTTTATACGTGCTATTCGTGCCATTTTTCCAACACTATTTAGTACACAGGCATCGAAAAATGGGAAAAAAATCTTAAATGATCATATCTTACAATGAAGAAGAACCAATCAAGTTACTCAGTATTAATTATGATAACTGCTCAGATAATTAATATTAATCTACTCATTTATTATATTTTAATTAATAATTTTTTACAGTGATAAAGGTAAAATCAACGGAGAATTTATTGAAAAAGGAAGTGAACCTAAAGCAAAATTTTTAAACATCGTGGCCAGTACAGATACGACCGTTGGGCTCAATGTTGACTTTCTAGAACAATGGTCGTCGCCGTCAAAAAGCTAACCCCTTCTCCGCTGCTTCCGCTCCCTCTTTTCGGCCATGCATGACGTCAAAAGACTAGAATTCTTCCTTCGAAGTTACAAAACTGCCCCCGTCGTACCTTCCCTAACGGTTCCGCCTTACCCCTCACTCCAAGATCGGCGCGTGTACATATATATATAATACATACACACACGCACTAATAAGCCGGTCAACTCACGGTACGCGTCATCGACCATATATTATATATACATAAAGGCTCGTACCCTTCTCTTGCCTCAAGACTCTCTTAATTTCCATCTCTCGACCATTGTATCTCCATTCGACTCTCACTTGTATTTAGCTTTACATTATCGCGACCAATTGACTTCCGGGTTTAAGATATCTAACTCTTAGCAGCTCGAACTTGGTACGTTGAGCCGACTCATCCAGTTACTTTATCTATTGGCTAGTGGGTCTTGGAGTCTTATTTCTGTTTGATCTCTAGAGTATTTTGGCCATATAAGTCATTTGAAAGTATGGCTACAAAAATTTCTAGTCACAGCCTTACGTTCACCTTCCTGCAATCTCAATAGCAGATTCTAAAACAAACGCACGGTTCTCGAGTCGAATATTATCAACAGTTTGATCGTCTCCTTGCTCTCTAACATCCTGAGAGAGTTTCGGTTCCCGTGACAATGGTCGATGTGTTGAGTCAGAAGTACGAGCGAGTGTTCAGCCACTTTGACGAGAACAAGGATGGGAAGGTTTCCCCTTCCGAGCTCTGCCGATGCATCGGTGCCATGGGGAGTACTGAGCTCTCGCTGGCAGAGGCAGAGGCCGTGGTAGAAGCGTTTGACGCCGATTGTGACGGGCTGCTAGGGTTCGAGGACTTTGTCAGGTTCGTGGAAGGAGGAGGGGAGGAGGAGAAGGTGAACGACCTGAGGGAGGCGTTTAAGTTGTACGAGATGGACGGGAGCGGGTGCATCACGCCTCGGAGCTTGAGGAAGATGCTGCGTCAGCTCGGGGAGTCGAGGACGATCGAGGAGTGCAGGCTGATGATCTCGAGGTTCGATCTGAACGGCGATGGCGTGCTGAATTTCGACGAGTTCATGGTCATGATGTCGTGATCCGAGAGACATTCGTTTCATGTTGGAGTACGACTTTGAGTAGGCTATGTGTGTCGTGTTGTATCTGCTTGACGTATTCTTTCCTTTTTTGAACCCAAATTCATATTTATTAAATTATTGTGAGCCTACCGCCATCATGTCCTTAGCCGAGCTAGGATGAGACTGTCAAGTTTGCCGGACTTACGCTAGAGAGCCCGTCAATGCGCTCAGATATTATATTATTATTACTAATGAACTTTATGAATGACAGAATTCATTTCTACTAAAAAGTCTAAATTATCAGAAGGTCTATCAAATTCTCTTGTGAACCTAAGGTTATTCTTTATCCCCGTCAATGTGGGATTTTACATCACTGGCACGCGCAACATAAGAGTGATCAGGTCCGGATATCCAATATCCTTCATCGTACCCAGATCCTGCCATGTACGCTGGATTCAGATTATATCTTGGAACCAGATCTTACTGTACTATGAATAGCTAGTTTCTAGCCTCTAATTTCCTTGAATTTTTGACCGACTATCGTTGATGAAAATATGGTGAATGATATGTTATCAATGGAAAGTTTATCGACTTAAATTCTAAGGTATCAAATGGATTATAATTCAAAACTGAAACAAGAAAGTCATGGTCACAAGAAAAAAAAACCGCACATTAGACCTGAGAGGTAAGGAAGATGGGTTGCTGGGTTGCGAGGTCGATCGTGATACCTTACCATATATACAAATTCGAAACCGAGATCTTCTCAAAATAGATGGTTCAGAATTTAACACGGAAGATAGTCCGACATGTTTGGAGCGTTCAATGGCAGAATATGAGCTCAATTTACTCCGTGGAATGCGGAACGTCTCCAAGAACATCACAGGAAGGATACTTTAATATATTTAGGTGAGATATTTCCTTGTCAATTTCTGGTTCTCTGTATGTTAATGCTCTGCCTATCAACATCTGCAACGGAAGTTCAGAAATAATTAACAGAATTGCTCACCTCAGTGAGGATCTCTTATCAAATAACACCTCATCCATCGAATTCGAGAAAATTTTCAGCAGAACAGTCATACTATATAAGCGTTGCTAAAGTGGAATATTTGTTCAATCGGAATTCATTTTTTATATTTTTTTTCAATTAGCATTCACCATTTATTAAGTTTTTTAAAATATTTTTTTATTTATATATTATTTTCAATTGGGATTCACTATTTATTTAATACTTTTCATATTTTTAGAGATTTTTTAAGAATTTAATAATCATAATTATATAATTATTGATGACATATCAAGTTTTAATTGGACGAAGATCGCTCCACTGAAAATTTTTTCCTCGATTTTTGGGACAATGTACTATGCGTCCTCAAAATCAAAAATATGTTGCAGTGTCTTCTTTGCAAAGATGACAGATTTGCATCATACTTTCTAGGTGGTAAAATTTTGACAATCACAAGATTATTCGGCCCGATACTTCCATCTGAAACGACTTTCCAGAATTGACTAACTCGAAAGTCGGCATCAGGGCGACTCCCCATTGCCGGCTAGCTTTGACCGACAATGTTAGACGCTTCTCGAACTTACTGCGCGGGACATGACTTGAGATGACAACCTGATCGTCGACACCCATGCCATGAACTCCTTTCCCTTCTTAGCTCTTCTCCCCACCTATCGGGCTCCTCATCAGCACTCTAACCTCTAAATATGGTCAATTTAGAATTCAAATCCTGAACCCCGACTTGTTTGCAGGCATCCAAAGACACGAAGACCGGTGGACCATTCGAAGGTCTCATAGATTTTCCAAATCCTTGTCGAAGAAGAAGCTCGTATGGGAATAGCCCTCGCAGGAAAGCATAGCAGAAGAGGATGCTGAAAGAGGGAGAAGAACAAGGCAGACGCCATGGGCCCTGAGAAGTCGGATAACTGGCCTGGTACGCTTGATTTCCAGTGGAATTTCTCTATGTCAGGATCCTTGCAATAGAATCGAGATACAGAAGTCGATCGGGTCGATGCCTTCTGAAGTCTTCAACTGGGGGGCGGCTTTAGCGGTAAGAAAGAAGAAGGTTATGATTCCGATCCGGGATGGATCTAGAAAATCGAGTTAAGGGGGTAAAATTGAATATAGAGTTAAAATGATTGATTTTGAGGGGGTGAAATATCATAATCCAGTAAAAATATAGATAAAATCAGTAAATTTTTATACAAGAATTTAAGGGTATTTTCGAGTTCAGGGGGTGATCATCCCCCACACACCCCTTAAATCCATCCCTGATTCCGGTTACGACTTGATGTGATATGGTTTAAATTCGAGATATGTCTGCCCGATTACAGAACTAAATAATTGTGAACTTAACTGAAGTGAGTAAACATGAAGTTAATAAAAATTCTAAATTTGCATAAATAAGAAATGATAAAATGAAAAAAAAAATGCAAGAGGAAGAGGTAGGCCTTGCTGGCGACCATCCCCACCCTTGGGGTTGTGAATTGTTGTTCTGGGAAAAAATAAAGTTGATTTTAATGTTTATCAAGTATGCTTAAAATGTTGAGAGTTAAATATCACATCGACTTGGTTGGAAAAAAATCGGGTTTATAATAAAACTGTATACCACTATCTAACAACTTAAGTTTTTGGGTTGATATGAACTCGACCTCTTTTAGATCATGTGGAAATTTTACATGGTATCAGAGCGGATTGATCCTAAACTCATATCATGCCAAGTCAGAGTGTGAAACTTGTCTCCTATTTAGCCCAAAGCTAGAAGAAAAATATCTGACTTATGGTCAGTTTATTGAATATAGAAAAGGTCAGACTCATACGTTAACCTGAGGATAGAAGAGAAGACCCACCTCGCGGTAATTTATCCCCCTCTTGGTAATTTGTCCTCTTCTCACTCGATGTGAGTTATTAAAGGCTTGAATTTATAAGAGAATTGTGTACCGCCACCATATTAAATTGTTAGGTTGGATGCGATATCAATCTCTTATAACTCTGGTGGAAATCTTACATAAAATACTTACAATTTCTTTGTTTTTTTTTGTTGGTTGTTAAAGTTAATTGTATATAAAATTTACATGCATTTTGTACATAAAAATATTATCAACTATATATTGTAAGAACTTAATTTGTGCAATCTCATATAACCATAAATTTGCATTTGGGTTAATCCCAATGGGTTGCCTTAATGATAAGGAGAGTGTGAAGCGTCATCCCCATCAAAGGTTCAAAATCCCTTCACCCGTACGCACATCTAAATTTATTCTGTCACGTGCGCTTGTAAGTGTGCGTACATAGCAATAGATACCCTGTAATATCAAAATATTTGCATTGGGGTTGTCATTTTATATGCAAGTGCGCTTGGGCTGTCATTGTGCTCCACAATTGTTATACCGTGCATGATCATGACAAGGCAGCTCATCCATAGCTGAAGTTGCAGGCACCATCCCTTTTATCCTGAACCATATACATAGTGTGCACGATCGTCTTGTTCTTTATTTTATTGTCCTTGGTTTGATGAGAACTTTCTGCAAGATCGTGAGCGATAACATTAGACAATACCATGAAATATTTTTCGTGTTAATTTCTTGTAATATGCTCGCGGACCAATCGAGAAAATAGACCGCAAAAGAGTTCTTTATAAACATGAACCGGATTGAATTATGATGTGCAAATGGATGAACGTGTCTACATGGACTCGCCTTCCTTACTTGAAATGCTTCTCTAGATAGTTGAATCCCTTAGTCGTCCTGTTCTTACTCGGTCACGAGCAGTCTGTGGTGCTGCTTTGGCCACATCAATAGAGGAAGGAGAAATAACGCGTCAGAATTTTTTTTTTTTCAAGTATGCACACTAGAAATGGTCCCTCTGTATCGTTCCGATCCAAGGTACTCTAAATAATCACGGCTGTGATCAAAACAAAGATTGCCGGAGGATTTGGAGTATTGAAGGAGAATCTCTCTTTTCACTGGATGACGAACCATCACCCGCCTCTGTGGCGGCTATAGAAGTCTTGACAGACCAATCTGATTCGGACACAGACACTGCATATCTGTTGTCTCATCCAGGATCAGCGCCTCTCAAAAGGTCCGATAAAGTGTAAAACTCTCCCAAAAACAGGTTTCATACGCTAGATTTGAACCTGAGATTTTGCTTAAGTGAAAGATATATCAAATTATTTCAACTAATATGTGCGAACAAGATATTTTAATTCTATGTTCAAGGAAGTGTTAATGTTGGAAACATTATTTCTCTTGGTTGTTTTCTATGTTTTTCACATCTATGTTACTTAGACGTTTAGTAAATCTTGATTAGTTCAGGTTCAAACTGAGTCAGTCTATTAAAATATAAACCTCTTCCAATTTGGATTTTCTCGGCATATTAAACTCGGATGCAAGACATTACTTAAGGAAATATCGAACAATTTCAACCAACTTATGCTAAGATACGTCATTTGTTGGACTCTTTCCTTTTAAATAAAGTCTCTTATCTGGATCTTACAAATGAAAAAAATATACGAATGCAAAAGCATTACAATTTAGCAGATCGGTTCAACTCGAACATGAATTAATCAATAATTACTAAAAACAATAGGTTACTTGAATCAAATGACAACATTTTGACACGTAATCGATTACTTCTTTGCCACTACCGAAAAAGAAAATTATTTCTTTGCTGATGAGATTAGCAGAAGATTTGATCTAACTCGAAATTACTTGAAGATAGTCACTGTGTAGCTCCCGTGAAAGGATGACCAACTCTTGTCATCAATTCACATCTAAATCAACTTCGTACTGATTACTCCTCACCGCCTTATCGGAGAATACTAGTTCGGTATTCGTATTTTGAATTGTAAAAAGACTATATTACCCCTCTTATGTTAATTCATTACCAATTAATGAATGGCACTTGAGTAAGACAGGTATGCACTTCTTGTGCATTTTATTAGATGGTGAAAATGGTTAAATTCGTCCGCTCGCAAATGTTCGGGGGTAAAGTCGTACTTGTATTATTTCTCGCCAAAAAAGGTGGTCCTATTCGCAATTACTACCATATCTTGAGTATGTGAAAATTCTTCGATTTTTCTTTTCAATGTACACCGCTTAGTATCATGAACTATCGACTAATTTATATTCAAGTTAGTTCGGTTTATTAATGATTAAATTTCTTAATCTTCGATTTTGTTTCCTAAGACTCTTATTTGAAATCTAACTAAAGTGAAAAGAGATAATGAAAGAAAAACAATTCAAGTAAATGTTCTAATCATATATATATATATGTATGGAAATTCAAGGAGAGGAAAGAGGAGAAAGTCTTTTTATGTAATGTTGTCACCACGTGATAATATTTACGTGATAACGCTAACTAATCAGAATCTTTTTTTTTTATTTTATGGGTTTTATTATAAAATCCCACATAAATACTGCAATTTGGTGATATCATTGCATGAAAGACTTCCTCTGAAAAGAGGGGAATGATCGTGAATCTGCTGACTTGGCCAATATATTTTTAGGATTTTATTAAAAAATCTTGAAACGGTTGAATCTTATTAGTTTGATAATATAGTAAAGTGACTAATTTTTAGGATTTTATTAGTTTGTGGCATATGTTAACAATGTCAGATAATATACAAAAAAATCTCCTCAAGCAGTATCTTAAGTTCGGGTTTTGTAATCGGAAAAAATTTATATTATAAGAATTTTACTTCTCTGTAAATCAACTCGGCTAGGATATGTATTAATCAGATTTTATTAGATTTTTAAATGTTATGTTACTCGGCATACACACAGAAGGATATATATAAAATAAATAAATGTAAAGTGGTGCCGCCGTTGCGGCTTTCCGAGACGACAAAGATGGCTGGAGTATGTTCACACTGACACACATAGCGTGTCCGCAAGGTGAGCTTTCCTTCGCAGAATTTGGAGAAGTGTCCTGCTTTTAATTACTTTATTGCAAAACGTTGATTGTTTTCACACTACATGCTTTCTCACACGGATAAAAATATCATAAGTTCGCTATATTTAATAATTTTTATAATTAAATTTTAAATATTTTAAAGTGTTAAATTAAATTTTATATATTATATACGTTATAATATCGAGTCATTTCCATCACCTACCGTTACTTTAACCCAACGTGGTGTTAATACATGTCAGCTTAAAGTAACGGTAGGTGACAGAAAGAACTCGATCTGTAACATGGATAACATATAGAATTTGATTTAACACTTTAAAATATTGATGATTCACTTGTAAGAAAATTTTAATGGCAAGATATTAATTCAAATATTTCTAAAAATAATCAAAACAAAACCCTAAAATGGGGAAAATGGTATAGATGATCATTGAAAAAATCTTACATAATTATACCTCACAATGACATAGAAGAAAAACCAATCAAATTACTTTAATTAGTATTAATTATGACAACTGTTTGAGTTATTAACATTGATTTGCTCGTTTGTCACATTCTAATTGGTATTTCCTCAAGTCACATGCCGGGGTAGAATCACCTAAAAATTTCTCACGATTATCAGAACAAGTTTTTCAGGCATTTAACGGTTGTTTTGATATTTAGAACTTTTTAAATTTTTATTTAAAATTTGGATTTATATATTTTACTATCTAAATTATTTATTACGAATATGCTAATTTGATTAATTTTTACTAATTTATGGCGTCGATAAATAGTGCTAATATGATATACAAGACTTTATCATACGTATCCATAAGATCACAAATCTCCCAAAAAAAAAAACACACACACACACAGAGAGAATACAAGTAATTCAATACATTCCAAAAATGGCCGGATCAGCTTCAGCAGGGAAGTGACGCAAGTCAATCGATTCGGATAAGTTGATCGAATTTTTTCTGAAATTTGCTGAACAGAAAAACACATCAACCTTATCCTAAATGTCGAGGCAACAGGCAGAGTGAAATCGTCGAATTTGAAATCCAAACCTGACCTGAACTCTCTATGGAGCAGGTCGAATAGATCGAGATAGGGTTTGTTCGAGGCTTGTCATG
Organism: Lagerstroemia speciosa; assembly: GCA_037672795.1. NCBI lineage: Eukaryota > Viridiplantae > Streptophyta > Magnoliopsida > Myrtales > Lythraceae > Lagerstroemia > Lagerstroemia speciosa. Next base: position 7,479,067 of record CM075301.1, on the reverse strand, counting down.
TCGGACCATGTTAAACTACGATCTCTTTAGTTTGACTGGCTCTAATTCAAATTAATAAAGAATGAATTAAAATTTTAAATATCAGTTGAATATCTCGGAAAAAATACATAGCAAATGATTTTCAACAAGGTGACCCACAACGTCAATTACTTGCTATATCAACTCCTAGGGGAAAAGGAAGCGTGAAAGGCCCGGGAAATATCCGCGAGAGTCCCTTGTGGATGGACCCACACGGGACCAAGCAACATGGCTTTCCCAATCTCGATGGACCCATACCGAGTCTTGTGCGTAACGATGTCACTGCATAATAGTGCTTATATTGTGACATTAATAACTAAGATGCAGCTACTCTTGAGATTGTTCTTGGGTCTTTTTATGTTTTATAAAGGGTCCTTTGAAACGTAATTAAATATTATTTGCTGGTATTACAATGTAAGCACCGGTATGTAGTGACACATTTTCACAGAAGAATTTCTCCTCGATCCACTCGACACATACATATGTTCAACTTTGCGGTGACCTAACAGTTCAAATTAAACTCAATTCCATGCCATTTGATGAGTCTAAGGTCTCAAATTTGCATTCCTTTTATGCATATTTTAAAAACTTTTGAAAATAGATGGGCTATCTAGACTAAGGTTTGGATGATATTGAATTCTTAAATTTTATAGTATTAAGCTAATGGGACCAGTATTGTGCCGGTTGTCAGTTCGCTTAATACATTCGTGTTAAAATGCGAAAGTGCGAATCTTGCATACGGGGGTCTAAATCATCACTATTATTACTTTCCCTTTTATTTGAAAAAAAAAAGCACATACATATACAGATATATATATATGTGTGTGTGAATATATCTTCACTCTCCTTCCGATAAAAAGCAGCGATCCTCATCCTGCGAATCTTCATTTTCACACGACGAACTCCTCCATCTTGAACCGGCCGGCCGCGGCCACACAGAAGGTTTCAAATCCGACAATCGAACCCACACCAGAACATGGGTCGCCGCCGGGTTCTCCTGGCTGCAGGCGGGCTGGGTCGGCCATGGGTCCAGCTGGTTGTGATGGTGGTAGCCGTGCTTCCCGGAGTCAGTGGCAGCTTGAGGGACGGTTGGTTCGGCCAGGAAAGCGACGATGCCGTTCTTCCAGGGTCGGCAGGAATCTGTGCTGCCTCCGTGACGATACACGGCTACAAGTGCCAGGAGTTCGATGTAAGTGTACGAAACCCATTCGTTACCGATCATCGATAGCACTGGAGGAATAGCATTGTTGGGATGTGGAAGTCATACCTTGAAACTTCGATTTGCTCGATGAAAATCTGCACTATTTACAGTGGCGCGTACGTGCACGGATTAGTTCATATTGACATTTAAAGAAAACTGACGAGTGGCTGTAGGATTTGTCAGAAGAAGTTCGAACACTGTAATGTGAAAAAATGAACAAAATCGACGAGTTGATGTGATGGAAGTTTCTATTGACATATCTTCATCTAAATTACAAAAAAATTCTATAATTAAAAGAATTTAATTTATACTATTCCGATTCATAGATATTTGTTTGGGTGAAATCATTAGATAGATATTTATCCAAGAAAAAACCTCCAATCCCGACAACTTCCGCCCACGTAGGGACGGGGCCCCTTTTTGTTATTTTTTAATAATGTATATCTTATAATATATATTATAAATTAATAATATTCAATACATCATTATGATATTTATTTACATCAGTTTAATTCATCACATGAATTGTATAATATATCGTTGCATATGAGACTTTTTTAACATGGGTTGCGCTTTTCATCGATCGCAGGAGAATTTTATGACTTTGTTGGACATGATTTACCGCATTAAGCGCACCATCATGTCATACGGACTGATCTTTTTCCGACAATTTAGGCCGTTTTGGGCAATTATGATCGTCACTGGCAAGTAGCAATTAGGTCATCAAAGGGCAAAATCACGGTCCAAAGTGTAAACCCATAGCGTGGGAAGGAATAAGAATCGCGTGCTTTACTTGAATTTGGATCGATCATCCTACTCGTAGTTACTCCTTCGAATCGCTTGTTTTAGGTTGAGACCCAGGACGGGTACATACTGAGCGTGCAACGAATCCCGGAGGGCTGGGTCGGGAGCAGCGGGAGCAGGCAGAGGCAGCCGGTCATAATTCAGCACGGGGTGCTCGTGGTATGTTTCCGAACTAAATGCTTAAATCAAGCTGTCGAACGTTCGAACATTTAGGATACGAATCAGTTAACGACTTCTTCTCGGATACAAGACGGTACGTAAATTCGTCAAAAGTGACCCAAATTTAGTAGCTGTAACGTTAGACATCACAGTGGCACCACATGAATGCTTTGACAAGTTTTGTCCGCCATATGATTGAGGAGCTTTTTATTAGTGGCAGGTTTTATTCTTTTTTTTTAAATAGAAATTCAAATTATCCAGCATTTTTTTGGAAAAAAAATTTATAAATTTGATAGACAACATACGTTACTTAGAAATTCTACAAATTCTTGATAATTCAAATTCGATCGAATTGAAATGAAAGTCTCGTAACCCTAAATCTTTTTCATTATTAAAACTCCAGCGGACCAGCTTGCTTAGGACCAATTCATGTCGTTAGTTACCTGTCACTTTAAGTAAAAGTTAAGTAAAATCGAGTTGGTTGAGATGGTTCGATATCTCTTCCTCTGGTGCAAGACCTCGAGCTTGAGTCTTGTGAACTTACAAATTCATGTCAAGAGGGATTTACTCCGGTGGACTCAAAATGAATTAATTAGCATATTGAATTTTTAGATATAAAATAATATATACATAAGAAAAACATGAGAAGGCCAACAAAGAAGGCATTATAGAAATTTTCTTAGTACAGCCGGGTTGGTCGCATTTATCCATAACTAGGTTAATTAGTATGTGACATACAATTAAAACATTACATAATCTTTTTCGATCTATTAATAATTCGAATATTTATAATGAAAATGTTAGATTATCTTTTTTTGGTATAGACTGTTTGTACTCAAAAGTTTGATGGGCACTAAATAATCTAGTTCGAGCTGGGTGAGTTTATTCATGGGAGTAAAACTCTCATGGCCTAAATTTTTGTATTCAAATTACTCGAACCTGATATTTAAACGCAAAAAATATCTCATTACCTTAATCAATTCACTTTTTCGTATTATATCATTGTTTTGATTGATTAATAATTCGAATATTTAAGATGACGTGGAACTTAATTATTCGATTGCCATACTCTTTGGGGGCTGTTTTCGTAAATTAGTGTGTATAGATATGTGTGTGTGTGTGTGTGTATATGGGAAGGCGGCAAAGTGCTGAATGACGCATTTCCCACGAAAAGATGACAGCATCGTGTCAGAAAAGCATATGTCTCCGCGTCTCCTGTTCAGAACGGAAGAAAAAGACCACTTTGATGTACGGGTTGTCTGGTCATTGGTCAGTGGTCACCGCGTGGACCGGACCGCCTTTTCTCCTTTCCCCACGTGGAAGAGCTATTTGCACGGGGAGAGGTTAGAGCTGGGGAAAAAATTTGTTAGCCTACTTGGCTAATATATCATTCGATAAATTTAATTAATTAATATTCCATAGGTAAATAGATATATTTAAAAATAAGTATTTTAAGTAATTATAAAAATATAATATAATATAATAATTAATATTGACTTATTAAATATTTATTAATATTAATGAATGATATAGTGAATTAAATTTATAAAAAATCAGATAGGATTTATTTAATATATTAAAGGGTATACTGATTTTGCTGACTGCTCTTTACGATCAGATGAGCGTGTCAATGAATGCATGGGATAGTGTAAATCCAGATATACTGATTGGTTTGGAGATGAGTCTTGTATGTGGAAGTGTTATCTTATGATAATATTTATGTTGTGATAATAATTAAGTAAATTAAATTATTTTTATAATTTTATAATAAAGAGATAATCCAAAAATGACTCGATGGAACCATGCACTTGGGGCAGATATTAGCTATAACTTTTGAGTAATAAAGCAGAGAGATTTTACTGTAGGGTAGTTGATATATTAGGTAAGTGAGAAAATAATTGAGTAATTATTCATTTTTTCGACTTGAATTGTTCAAATAATTAGTAATTATATACATATAATTGGACCGTAAAAACTTTCTCCACGGTAGTTCTTTCTATCGATTATGTATTTACCGTGCTTGCCGGTGTGAGCGCAAGTTTTTCTTTCCTTTTTTTTTTTTGCGGCATTTGAGGACAAAAACCCCTATTAATTGTCTTCGAAGGACAACTTGAATCCATGTCCTTCCCTTGTTGGTAGGAAATTGAGGGGGATTCGGACATGCATCTGATGACACCGAGAACTGTGCCGTACGGTGGCCTGGCCTTAACGCGCACACGGGGCCAAGACCCCGAGTAAATATTCGGCAGATGATATGCAACAATTTTATTGTTTAAATCTCTATTCAAATCTTAACATGCATAATTTAAGAGAAATTCTAACCTTAAGGTTATGGAAATTTACATATAATAAGATTTGAGAGAAATTTACATAATAAATTATTTATACACTAAATATCCTAGACGTGATCTTATACACTCCGTCCACCATAAACTGTTTAGAAAAAAAAGCACCTGTACTTTTACAAGGGATTGGAAAGTATTAGTACTTTAATCTAATAAATTAACGGTGGATTAGATTCACCTTATAATTTCTCATCCTTATGAGACAGTTTCATATCCTTCTTAAAGGCAAAAGATGGTATCAATCGTTTGTTTCTGACATGAAATCGAATTTTCATTGTACACGTACGATTGTTTTACGGCACCGTTTTAAATTTATTTCCTTTTGTTCCTAATATCGTCTTGGAAGTCAATCCCCATTTGAATCTCAAATGGTCGAGCAATGGGAAGAAGGCTCGACTTTCACTTGCGAAATCGCTCCTATAGACGAGACTTAGTATTAAATTAATTATGATGTAGGTTACTGTCTCGCACGTATCAAAAGCCCTCGATTGCACTGTTCGGTTCGGTTGATTGCTTATAGAATTTCGAATAATGTGGATTCGATTTATGGGCGATTGGTGACATGAGCAGGACGGGATGACATGGATGCTAAACTCGCCGGAGCAGAATCTGCCGATGATATTAGCAGATAACGGGTTCGACGTGTGGATCGCCAACACCCGTGGCACTCGATTTTGCCGTCGCCACAAGTCCCTGGACCCTTCTCAACCGGTTCACTCCCTCACTCTTACCATTTTTAGTATTATTTATTATTATTTTTATAGAATTATTATTATTATTAATGGAAAACATTTGGGACAGGCTTTCTGGGACTGGTCGTGGGATGAACTGGTCATGTATGATCTGCCAGCAGTCTTCGACTTCGTCCATGCCCGATCCGGGAACAAGAAGATCCATTACGTGGGCCACTCCTTGGTACTACTTTCCTCGTATCAACTGATTACTTTTCTATTTTCTTTTTCAATCCATACCACTTAATATTCAAAAACCGAAAATCTCAGCCAGAGACAATTGAAATGAAGCCCTAAGCTCGAAATATAACATACGAATTTGCGATTCTTTCGAACTCCAAGGGTTCGTTAATGGCTCGTTGTACTGATCACGTTTTCTTTGTGTTCAGGGGACTCTGATAGCACTGGCTTCGTTATCAGAAGGAAGACTAGTTGACAAGCTGAGATCAGTGGCGCTCTTGAGCCCTGTGGCATACTTGAGCCACATGACTACCGCCCTCGGAGTTGTCGCTGCCAAGTCCTTTGTCGGAGAGGTTATCGATCTGTGTGAATCAGTTGTAACACCAGTATATATAGCTCGTATATATGCATCAAGAAGCCGAGAAGACTGATCTCTTTTATTTCCTGCAGCTGGTCACTACCTTGCTCGGGATCGCGGAGTTCAATCCAAAGGGGTAAGGAGCCAACATTGAAGCTCTTTCGATTAGCTTTGCAGACTAGCCATAGGCCGAGATCCTACCATACGAGTTTTCACCGGCTCTATCTTGGTCACCATTGTTAAAAGTGGGTCGTGCCTAGATAATTTTTCATGTTCGTACATGTTACGAGGTCGGTATTTTGCATATCGGAATTGGCATCATCGAGCTTAATTGAGGATGTTTTCCATGTCTGTTGGTGCAGAGAGCCTGTGAGTCATTTTCTCAAGGTCTTGTGCTCTCACCCGGGAGTTGATTGCTACGACCTGCTCACTGCACTGACCGGTACGACCTCTATAAGCTCCTCTCCGGGCTCCTTTCCTTTTGATTTCGAGAATGGCTCGTTGATCAGATAAAAAATACGATAAAGGGAAGCAAAGGGTCGGGGGAAATCCCATTTAGGAGAATCGAGCTGAAATCTTGTCGATCTAAGTCCTAGTTGCAATGCCACTACACGAAAACTCGTTCCTCGATTCCCGAAATTCCCATTGTGAAGTCCCTTTGTGATGTTGTATCTAACTATCTGGGGCCGGTTTGATCGATTTCAGGCAATAATTGCTGCCTCAACTCCTCGACGGTGGACCTGTTCCTGAAGAACGAGCCTCAGCCCACCTCGACCAAGAACATGGTGCACTTGGCTCAGAGTAAGTACTTCTTATCCCTATGCTGTCTTCTCCATTTACCTTGACTAGTTCGACAGTAGCCTGGTAAAAGTGCTCGTCATGCGACCAGTTTGTCGAGTGCAAAAGAAAAAAACCCGACTTGGAGTAGTTGATAGCTAGATGTTTTTAGAGAAAATCTGCCTTGTAGTCACGTATCTTCTTCCTCAAGTATGAAAAGTGAATTTTTGACCTGAAGTTAGTTATAGAGAGTAAATATTTAAGAGAACACAACAAATGTGACTATTGTTACGCAATATCTTCACTCAATTTCATGAAGAAGGAGAGGAAAGGGAGAATCTAGAGAGCAAGATGACTCGATTTTCATTCGACGGTCATTTCTGAGCTCACGATGCGCAAAAGGGAAATCTTTTGGGCAACAACCTCCAAAGTTCCCGTAATTACAAACAAGTCCATGAACTTTAGTTCTTTAACATCACCTGAGGGCGAGTATTAAAATTAAATTCACATATCAACATTTATGGATTCGGTGAATGTTTTATAGAATGCTATTGTGTTGGCTCTTTTCCAAAGTTGAATATCTCTGTCCATATGGTGCACGTTAAATTGCAGCTGTGAGGGATAGGAGATTGGCCAAGTACAACTATGGGAACGTAGTCTACAACGTGATGCACTACGGGGAGGTGGCGCCACCGGTGTACAACCTATCCAACATTCCCCGGGACCTGCCGATATTTGTTAGCTACGGCGGTCAGGATGCGCTGGCCGACCCTAGAGATGTCCAGGCGTTGCTAGACAGCCTCAAGCTCCATGACGTCGACCGGCTTTCGGTCCAGTTCATCCAGGACTATGCTCACGCCGACTACATCATGGGTGTCAATGCCAAGGACCTCGTGTACAATCAAGTCCTCTCCTTCTTCACCAAATTACTTCCGTGATGAGCTCAATTGTCAGTTTTGAGCAGGAGCGTAGGGTGAAGGGGAGCATTTTTTAGATACTAGTTGAATACCAAAAGGAAAATGATGAAAATCGCTTCTGAAGAGGAGCAAAATAGACACGCGATGTACGCAGTTCAGTCCTGCGAGTCCTCTGATTAAGCAACTAATAGACAATTCGCACTTTTGTCAGCCCTCTCCTGTTCCATCACGGAGAATTTTACTCATAATGGATCGATCCAGTTTTATGCGTAGAATTTTGTAATGGATACAATGAGATGCGATGGTCGTAGACATCCTATTTCTTGGGCCTCACTGCATCGTCTCAGGCACTCTCAAAGAGCATCCTTAGCACCTAGTATGAAAATACAAAAGCAAGTCCAATTAGGGTGAGCCTGATTTAATTGTCTGATACTCAAAATCGGTATACCGAACAAGGATATAGCAAATGAATGGTGTAGATAGTGAGAGAGACCACCCTTTGTAGTGATGTGATGTGATATTTGTAGAGATAACAAGAGTGAATCGTGGGTGATTGACCGGTGAGAAGTTGGCACGCGTTGGTAATACATTGTATATGAAAGGACAAATTTACCCTTAATATTTATTCTCTTATAAAAAGCCAATATACGATCTCATATAAAAAGAAAAGGATTCAGGATCTTGAATTCTTTATAAAGCTAATGAGCACCCTTTTTTCCCGGTAACCTTGTCAAATACGGATAATACCTCTTGGACCAAACTTTCCATGTTATGGGATTTGAATCCATCTCAATGAGTATTTCTTAACCTAACTTTGGGACCATGGATGGATGTGAACAATTAGTGAGTCTACACATAGGATCACTCAAAGATTGAGGATATGATACTAGTGTAGTATAATAAAATTTCGACTCACAATTTAAAACTTCTAATTTTAATTTTTACTGTGAGAATTATATGATTCTTATTTATATGTGTTTCATATCCTTGTAATCGACACTTGGACATAACTTATCGTTGAAAAAAAATCTCTTCTAATCAAAGCATTAACTAATAACCGAAAGAAAGCACTAAGAGTAGCACTTTGCCATCATCTTCCAAGTCTTAGTTAATTAGTCTCAAGGCTCATGATCTCAGAGCAATTAACCATCTCATTGGGATCGATTTAAGTGTCCCGGGCAAGACTGAATCAAAAAGACCACAATCGCACTCGTGCCATCCGGTCAATTCTCGGGTTCCATTTGATCGAATGGAGGATCCTAGTGATCTCGTAACGAGGCGGCTTTTCCGGATGGTCCCGTATTTGATGCCCCACCAAGCTGTAATGTCTATTCAGGATAGTTGTTCCTCGACAAGATATTGTGTGGAAATATACTGAGCAAGGGATGTGCCTCTGCCTCATGGGTCCTCGATCGGGGTGGGGGCTCGTTCTGCTTCTGCTAAAATTAGTGTACGCCATGTCTAAAATTGTAATTTTGGAGCACTGAAGCCGAGTGGTTGCTGTCTTTGAATCGCAACGTACTGTACGTAATTGCTCGTAAAATGGTCAGCAGAAATCTCATCCAAGGTGAGGAAAACTCAAGGAAAAAGTATATCATAAGTTTAGGGGCGAAATTATATAACTTGATGAAAAATTAGGTAAAATCAAATGAAATTTGTACAGTAATCCATGGACTTTCTTGAGTTTACGGGGCGAGCCCCCCTCTAAATCCACCCCAAGTTTTGGTCTCAATATGTTTATACTATATGGAGGTGAGTGCAATGGATGGATATTCCTCCACCAACATCGCGAAGGTGACAGCCGGGTCTGAGTTATTATAGATGTTGTGCTCACTTGTTAGGCATGTCTTGTTCAATTTTTTTTTTCCAATGTAGAAAGAAGGAACGTAACCCTAGAAAGGAATAGGAGGAAGAGGGGAAATGGGGCACGAGGAGTTTCATTGATGGGATTTTGAACTCGAGATCTCTTAATCTCAGGTCGAAGATAGTACCATAAGACCGAATCCCCTCTCACTGTCTTGTTAATCTTTTAATTGAACTCTATACATTTTCTCACTTTTGCTAAGGAGTGAGATTCAATCACCTTTCTAAAAACGAAAAAAATTGAAATTTTGAGAAAGATGTTGTTCTGTGTCAGTGATTTCATTTTGACACGAGACTAAGAGGTTTTGGATCGAGTCCTAGTTGGCTTGCCTGGCCCAGCCACTTAGAGTTTAAACTCTCTATATTATAGATTTTTTTATTCACAAGATTCATGACGAGACTTTTCTATCAATGACGGAGGGTAGTAGTAGCAGCAACAACAATTTTATCACCCCACTGCAGTGAGTTCGGCCTTTCGTGTTCGACCAAGAATATATTAAACAAACCGAACAACCGGCATAATTGTTGACTTCGTCAGAGCAATACCACCAAAGCCTGAGCTAGTATAATTTACAGAAGCCGGTGTCCTTTGAGTTCAGGTTCAAAGAGCACACTTATAACAAATGTTTTATCGAAGACATTTAGACTCGAAACCTCCACCTTTATCCGACTAAAAGAAGCCCGAAGTAATCCAACCAGCTCGTGTGTATAGAAATACATCGCACTTCAGTAATTGGTACGTTGGACATTTGGTTAGCTAATTACTAATCCCAGTGCATGTAATATATAACAAACATCTAAGGACTCTAGAAAAGTGTCTGCATATTATCTCTTTGTACACCTACAACAAGACCGACAACCGACAGAGGTGCAACTTGGATATGATAAGAAACGTTTCACTGTTGAGCACCGAATGTCGCATTATTACCGACGCATGGACTCGGACACTGTCGATATTGGGTTCTCCCTGTGCTTTCCCTTTCACTTTCTCTAAGGAACTGTTGCAGCTTGTGCTGCTTGCAAAGGTGGCATTAGGGCACACCGATGAATGTGACGGGTGAAGTGGCGAGCATGAAAGGTGGAAGCCATTATTGTTTCCTTTGCTCGGGTCAACATTCTACGCGTCTTACGGAAGATTGATCAAAGTTCATTTACTAAATGCATGCGCATGGGAAAGGGGCTTATTGCTTATGGGGCCTCCATTGATTCACAAGTAAAGCCATCTTTCTTTCATTTGCAATATCTTTGGGTAAAAACAAACGAGGAAAAACCCTCAAAGCTAGTGGCATAATGCGTGTTTTTTCCCGCGTTATATGTTGAGAAATTCTTGTGTAATTGGTATATCACGTGACGGTGTCTATATAGTGTCACGAGTCAATCAAATTAATTTATTTTTAGAGTTTTTTTTCTTTTATGTTATATTAAAAAAATTTTAAAAATTGAATCATATTAGCTCGTGACACCAAGTCAAATTACCACATGATATACCTGATAAATACAAGACTTTCGTATATGTTGCCTTATGTTGCCTTATAATCAAAAGTTTGATGACTCGTGATTAACTCAAGTCCGGGCCAAATTGGTCCACTGTGGGATAAAGCGCTCCGATCACTGAATTGCGAGTGATTGGACTTGAACATGTACGTATATTTTTTTTATGATATCTTGATCATATCCTATACAAGATCATTTTGGATCCGGACCCTACTATATTAAATCTATGAATTAGACCTACCTAGAACTTATATTATGCCATATGCTCTAACTATCTTTGTTGGAACCTACTCATTATTTTTTTTCTTCTTATCTCTATTTGGGAGAATTGCAGTTGTTTCCTAAAAATTTGTCATTTATCATAAATCAGTCTTATAAGTTTTAAAGTGATTTTCTTAGTTCTAAATGTTTTCTTCGTTACACACTTAAGTTCAATACGTCATATGTTGCTAATGTGTTACTGACAGTATTAAATCATCATTTTTTCCATTAATTTAGCTAACGTGGTGGTAATATATTTAATTTGACATTTTTCAATCTGGTTTACTTTAGCAAGGTCTTTATGAATAAGGATTTTTTAAGTTGGGTCTGCGACATTTATTTTATTTTTAAATCAATTAGATTGATTTTGATCTAGCCGAGTAGTCGGGTCAGGACACGAATTTGTCGTTTTAATATTTTTCTAAATCTTGAAAATCACTCAAAATTTATTTAAAGTCCCATAAAATATCTTTTTACATGTGCAATGTCATATATTTAATATAAAATATGCCAACTCATATGCCATGTTAGCAAACTAACGGCAAAATTAGAAGAAGTAATTGTGTTAGTGACATGTCAGCGGCATTCCAACGGTAAACAATGGAATAAACTTCACATATTTAATAGAGCAAATATTTAGAATTGAAAATGCTACTTTAAAGTTTAGAATATTTATTTAGAAGAAATAACAAATTTTTAGAACTGTCAATATAATTCTCATATTTAAGATTGTTTCAGCATCGCTCATCATTTATTTACACTTACCTCAAATAATTGATTAGTTTACCATACTCATTTGTCACAATTTAATAGATTACAAATAATTTTAGGTATATTGTCGATATGTTTGATTTGTTATTATTAACTTCTAAGTTATTATATTATTGTAGTTATGATATACTTATCAAATATGCATAATAGCCATGTCAAATGAAGTTTATTCTTGAACAAAAAAATATTTTTTTTATTTATATCACCTGTTCCATGACCTGAAAAAGGTGATACACATTACACCAATATTTTTTTGTTGGGTTAGAAATGCAATGGTATAAATAACTCAATAATAGGAGTTCAAATGAAAAAATTATAAACGATTGAGGTTAACTGATCGAACCAAACTTTATATAGTCAGTTAGGGTTCTAGTTCTAATTACGTGTACTATGTGAGTCAGAATTAGAATCTAATGGAATTGATTCCATGATTTCTTACCTATATATTCGAATTTCATTGGTGTCTATCCAAAATTTACCTAGTTCAGACTCTATCATATACGCATGCACACCCTTGTATACCGGACCGCCACAACTAATCATGCTGATCAAAATATATGAATCCTCCCTTCTTTAGCGAGCTGGCTGATGTCCCAAGGCTCTGGCATGTGAAATCCCTCTTCCCGACCTGAAATCAGAAGGTCTTAAGATTAGTTCTTATTTACAGAACTTTTCGAACTATTTTTATTTTCCTTCCTATTCTCTCTTGCCATCAAACTCATCGTTTCTGTGAGGAAAAAAAAAAAGATACCAATCACATTTTTTTATGCTAATGGTGTTCAACGCCGTAACAATCTATACTAATCCACCGGACGATGTATTATACGGTTCGGGACCCACTATTAATCCCAAAATACTAGCTCTCATGGAAGTCGAATCATAAGTCAAACTACTGTATGTTGTCAACATACCAGGTTTGCTCATCATAGGGGAGAGACTAATCACATTGAAACACAGAGATTACCAGCATACTTGAAATGGCCCACTGTCGATGCCCTTCATCCAATATGGCCATGACACGTGCTGTAAAGCATGATTAACGTTGTTCATTGAGCCGATAATCTCACTTGACAGCAGTAAAAAGAGCCTCATAATCTCCAACATTGATTACACAATTGATGTTGTTCTGGAGAGGAGACGCTGAGTGTGGTGGGTCCCCGTCGACGCTTCTAGGAGAGAAAACATTAAGATCAAGAAAACTATGAAGTGCGACTCACTCTTCTATTCAACAGTGGAAAGTATATTATTCTACACAAAAAGTCTTACGTGCAACGGATGTGCACACTGCACATGACAGAAGTCAATGAGCATTTGAGACGTCAACAAAATTATTTGTCATTTTCGTACACATCATAAATATCATACCGATGGGTCAAATATCTGTTTACTTTTGAAATATGTTACATACACGGTATACTGATAGAGAGGACTCGTTCGTGTTTTGCAGATTCCCTTTAACGGGTCTCAGAGGTATCCTTGATTTTGTCAGTATGTATCATACGAAGTTTTGTCAGGGGTTACCGCTCAAGAATATAATACCCTTTCAAATATAAGTTTTGTGAATTCGTTGGATACGAATTTAAAATCTTATTTTAAGAAAAGATATTCTGAACCACTTAAACGAATTTGTCGTGCTTGTCCTTATTTTGAAAGCTTCTCGTCCCTTTGATTTTTTTTTTATGTACAAAAGAAGTACGTGAGTCTAGAAGAGAATAGAATGAAAGGAAATGGGATCATTAGAGTCTCACTAATGATAATTAAATTATGGACCTATTAGTCTCAAATCGAGAGCAGCCCCAGTACCTCTTTCTTACCTTCTCATCTCTTTGAAGAAAACGAAATTCCGCACATGCATTGCAATCAATTTCCTTCCACTTGAAATCGCCTCGGAACTCAGACTGTCATAGCATTTTAAAACTCAGACCTCGATCAGTAACCAGTAATTAAGCTGAACGGACTGCATAACGTACAAGTTGCAATTCAGCAATATGTCAAATCCGGGTTGTAACCTCTAATTTAACTTAATCCGATATGATCGGTGCCCCGTATTTCACCAAAGGAATTCGGGTTTTAGAGGGCTAAAACATTCTATTCGTCGTATAAATTCCGTCTTCAAACAAGCATTCTAATGTGTATCAAATACGAGCACTCGAGAGTTGGGTGCGTTAGTTCAGTCTTTTTCAACCGATTTTTCTTCCTTTGCCTTGTCAAATAAGAAGATCATATGGGAATTCCTATAAATTTATCACTTTTTTGACATCGGGTTATCATTTTGGCCAAATACGTGTTATTTTTATTAACAAAAAAGGAGCAATAATAGTGGTAATCCAGTCACCATGTTACATAATGTTTGAGTTTCTGTGTTTAAATATGTGTTGAAACATTTATTTATTCCGGGATTGATTTAAGAAGTGCGAATTGCCTTGGAAAAATTGGTGAGATACTACATAATATCACTTAAGCTTATATAATTTTTATTAAATTATCCTATTTCACCACCTAAACTCGTCGTTTCACTCTTCCATAAGTTTCTCCCTGAACAAATTTTCTGAATTATAATTTAGTTCCTTTTTAGTGGGATCTTAACCGAACACGATGTGAACAATAACAATGTTAAATGTTTTTTGACCGGATGATACAGTCTTAATGTAGTGGTACAAGATTCCGACTCATAATTTATAAGTCCTAAGATCGATTCTCACTATAAAATTATTCTTTGTTTCTCGTTATTTCATATTTGTGCACTTCGCACACGAGTCTGGTTATTTCGGTTGTCTTCCATCTACCGCTTAGAAGCCCAGTGATGGCATGACAATTTTCAGAAACAAAATTAGTTGAAAATATTTTTCAGGAAAAACAGAGAGAGTGGGAGAGGACTGCCTGCGTGCAATCGACAGCGACGTCACCTGTGCTTGCCGGAAAGGGGCCGGCAACAATCTCGGTTTTACCCTTTTCCATCACTGTTTCTCAATTGATTTGTGAAATTGTCGCTAATTTAATTTTTAAAAAATTTTTTTATACAGTTTAATTTGTGGCATAATCGTTTTAATGGCTGTGACATCACGTGTGTCCGTTTTATTAGTAAAAAAGAAAAAATTGAGTAACACCATCATTTTTCATTTAATCACCTATTAATAAACCGTCACGATAAACTAAACATATTATTTTAAATGGATTAAATCAGAATAAAATATGTATAATTTGATATCAAAATAGAAAATTCTTAATATTTTAACTATGGTTTTTCCTTTCTCAATAATAATATTTACTATTAAAAGTTTTCTCCGGATAAAACCAAGAAGGGGAAGAAAAGAAAAATGTTTAAGCGAACTGAAATCATAAATAACTTGGTAAATCAGGTTATATGCGTCATTAAAAAATGCCATATCAGCTATAAAAAGTAAACATTATTAATGAATAAAAAAATCAATGCACTTTTTCTATTATTATGTTAGATAAAAATTACAAAATTCAACCAACAAAGGTTGGCGCAAGTGGAAGGGGCTTGTGTCGCTTGAGCAGAGGTGCCGGGTTCGAGCCCCTGTGAACGCAGCAGACCTTCTTGGGAGGGGTCCCCGGGAAACCGCCCGACAGTACCTCGAATCCGGATTAGTTGGCTAGCCTTCGGGTACCGGACACCGGGTGGGCAACCAAAAAAAAATTACAAAATTCATGAATTAAGTGACAAGGTTGGCCACGTAGGAATCCATAAAAAATGAAAAGAAAAGGGGGAACAAGAGGTCCAATTTATTGGAGGGGTCCTCACGTGGAGAAACATTCGAATATAACGGATATATCATTTGATAATATTAATGTAGTGTAACATATTAATAAATTTTATTATTTCTAGAGTTATTTTAATGTTTTTAGGGCTTTATTAAAAATGTTTAAAGCTGAAATATTATTAATTTGTGACACCATGCGAATACTGTCACATGATATATCTATTATAGATTATGTTATCTCACCTTCGAGACGTGCGCCTATAAATAAAGGCAATTCTCCGTATACTTCTTCTCAGTAGTAAGACACTTAAACCCTTAAGGAAGGGCAAGGCCTCCTTATAGAAGCAGTGGTCGATGCCCGATCCTTACTTGCATACTTCACCACATCCATTCTGTTGCTCATACACCTTGACCCCTAGAGATGGCCGATGGCAGCAAGGTCGTAAAGAAGATGGACGAGGAGGACCTGACGATGACGGCCAAGAAGAAGACCAGATCCTCTATGGGTTCGATATTCATGCATGCCGATGGCACGGATATGGTCTTGATGGGTCTGGGCTTCATCGGAGCTGTGGGTGATGGGTTCTCCACCCCGCTGATGCTGTTCATCTGCAGTCGCCTGATGAACAGCATCGGTGGCTCTTCCGGTCGTAACACGGATGTGTTCCTCCATAGCATCGACAAGGTTTGAGCATCGATTCGATTCTCTTGCACATGTTCTCAAAACAAGAATAACGCAGATCGGTGGATAGATCGAACTCACTACAAACTAATTTTCATTTAGTGACGAATTTTTCAATAAAATTTGTCTGTAGATCTAAGTTTTTGGTGACAGAAGCGAAAGGTGTTAGTAAAACTTGCTTTTTCTCATTGCTGTAAGCAAAATCGTCATTAAAGCATGGTATATTAATGACGGAAATACCTCGCTTAGATATATAAAAAATCTATAGCGATAGAATGTGTCATCAGTAAAACTTATTTAATCGTGAAACTTTTTTTGCATAAGGTGATCCCAATTTCGTCTCTCGAACTTTGACTACTTTCGGGATGTGAGGTTTCTTTCACTAATCAACATACTTATTGCTAAAGCTTTTGATATGTTTTGGTGGCACAGAATGCAGTGGCTCTCTTGCACTTGGCTTGCGGCTCGTTCATTGCATGCTTTCTGGGTATGTAGTTCGAAATTCAGTAAGATTTCGACTAATAACCAAGCCGGCAATCGACCCGTTTCATGATGTCCTGGCATCCTTAGATGTATCTAATAAACGTGCCTAATTCATAATGTCTCCAATCCTTAGGCCTGGTAGATCCTTTCTTCTGATCTTCGTGGATTAATGTTGGTGAAAATTCAGAGGGTTACTGCTGGACGAGGACGGGTGAGAGGCAGGCGGCTCGAATGAGGCACAGGTACCTCAAAGCATTGTTAAGGCAAGACGTTGGGTACTTCGACTTGCACGTAACCAGCACGTCCGAAATTATCACCAGCGTTTCCAACGACAACCTCGTCATCCAAGATGTTCTGAGTGAGAAGGTTGTATCTACGTAACATCATTAATCGTCGTAAAACTCCTCCTAGTCTCAGTTGATTCTTGAGCATCGATCAAATTAAATATTGGGTTTTGAGTATGAGAGGATCTTCTGTGTAACGAATATATGTCACAAGGTTTTTATCCTGAGGAACGACAAGTTTTCCCGGCTAGTAATGCATTCAATTGACTCGAGTTTTCTGTGCAGGTGCCGAACTTTGTGATGAATGCAGCAACGTTCATCGGGAGCTACTTTGTGGCGTTTTTAATGCTGTGGAGGCTAACCATCGTAAGCCTCCCGTTCGTGGTCCTCCTGGTGATCCCAGGCCTCATGTACGGTCGAACCCTGATGGGCCTCGCTCGGAAGATCCGGAGGGAGTACGACAGGGCCGGCACCATAGCTGAGCAGGCACTGTCCTCGATACGCACTGTCTACGCCTTTGCCGGGGACAGCGGGACAATAAGCGAGTTCTCGACGGCCTTGCAGGGCTCAGTGAAGCTTGGGCTCCAGCAGGGCCTGGCCAAGGGCTTGGCCATCGGGAGCAACGGCGTGGTGTTTGGGATATGGTCATTCATGGCCTATTATGGGAGCAGGATGGTCATGGACCACGGCGCCCAGGGTGGGACGGTTTTCGCCGTCGGTGCTTCCACCGTTCTTGGTGGACTGTAAGTCTCAATTTCTCCCACACCGACTCTCCATGATATTCGTAGGCCCGACCACTTAATAGTTGTTTAACGCATTATTAAAACATAACACATCGCATTTTCTCGCTATTAATAATATTCACCACATCATATGTTAACTCAATTCACTTAATAACTTAATAATTTCTCATTAAATAATGGGTTTACAGTGTGGTACATGTGTCACGAGCTAATGGCTATTTAACACGATAGTAAAAAGACAGTTATGAATATCCGATAGATTCTACTTGACATAGTAATTTGTTTAATATCCGTTGGCTCGTAAAAATGATGCATATTATACCCATTGCACGGAAGATCTCTCGTCCCGTACATAGAAAAATTGTTCAAATCTTGGGTTACTTGAAGTGCTAAGAAAGGTTTATTGAGTCAATCGAACTCGAATTGAAATTAATTTGAGCATAAAAATAATATTTTTTTTCCAAGAGACTGTCTCTCTCTGTTTTTTTTTTCCTTTGGATTTTATTATTTAAGTTGATTTCAATTTTAACATGCTCAATTATTCCGCCCGTAATGATTATTTGCTGGCAATTACTCTGTGTTTATTCTGAACAGATCGCTTGGAGCTGGGTTGCCCAACTTGAAGTACTTCTCCGAAGCAGGTTCGGCAGGGGAACGCATAATGGATATGATCAACAGGGTGCCGAAGATCGATTCTTACAAAATGGAAGGTAAAATCCCCGAGAAAATTTCGGGCAGAGTCGAGTTCAAGAACATCGATTTTGCATATCCATCAAGACCCGAGAACCTGATCCTAAGGAACTTCTGCCTAGAGGTATGAAGAGAACTCGATATTCAGTAAATACATCATTCATCATAGCTCTATTTTAGTATTAAATTTTATGTCAACTGTATCAAAAAATAATATTGAATTTATAAGATAATTGAGTAATACCATCTAATAATTTAAATTTTTAAGTGAAAATAAGCCCAATCTTTTATAAAGTTCATGTCTTACCACGGCAATTTGGTATAGGTTCAGGGCCCAGCAGATGCCTTTTTCCTAGCAGTATCATACTGACCCAGCTGTGAGCATGCCAATTGTCTGCTCACAACAATTTTAGATTTGGTATTAATGTTATACTTGCGGTTGCCTAAGGTACCGGCCGGTAGGACATTGGCACTGGTGGGCGGGAGCGGATCGGGGAAAACAACGGTGATATCACTGATCCAGAGATTCTACGACCCAAACAGGGGAGAGATACTTCTCGACGGGGTCGGGATCCAGAAGCTGCAGCTTAAGTGGCTCAGGTCACAGATGGGGCTGGTGAGCCAAGAGCCTGCACTGTTTGCCACATCCATCAAGGAGAACATCCTCTTTGGCAAGGAAGATGCCTCCTTCCACGAGATCCTGGAAGCTGCCAAGGCATCCAATGCCCACCACTTCATCTCCCTGTTGCCCCGAGGATACGATACCCAGGTTCGTGGTTAACTTAGTGAACACTGAATTTGAACTCTCTGACTTCCATAGAAGATGTTCGGCTTCGTACATAAGCCGAGATTTAAGTGGTGTGGCTGTGATAAGACTTCTCTAGATCTAGTAGTTGGGGATGCCCAAAAAGGTTGTCCTTGATATGACAAAAACCATAGCTAGAACCTAATGGCACCACGCTTGGGTCAGTTCCGGTTTAAGATAAGTGGGCCCGACAGCAACCCAGAAGCGGAATCGCATTCCAGGTTTCTGCAAATAAGACATCGGTTCATATGTCAAGAAAGTTTATTCATATATTCGGAAACATTTTGTCAAATATCTTTAGAAGGTAGAAGAGGGGAGTGATTCCCCTAAACACTTTAGACCGACATCGATTATCAACTTGGAATCGCCAGGGAGACGTCAGTGTAAATTCAAGTCAGGAAGACCCTTTCTTTGATACACCAGAAAGTCCACAATTCCAATTTACTAGTCCCCTACTCCTTGCTAGTGTCAAACCTCCTCCTGTCTTGTAATGGAATCGTGGTCCAGCAGCAGTAAAACAATCAAGAGTTGATTCCAATGGAAGTGAAAGAATCCTGAAAATTCCATTGACCTTTTTATCTTTCGTCTGTAAGGATATTAATTGAGACCTTGAAATGAGCACCCAACCTTATGGACTGTAAATGAACAGGAAGCCCCTCTGGCCCCACCTTATCCCTAAGTTCCCACGCTCTGTCGGCAAAATACATTAATTTTATCAAAATGATGTCTATTAATTTAGGGTAGAATTAATAAGAGTCCATCGAATTTCAAAATAGTAGATGATGCAAGCGAGTATAGAAAGCTATAACCAGCTACAAACGGATTAAATATTATGTGTGTATTACTCATTCACTGTGAATATATAAGAAAGTTAAAATTGATTCAAGTGAAAAATTGGTCCCACTGTGGAGAAACTTTTGTATGTAATTGGCATATTGCTTACGAAGTATCACAATCCAATAAAATTTAATTATTTTTAGAGTTATCTTTTCTATTTTTTAAATTTTATCTAAAAAAACTCTTGAAATAACTCAATTTTATTGACTTGTAATATCACGTAAGTATTATCACGTAATATATCAATTATACGTAAGAATCTCTTCCCACAGTGACCCCACATATCTAATACAAATCTAATTGGATTGATTATTACACATTTATAATGGATCCGTGATAGATACTGAATGAGATCCAGCCAAATGATATAAGGGGATGGGCTGGGGACAAGACGTTGGTTCGATTCCTCCCAAACCATTTGGAGATTGCACTTTTTGGCATCAACGGAGGCAGGCAACATCTGGACCGACCTGCCGCGTGGACTTGCACGTACATGATATGTAATGATTAATCAAATAAAATCCAGATAGTTACCTACAAAAATTCAAAAACAACAACAGAATCAGCAATAGTTGATTTTGTGGGCACTGTAATAATGATTAATTGACATCAAGAGACTCCCGTGCCTCGTGGCCAGTTGTCCACTAGGAGAACGGTCCAAACCATGTTGGATTCCACGGACCTCTCTAATGGCTACATATCCCCAAAAGATCCGACATGGCCGATTATTCTCACTTCCACTAGATTTGATTTTCGGATAAATCTAAGTTTTGGTTGACAACTGTCCATTCTTCCCTGACCAGAATTGTGTCTCATTTTTTTTCTACAATGCGGTGATAATTGATCTATTCGAGTCTGATGATGATATTGAAAAATAATCTTTTGACATTTTACTTATTTTTTTATAGCGAGGAATTTGTTCTTTTTTAACCATGAAAATCTCACAAATCTGTAAATTTAGTTAAGTTAACATGCAAACGGAAAATGGGGTCTGTGTAAATTGGATTCACAAATAATGTAGTGAACTTGGTTAATAATTGTTAACAATTGGACGAGTTCACGGATAACGTGACGAGTCTAGTTGATGGAAGAATCTCTCCGGCACATGTTTGGGTGAAGGTTTATACACATGGGATTGAAATATCTGATATGATAGTGTGCCATTCCTGATTACCTAGCAACTTTCATCAATTAATGATTTCAATTTATCAATTCTTGCCCTAATCTTAAGGTTTAGGACAAAAATCTCAAACATCCAACGATGAAGCATGTAATGTTTTCGGCAACATGCAGGTAGGCGAAAGAGGGATTCAGATGTCCGGTGGTCAGAAGCAGAGGATCGCTATAGCGAGAGCGATGATCAAATCCCCGAGACTCCTCCTCCTCGATGAGGCGACAAGCGCATTGGACTCCGAGTCCGAACGAGCCGTCCAAGAAGCCCTGGACAAAGCTTCCATCGGTCGCACAACCATAGTCATCGCTCATCGCTTATCGACCGTAAGGAATGCAGATATCATCGCAGTGGTCCAAAATGGGCAGGTAGAAGTTCCATGGCTTTGATGTGCAGGGAAGACTGTCTTATATTACGTTGAATAATTGACAATTCGTACTCAATAATTTACCTCCTTTTTCCTTAATTTTGTCAAGGTCATGGAATGTGGCTCGCACGACGAGTTGATCCGGCACGAGGACGGTCTCTACACCTCGCTAGTCCGAGTCCAGCAAACCGAGCCAACTGAAGGCACCACGGCCACTGCTACTGTTCTCCACACCTCCAGCTCCCTTTCTAACACCTTGGCTGATATGAGCAACACCGGTAGCTGTCGCTCAAGCTCTACGAGCCTGATCTCCTCATCGATCAAGCTGGGAGCTGCTCCCGACCATGGACTGCCACCCGTTGCATCCTTCCGGCGGCTTCTAGCCCTAAACCTTCCGGAATGGAAGCAGGTGATGCTAGGCTGCCTGAGCGCCGTGCTCTTCGGGGCAGTGCAACCCTTGTATGCGTTTGCCATGGGATCGATGATCTCCATGTACTTCTCGGTCGACCGGGATGAGATCAAGGACAAGACAAGGACATATGCCCTTTGCTTCCTAGGGTTGGCTGTGTTCTCCCTGCTAGTTAATATCAGCCAACATTACAGTTTTGCTTACATGGGGGAGTGCTTGGCCAAAAGGATAAGGGAAAGGATGCTTTCCAAGTTACTAACATTCGAAGTCGGATGGTTCGACGAGGACGAGAATTCGAGTGGCGCTATTTGCTCTAGGGTTGCTAACGATGCTAATGTGGTAAATGTTCTCGAACACAAGCTACGAGACCATCTGGATTTCTCGATTCAATTGGAAATCAAGCACTAGTGATTTTATCTGTAGAGGAGTCTATCCTATATTAGGTACATAAGAGATTAAAACATGATTTATAAACTAGCGAAAACCACCAATTTATTAGTTTAAATTTTTGAGTTGAATATGAGACCAACCTATTACAAGTAGGTTCACACCACCTAGGTCTTAGTGGCAAGTTTATCAAGTACGGGTTGTTAACCTAAGGACGAAAGAGAAGACCCGTCTTATTGTTTGTCAGATGCTTGGATCGAACTCAATTATTGAGGATGAGTATTTAACAGTGTATCCAATCTAGCAGTTTAAATTTTTAAATTGGATATATGCTCACTTTCTGATTGGACAGGTGGATATATCAAGTTATAGACTACTAACTTAGATTATCTCTTGGCAGGTGAGATCTCTGGTGGCTGATAGGGTGGCCCTTCTAGTCCAGACCATCTCAGCAGTGACCATAGCATGCACAATGGGCCTTGTTATTGCATGGAGGCTGGCACTATTGATGATAGCCGTTCAGCCGGTAACGATAGTCTGCTTCTACACGCGAAGGGTGCTGCTCAAGAGCATGTCCCGGAAGGCAATCGAAGCGCAGGGAGAAAGCAGCAAGCTCGCAGCAGAGGCTGTCTCGAACCTTAGGACTGTCACGGCCTTCTCTTCTCAAGACCGGATACTCAGGATGCTCGAGGAGTCCCAGGAGGGCCCGAGAAGGGAGAGTGTTAGGCAGTCATGGTACGCCGGGCTCGGGCTCGGGGCCTCCCAGAGTCTGACTTCCTGCACCTGGGCACTGGACTTCTGGTACGGTGGTAGGCTTGTCTCTGAGGGCTATATTACAGCGAAGGCGCTCTTGCAGACTTTCATGATCCTGGTGAGCACGGGACGGGTCATAGCAGATGCTGGGAGCATGACATCGGACCTCGCCAAGGGCTCGGATGCTGCTGGTTCGGTATTCGCTGTTTTGGATCGGAGTACAAGGATCGAGCCCGAAGACCAGGATGGGCTCCGACCCGAAAAGATAACAGGCCATGTAGAGATCCGAGATGTGGACTTCGCATACCCAACTAGGCCTAATGTTCTAATCTTCAGGAACTTGTCGATTAGGATCGAGGCAGGGAAGTCAACGGGGCTCATCGGCCCGAGCGGGTCCGGCAAATCGACTGTTATTGGTCTGATCGAGAGGTTCTACGACCCACTGAGTGGCACGGTGAAGATTGACGGCCAGGACATCAGGGCATATAACCTCAGATCCTTAAGGAAGCACATAGCGCTTGTCAGCCAAGAGCCCACGTTGTTCGCCAGGACCATAAGGGAGAACATCGAGTACGGAGCATCGAGTACGGCGGACGAATCCGAGATCGTCGAGGCGGCCAGGGCTGCTAAGGCACACGATTTCGTCTCGTCTCTCGAGGACGGCTATGACACGTGGTGCGGGAATAGAGGGGTGCAGCTCTCGGGTGGGCAGAAGCAGCGGATTGCCATCGCCCGGGCGATCCTGAGGAACCCGACAATACTGCTCCTGGACGAGGCCACTAGTGCGCTCGATGGACAGTCGGAGAAGGCTGTCCAAGGCGCACTGGAGCGGCTGATGGCAGGGAGGACGAGTGTGGTGGTGGCCCACAGGCTGAGCACCGTCCAGAACTGTGACCGGATCATCGTTCTGGAAGAGGGGAAGGTGGTGGAGGACGGGACGCACTCGTCTTTACTGGCGAAAGGGCCATTAGGAGCTTACTATAGACTCGTCAACCTCCAGAGGACCGGGAATTCTCCACGTTTGAGCTAGATATGGGAGATACATGCCTCGTCTGTAATAACCGAACGTGGTAGCCGGCCCTTGTCTTTGGAGTTGAGATCGAGAAAATTGCACATAACCTTATAATTTTCCTTTGTTGCATAGATCTAAATCTGGTGGAAAGATTTCTTAGACAAGCCTCGAGACACAGAAAACAAACCCAAAATCTACGATTCGACTGTCGTGACTTGCTGCCACCTGCGAGTCTTGCCTTCTGCAGAGGAGCGTTGTTGCTCCGATCAGCCACAGCCAGCAAATTAGCACGGCTGGGATGGGATACACGTCAGGGATGGATCTACGGGATGCGAGTTGTGATCGTCTCCTGAACTCTGACAAAATTCATAGAAATTTATACAAAATTTATCAATTTTATTCATTATTTACTAAATTACATTATTTCGCTCATTAAAATTTGACATTTTCCTTATTATTAAATTTTGCCAATTTGATTTTCTAAATCTATTCCTGATACACATCAATATGAAGAAAAATAATGCGGGTAGAGTTAAAAAAAAGCCGAATTACAAACTCACAAACTCAAACCCTACCTGAACTCACGAGAGGAGACAAGCCGACCTTTCGAGAGTTAGAGTGAAATGTCCGACGAGAATTCACAAAAAATGAAACCACTCGATCTTAATGATCTAACAATTACACTATCCACTCGAGACTCTACCTTGAGACTTGTACGCAAATATATGTGGATCATCTTCAAGGAGATCAAATTCCCAGCAGTGCTAATGATACGTCGCACCTCCTGGAACGTACGCACGCTGCCATCCTTCACCTTGATTCGCACCTTTCCCGTCCCAACCGTGCTGTATGTCTGGTCATTGCATGAGATAGTTTTCCCGCCTTCTAGTAATTAGTACGTTGTGAACATTCTCCATAGATGGAAGTTGCCATAGTTAATACTAATCAAAATAATTTATCTGGTTCTTTCTCACCACGTCATTGTGAAGTGTAACCATCTAGACTCTTCTCCTAACTTGTTCCATGGCCCTAAAATTCCACCGCAAATCAAACGAGTCACATTCTTGATCCTTGACTTGCTTTCGTCATACAAACTTGTCTCCCCTAACTTGTTCCTCATGACCAGATCCTTTTTTTTTTTTGGACGATCATGACCAGACCATCACCAGTGTTGTCCATCAAACTTGTTTTTCAGTTACTTTGAATTACGGTTTAACATCCTCAACCGCTCGATGGAATTGGTGGCAAAAAAAAAAAATTGGAGGACGAATTCATGAGGGTCTATAAATTTAATGACCATTTTAACATAAAATTTGTTGGTAATTATATGAAAAAATAGTTAATAAAATTTGTTGCGGTATAAGAAATTCATGTTTTTGAAATATAAAAATTTTATTAATTAAAGTGTAAAATGAAATTCTTATATCATATTATAGTAAATTTACACTTAAATATTATAACTAGTGATGCAAAATTTATCGTAATATGATATTACAGTAAACTTCCAATTAAAATAAATACACATATTTCCCCAATAATTATATTCATTGATTACAAAATTTGGAATTTGAAAGCTGAATTGAGAAATGAGACCACAATCAATAAGATACAGTTTCAGGTCAACCTAGTACATCATAAATTATTATGATGAAGTATCAGCACTTTATATTAATCTTTTTTTTTACATGTGAAGGACAAAAGTACTAGTACTTTTCAATTGAGGCAAAAATGAAACACTATAAAACTACGTACTAAGGCGTATTTTGAGATATTTAGAATTGTAGGGAGTTCCGAAGCAATTATTTCAAACAAGCAAACGAGGGTGTAAAAAATCGGTTTAGGGAGAACTGAACTGGAACAGAAATTGGCTTCAACTGGTTCCCCACGAGCTGGTTCTATTTTGATACAATTTTTTACACGAAAAGCAGTTCGATTAATTTTCAAATGTAATTGGTGTGATCAAATAATTTGAACCGAACTGGTCCCATTTTTATGGGAACTTCTGTACCGAAACAATGGTCGGAATGCCCCTAATAACCAATGAATGGCAAGTGAATATCTATATTTTATATATTAAAAGAGAGCCACAGGGAAGGAAAGTTGAGGCGAGTAGGAAATGAATTTCTTACTCTCGGGCACTGCTCCTTTCCTATTTTCATTTTTATTTTTCTCCTACCGTTCACTTTTTGGTCCCCCACCCTTTTTTTTATCCAACAAAAAACCTTTTGCTTCTCTGTGTACCCTAACCAGCCGTTCTCTGTCCTCTTCCTCCAATCAGCCACCGTTTGCCCATTTTTTTTGTCTTAATTTATTTTATATTAATAAATAATAGAATATATTATTGAAAATTAATAAATATCATGAATAAATATATATCAATATTTATCTAAAAATATATAAAAAATATTAATATATAATTTATTATTAAAAATTTTTATTTTGAATACAAGAATAAAACTTATGCATTTTATTTTTATTTCGGATTTGATTCTATTAGTATATCAAGAGAATGAGCTTCCTTTATTTAGGGGAATCGAATCCCCTATTGGGAAATGAAATTATTTATTAACCTATACACAAAATAACCTCTTAATATGAGTGACTAGACTTAAATACAATATACCATTAATATATTATTATGGGAAAGAGATAAATATTATATTCATGTCCAAATTTTTAATGTATATTATTTCTATATTGGAAAATAAAAATTATAAAATATTAACATTATAATAACATAGCTTTTTTAAATAAATGATATTTGTTTGCAAAAAAGGTATTTGAGTGTAAGTTAAACGACATAATCATCTTTTAAACATTTATATACTTTAATATAATTCATTCAGTTCGTTATAAAAGATAAATCGAATCGCAGCGTAGCGCGAGCTCTTTTTCTAGTAATAATATAAAAATATAATCCAAAACCAATTTCAATTTCTGTTTCAACCAAACCGAACCGAAAAATACGGTTTTTATAGTTTCGTTAGGGCCGAACCGGTTTTTGTACCCCCCATATTCAAACTATCGAAGTCCGTCGATACTTCACTACATTCTGACGCGCGAACCAAAAATATCTGACAATTATCCGTTCCTGCTCGCACCGGGGCAGCTGAAGCTCCTCCGAGCAGCCGCTCCCGCCACCACCACCGTCACCGTCCCGGCGAACGGCGTCAGAGATGCCGCCTCACCTTCTATCCTTTTCCGCGTCCTATCCAGTCGTCACCTGCCGCGTATCGACTGCCACTCCACCGCGCTCTTCTCCCCCGCCTTCCGCCGCACTGCCGCCGCTCTCCTCTTCCTCCTCCTCCTCTTCCGCACTCCAGTGCCCTCACTTCGAAACGTACGGATGGAAAACTCCTCCTCCGATTGAAATTATAGGCTGTCATGGAGCCAGTTGGGGTTTGTGGATTTGCGTTGACGATTCGGGTTTGCAGGTGCTCGGGCTGCTCACACGAGCTCAATCTCCACCGCCCCGTGGTTGTAGATGAGGCCGCAGATTTCTTCAAGAGCGTCGGGGTCTCTGATTTCACGTTTGATAGCTGCAGACTGGTAAGAATTTCTCGTTCTCGTTGCTCTTGTGCTGAAGTCGCACTCCTTTTAGGAAATCTTCAGTCTCCGCCTGGTTGAAGATCGAATTAATTTGCAAAGATCAATAGAAGGCGAGAAATGTCGTGTTTAGCCAATCAGCACTTTCCATTTACCCAATTTAAGCTTCTGTTATGGTTTCTACTTATTCCTGCAATTTCAGTTAATTCCCGTCGCCTATGTAGCAAAGTTCTTGTTAAAATTCTTGAAAGAACATTAGAGATATGGTCACATTGCACCACATCAACCCAATATGCACTGGTTGAAGGAGCAGGTGTAGACCTCCATATAACTGGATAAAAGAAATGATATTACTTTGTAATTTAATTGAGAAATGACATCTCAGTGGTTTTTTAGAAACAAAATTATCGTAATAATTTCCAGTGTGGATGTACATGAACTGAGTTTGCGATAAGTACGGAGAGACTAACTATGATCCATATCATTTGAGGTGGTCTAGCTAAAAAAGTTTATCAGAAATCAAATAGTGAAAAATCTAACACTTCCTAGTTTTGATTTTATGCCTTTCATGCACAGTGGGAATGGCGTTGCCGTGCAAAACTGGCTGTTCGTGGTTCTCCTACAAATCCACTAATAGGACTCTATCAAGAAGGCACACATAATGTAGTTGATATTCCTAACTGTAAAGGTAGGTCCCGCTTGTGATAAATTCTTGTGCTCAATGAAATCTATTTTGGGTACTTTCCAAAGACTTCTAGTTATTCATTGATGTTGTTGAATGCAGCACATCATCCTAACATTAATGCCACTGTGGAACTGTTGAGGGAAGGTGTGTGTGTAAAGTTTGAATCTTGAGTCAGACTTTTGTATTTAGTATTTGTTATTTATTGTTAATTCCCTTTCAATAACAATGTATCAGGCATTAGACAGTTGAATATCGAGCCATATGATGAGGATCAGGGTACTGGTGATCTACGATACGTGCTGGTATATATATATGATTAGAGCAAACAATATTCATGCGACAATATTTTACTTTTATTGCTTTTTAAATTTGTGATCAATGATCAATAGCTTTCTGTGTTTAACAGATGGCAGTGACCACATATAATACATCTCTTCCTGCATCAGAAAGATATCGAAATGGTTATTACTGAACTCACATTTTCATATTTCTATTCCATTCAAAGTATCATGCAGCTGCTGATATTTGGAGCCTCATGTTGATTGTCGAGATTCTCATGATGTCCAAATTGATCTTGTCAATAGGAAAAGTTCAAGTTTCCCTGGTTTGGAATTCGCGGAATGAAAATGCACCCAGTGCAGAAAAGCTAAATGAGTTGGCTTTTGTATGATTGACTTTCTCTTCTATTTGCTTTTGCTAAATATAGGAGGTGTTTTTTTATGTTTTGTACATTTTTATATGCAGTTTCTTTGGAGGAATGGTGGGTCAAAAAGCAAAGTTCCATTGATCCATTCTGTGTGGGCCAATTTTCAGACATCCACGAACAATGTGAGATATATTCATGACTCAGCTCTCTTGAGAGAGTGCACATAACATTCTTGCCAAGGTGTCTGCTTATTCCTTTAAATGGGACCAATTATATGTTTGTAAACTGTGTATGCAGGTTATTTTTGGAAACAGATGGAGACATATTGTAGGAGATAGGGAGTTCTGGGAACATGTTGGAGGAATTGATGTTTCATTTGATCCATCAAGTTTTGCCCAAGCAAATACACAGGTAAATGAACATGATGTCTCTAATGGCACGTATTGAAAGTGCTGATATGAATCAGCTGTTTCTTGAAGTTGAACTAAAGTTGACAGTGATAGCAGCTGTATCTTTACTTTTTCATTTTTCACTCCCCTGCATAAGTTAGTCAATTAACAAACTGTCATGTGATTTAACATAATAGGGGGAATATCTTTTCTTGAAAAGAATTATCTGATGTGAACCTCATTTGAAACTAACTTGTCTTTTTTCTGCAGGCTTTTGAAAACTTACTTCGGAAGCTGCAGAAGTATGTCCCTTATGGTACATCAGTTACTGATTTGTATGCAGGAGCTGGTGTGATTGGACTGTCTCTAGCTGCCACCAGAAAATGCAGGCAAGAATCTTCCAATTATTTCAGTAATTTCTCAGGTACTTCCATTCAGTATCCTTATTCTCATTCATCTTATAGGTCAGTGAAATGTGTGGAGATCAATAAAGAGTCCAAGCAATCTTTTGAGAAGACGATTGAGCGCTTTCCGAAGTCAGTGGATAGCAGCATCAGTTGGCACCAAGCTGACACATCAATTGTAAGTGTGCAGAAACTATCAAAACACGGTGCTCTGCAAACATTTACAAGACAACTTATTTTCTCGATTTCTCTGTTTAAAGTTTTCACTAGTTTCCAGTTGTATGTAGTATGCTCAAATAGTGCTTATATTCTGGTTACACCAGAAACCTAGTCATTGGCTCATGGGATCAGACGTGGTCGTGGTTGATCCTCCCAGGAAGGGACTGGATTCTTCATTGATCGATGCGCTACGGACGATTGCTTTAGTTAAAAGAAAGGAAGCAAGACCATTAACTGGGAGGTATGCGATCCTACACTTACCTTGATCTTGATGAATTGGAGCTCTTTAACTCCAGTTGCTGAACTTGTATCATATTTAGTGCGTCAAAAGACAAGGAGGAAAAGAGACCATGGATTCTTCGGGCAAAGGAAGCTTCAGTTCAAGTTGGAAAAAGTTTTAGTTCGGAAAGTGATAAAGAGCTGGTGCCAGAAACCCTCATCTATATAAGCTGTGGCTGGGAAAGCTTTAAAGAGGTACTTACAGTTCTGGTCCTTATGTTTTGGAAATGTGATGAATTTTATCACAACCTGCAAATTCCATATCTATGCGAGGGGGAGCTTTTTTGTATATAGGGGCCAAATGACATTAAGAGTACCTAACCTAGCTCTTTTGAGTGATATGGCGTATGGTGTTGCAGCTTTTGATAATGAGAATTTGTAAGTTAAACACATACAAACATTTGCAGGATTGTAAGGCTTTGGTGTCCGACAAAGCGTGGCACTTGCAAAACGCCCATGGATTCAACTTTTTCCCAGGCACAAGAAGGTATTTATTATTTTACATGGAATCTTTTCTATTACTCAGTCATATAGTTCAGGCAGCTCTGCAGCATTCCGGTGTCTAAGACAAGAAAAAGGAAACTATACAACCATAAGTAACTGTTGAATCTGATTTGGGGTGTAAGCTAGTGCTAGCAGTGACAGCTACTACAGCTAGTTAAGGCTTTCTTCAATCATTTTGGACTGTAATGTTTTTAGTGCCGAAACTGTCCAGTGATCCTTCAGGTAGTTGCTCTTATCTAAAAGCACGCATCAGTAAGGAGGGAGATTTGTTGAAAATCTACTGAATACATACATATATATATATATATATATTATAAGATCTTCTAGCTCAGTCACTATGTTGAAATATTTGCATTCAAGGTCTGGTGCTTGGAGTAATTCCACCTGATGATATACATCCATTAGAGCTAGATCACGTTCATCAGTTTTGCATTTGATGTAGTCGTGTTGAATCTAAATGAATAGTGCCATCTACCGAACTACTTGCTATCATGTTTGTGTTTTATGGATAGGTTACATTGTTTTCTCAACAGTTTGTGTTTTTTCCACCCTCTTTTCTCTGCAGCATAGAGGTTTTGGCCATCTTCAAGAGAGGACCGAGGGTGCAGCTTAAGAAAAAGAAAACTGAGAAGAAAAAGAAGAAACGATTGCAAGTTAAACTATCAGACAAGTAAAGATTCATGTTAAGAGAAAGACGATGGAATTTACATCCCGTATACTAATTAGTTACTGTTTCCCGCTGTCCTGGCAAAGAGCAGGTCCTTGTATTGTGTAACTCGATCCCCATGTCCACAGGGAATGTGAAATATGTCATTTGTTAGAATTCTTCTCAGATCATTCACCCCTCCGATCTATTGTTCGATGTCCCACAGGACAGGGAGTTATGGTTGAGTTTGTTAGCTTCTTTTTAAGCTTCGTTTGAGTTTGTTCTGTGATAAATGGTGGGGGTAGAGAGTCCACCGTGTGAATGGAACCCATGAACAACTTGGTCTTAAGTTATGGGGTGCCAAACTTTTCCCCTTCAAATTTATTTTTTACTTTTAATAATTGGGGGAGCAACCCTAAAAAGATTAGCAAATAAAATCTGTTTAAATTGTGAAAAAGTTCACGAGATCATATATTCGATTATTCCTGAACGCACCACTCTTGATTACTAAGATGAAACTCCCTATTAAATTGGTAGTCGTTGTGTTTGACAATTTTTCGTTTTCTTCATTTTTAACAGGAAGTCGATTGTATATCGATGTTTATTCTCTCTCTTCATGAAAAAAATTGTGAAAACACAGTACTCATATCATCTCCTAAAAAGAAATTTTAAAACACATTAGTGTTTCTTATATGCAGCATTTCGGATGATGGTTAAATAATGAATTCAACATCATCCTTCCACATTAGATAGAGTTGCTCAACTGTTTCTTATTCCCTGTGTCTCTTGTGAGCCTTTCTAATTTGTGCCTCCATTCTCCAACATAGAGAGAATAAATTCTACAAACTAATTACCGTTTACTGACGGCAGATATCTGTCGGTAAAACATAGACATCCGTAAGTAAAATACCTTTGTGTTATACCGGCAGTTAAAAGAGGAGTTATACATAAGATTCTACTGACTATCAAAATAATTAGCATGGCTGAAGCTCTATTCTGATGGCAGAACCATCGGCAAATTTCATGTTTTTATCGTCCGTCACAACAACCTATTATGTCATTATAAGATAACTTTTTTTGATTAAATTTTCTGTCACTATAAATAGGCAAATATAGTCAAATCTTGAGTTTATAACAACATACCACATTCATCAGTAAAAGGCTTACCCACTTTTGATCTTACCATCATAAAGAATCATCATTAAAAGTCCAAATTATCGCAGACAAAAATTTCATCCACAAAAAACCCAAAATCATCATAATATGTATCATTGAGATGTAAATTTTATTACTAAAGAAAAATTATTCATACACAATACCAAAGAAAAATACAATTAAAAAGCATATGTAATAGAAAAATAGCATCGAAATTACAACTTTATAGTTCCAAGAACAGTCCATGAATATTGCATGTATATTCATACGTGTTATGTATATGTATGTACATACACGTTGTTATATATATAAATATACATATTTATATATGAAGTTGACAGGCATCAATGTAGCGGGTAGACGAATAAATGTACACAATGATGCGTTCTGGGGAGGGTTGGATATCAATATAAGTAATGCAAAAGCGGATTGTTTAGTAATGGTTGGTCTGTGCTAATGGAGGGAGAGTTCCACGTCATCCCCCGACAGCACATCCGTTTCGAGCTGCGATCATCCCATTAAGGAAGCTAGAAGAAGAGCTTCAATTTTATTATTTGCCTTGTAAATTTCAGGAAAGAGTCCCCGTAGCTATCGTTGAACATGCTGAAAAATACCAGCAATAGGATTCTCCAGTCCATCGTTTTTCCCGAAAGTGAACCCACCAGTAAAACTCGTACCCCAAACACAGAACACGGACAGTCGTATCAGAACCTACCTTATTCGTGAAACGAACATCCTGCATGGAAGTGATTCCCACCAACTTATCAACCCTTCCAGTACAATACATCGAAGGAGCAGTATTTTCCGAAACGATTTTTTGGTCTGCAAAGTTTGTTATCATAGACCAATTTACGGTATCTATTGGAGCGTTCAAGGTTAAATTACCACCTTTTATTTTAAAACAATCCTAGCACTCAATGCAAACATAGAATAATATAATGTATACATATATATATGTTTAAATGTATAATATATGTACATATGTATATATACATAAATGTATAATATATTAGGTATAATTAATATGCATCAAGTAATTAAGGCAGTCCTACTTTTCTTATGTTTCTTCTCAATACTGATCATGAACAGACAATAGTTGAATGTGTTAATAGTTCAAATTAGCACTTCTCCCCTCTCATCTTACATGGATAACATCAGTTTATATTCAATTTTAAAAATTGTACCAAATTATGTAAGATTATATATTTATCCTTATTTTTCATTTCCTCACCATCTCTCTCCCTTTCGAAATTTGAATCTCTCGATCACCCACCCACCCACATCACGCTCCTCTGCTACCCCTGGAGTGACGGGAACGGCGGGAGGCGACGGGAGCATTAAGAACGATGGTGGGAGATGATGGGAGCATTGAGAACAGCAGCGGAAAGCGATGGGATCATCAGGAACGGTAAGCCGAACAACGGCTGGAGGCAACAGGAGTGGTCGACCAAACGGCCAGAGGTGGTGTGACCGGAGGGAGGACGCCGGAGGTGGAATGGAGGAGGCAGGTAGAGAGGATTTGGGAATTAGGGCAAGATGGAGGGGAAATAATGTGGGGGTATTTGTGGAATTAAAAAAAAAAATTGAAACGTCCCTTATATAGTGGTGCTAGTTTTGAGAAGCGGTATAAAATGATGCTAGTTATAAAACTCATTCTTCTATCAATGCTACAAAAATTTTCACCTCGTAGTTGAATATATCATTATGAAATATATAACTATGATTGATATAGGAAGCTTTTGAGACCATAACCCACATTACTAATGATATATAACTAACTTTTCAACTATTCTTCAACATAAACAATCTAAATTACCAAACAAGATATAAACAACCTACAAATGAAGTTTCTAACTCAAAATTCACAATAACTAGGTGGGGACAGTAGCAAAGGCTATGTAAGCTTGTTGCGATCGGGATTCTGCTCAGCTTCCCCTTGCGCTAGAACCCGACCACACCAAATGTGTCATTCCACAGAATTGGTGGAAGGGTGACAGCTAATGCTAGTACCCACTTGCAGATAAGCAGGAGAGGAGCTCCGAATTTTCCAACCTTACCGCTAGAAGAACAATGAGGCCGATGATGAGTACGAGACATTTTTACCGTCAAATGCTCCTCCGATACAGAATATGGTTGGGGAACATAAAGAAACTTAGTACAGCAGCAAATTCATCCACTTGAATATATCAATGAAAACATCAATTTTCGGCAATGAACTTGCTTAGAGGGTGGGAGGAGAAGTGCTGTTGAAGGAAGCGGACTCAACTTGAGAGGGCACTGAGCATTGAGCCCATTGAAGCAGATGTTAAAAGAATAAGTTGCGGCCTCTAGGGTTCGATGACTCCCATCTCTTCCATAATTTTCTTGAATTTGCAATCATACATTTGCAGAGCCGGGTCGACTCGTTAAGGAGTGAAATTCTTCCGGTACAAGTTTTTAAAAACTCGAACCTGACACTTTTATTTAAGGGAAATAAGTGACATACTGCTTAAACCAATTCATGTTGGTTGATAAATCTAATTTTTATTAGCTTTTTTGACCGGAAGACTCTTTTTATTAGTTGGCACAAGGCTTTTAGGCACTTTCAAGGACCCAATGATAAGAGGACAAGTGGCACATTTTAAATCCTTCCACCATATCAATTATAAAATTTTTACAAGGGATCAAATTCATATTCCTCTAAAAGTTCAAACTTATAAGATGATTAATGTGTAACTTTTCTTATATTACAGAATTCATCTTATTAACCTCAAGATGTATGACTTTGTTATTAACATTCACCATCACGTTGACAGTATATTCAACTTTTACCTTTTAACCTAGGATAGGTTTGTGGACCATCTAAGACAATGTCTAACCGGTTTCCTGACTAGCCGAAATCTCTACCCTTGAGGAATCAAGCATTCGGGTTGCACTCGTACCTCTTGACCCAACTCTCAAATATATATATATATATATATATATATACACAAACTAAAAATCTCACACGAAAACCCAAGCAAGCTGTCACATGGAAGACTGGAGGAGGAGGGGGTTTGTAACCCTCCTTTATACAAGACTCTAAATATTTTGGTCACTAAATTCTTCTTTTTTTTTCTTTTTCATTTTTTATGAAAAAAATTCATGGTGTACTCTTTTTTCCTAAAAAAATGTCAAATGCTTCAAATTTATAAAATAAAGTTGTTTTATTTTACTTTATTTCAAAGTTAAGTTAAATCTTTCAAGTTTGAAAAAATAAATCATCTAATTTTATTTTATTTTTATATTAAGCCAAAATTTTTAATTTTTAAAACTGAAAACTTTTTTATTTTACTTATTGAAAATGTAGACTAATATATTAAAATATAAAGTTATATGCTTTTCTGAAATATCCTACCTTGTTTTTTCTTATCAAGTACCTAAAATCGATAAGATTAGAATAATATTTATTTTAAAATAAACTTAATAATTTTCTTCTAAATTAAGTAATTATCAATTATGAGAAAAATGCAAAGATAACTTTATATATAAGAAATTAGCGTTAATTTGAAGAAAAATTTTAATATACTTTTATTACCTGATAAAGAAAAAAAAGTTATAACAAATTAGTCACCTAAGCATTTAACATCGGATTAAATAAATTGACTTACATTAATAGTAAAATAAGACATTGTGATTTAAATTTTAAAATATGAAATATCATGCCTAAATTGGGAATAAAAAGGAATCACGTGATTTTATTTTTAAATTTTCGAATATTTTACTTAGTCAGTAAAATGAAATTACATTATTTTATTTTTTAAATTTAAATATTCGACTCTTTTTAAGAAAATGAGCAAACATCATTCCTTTTTTTTATATAATTTCTACTTATTTTTTATTTTATATTATTCTCCAATCATTTTGGAAATGTTTTGGTAGAATCTCTCAATGCCTACACGAATGAATATTCTTACCATTTAAATGTAATACTTTTATTCTTTATTATTCAAACACAACACTTTTATTCTTTGGCATAATCATTGCCCGTCCAAATATAATTATTATTCAAAAGCATTTTACATCATTGAATGTCTGCCTGCCAAACCCCCCATAGCAAAGCACAACTTTGTAACCTAGTACTAGATGAACCGGACAATAAATATAAGCATGCGACTCGAGCAAACACTAAATACCACAGATGCTGCATTCCCAAGATCGAAACTATTAGATCACCAGCTTTGATGATTGGTCACATTTGCCATTTAATAAAATGATTATCGGCTATTTCTTATTTTAAACTATTAAATGGAATTTTGAAAGAGAAAGCAACCGTTCTAGGAAAATTTATAGGTGCGATATTCAATTAAGATGGGGTATTAGTAGGGGTGTAAACGGGCGGTTCGGTCCAGTTTTTCCTGAAAAATATCAGGCCCCGATTTTTTCAAGTTGAAAAACCGTACCAAGAACCGTTTAGGGTTATGAAAACCACCAACTTCAAATTTCATTTTTTCGGGCATTTTTTTGAGCCCCAATTTTTAATATATCAATATATTAAATACAAAAATAATAAAATAAAATTCATTATAATAAATGAGAAATACTAATTATGAATATTTTAGTGTATTAAGAAGATCAAAAACATAAATATGAATCAAGATTCAAGTTTAAAAATATCAAATATATTATTTTTATTATCAAAATCTAATAATAAAATAATTTATTACATATAATATAAATTTAACATAATTTTCAGTTCGGTTTCGGGTCCCGCCGTTTTTTTCTGGGTAGGGGTCCGAATTTTTCAGTCTAGTTTTTTCCACCTTAAATCCCACCTTAAATTTCCCGGTACCCATACATATTGTCAGTTTTTTCAAATTTTTGATTTTTTACTTACACCCCTAGGCATTAGGAGGAGCTTTTTCTTAATTCTTTTTCATCTATACTATTGCAAACATTTGCAAGATTTAGTATCTTTTTCGTTTTCTATATTCATCCCTAATCAAATTTACATATTTAAATATATGATATGCACATACTTTATAAAATTTTTCAGATTAAGTATAAAATAATAATTTTAGTTAATTTCCTATCACTTTGTATCTACGATCTTAATAGCAAAAATTTTTCGTTCAGATTCCCCCTTCTCACTCCTACCTACAATTTAGCAGTAAAAGTCTATTATGTCTTTCGGACTAATGATTTAAAATTGTAAACTTGAAAAATATATAATTGATATAGTATATTAATGACAATTAAAAATGTTCTATCTACTACTACAAATTAACAAATGTCAAATGAATTAAATTACATTATGTTATAAATAAACTATATAATTTCACTGGTTTATATTAGTATTCCACATTTATTTATTTATTTATCTTTATTTTTATTTTTTTGTGTGTGTAGCATGGACACAATGTCTAGTCTATTTAAATGGTTATGAAATTTAAAAAAATCATATAATTTGTACAAAATGTATGTATAAATTGCTCACAGATCGAGAACCTTAGCGCCCTTATCAGTGCAGCAACTCGGAACTTTGAAGAAGAATGTTCTGACAAGCTGCATCAGAAAATAGCCCTCCTCCCATCTCTAGAGGTTTTCTGAAGATAACTTGGAAGCTACGAAGGGGAAAAACAGCTCTCGAAAGCTCTCTCCCCAACGAAACTGGAGAAGCAGCCATCGAATGTTGTATTTGAGGGCCTGCATTCACTAAAATACAGAATTATAACATGTTCATGGATCCAGAATGAGTCCGACAGGATGTACACTTAATACAGGAAAGTTCGAGATCAATGAGACTGAACCTCGGAAAACTTCACTGTGATGGAAGAATGGTCTACCAATCATCTGGGAGTTCAATTGAGATGTGAAAGATATGATAACTTCTCGGGACTGATACTGAGTAAGAAAACAGATAAGCGTCTAAGACGATGCACAGGAAAAAGCCGTACTTTGCATTCGCCACAAGAGCCGATCCATGATTAAAGAGATGATCCACAACAAAAGTAGACAAGCAAAGCTGTGCCTTCACTCAATTTTCAGTCAAAGATATCAACATTTTCCTTTTCAAAAACCAATAACCTAAATGAATTGCACTTGTTTGAATGCATTTCAACCGTACCTTCAAAGCAACCCTCAGCCCTAAGGCATCCGCCCATTTCGATGAAGGCTACCAACAAGTGAAGAGTACACTCTGTCATCAGGCGTAAGCCCGGCATCAACCATCTCCTCGTACAATGCAAAGGCTTCATCCGATCTTCCCACCTTGGCCAATCCTGAGATTACTGCAGTATAAGTGGCCACGCTCTTCTCCAATCTCCGTTCAGACATTTTCCGAAATAGCTCCATTGCCTGATCTATCTTCCCATGAACACATTCCCCGTGTATCAGTGATGTAAAAGTATAAGTGTCGGGTGTCACTCCTCTACTTACCATTTCATCCTTCAGATTATTAGCTTCCTTGATCTTCCCTTGCTTAACATATCCGTCCACTAGAGCATTACAGGTAACAGTATTCGGATTCTCTCCCTTCTCTTCCATCTCCCGAAACAGTTTTCTTGCTTCCACCAAGTTCCCCTCCTTGCAATATATATCAATCAATGTGGTATAAGTAACAAAATTAGGAGACAAACCCTTCTCCATCATGGAGAACAAGAGCTTCTTCGCCTCATCAAACTGATTCATATCTCGTAAACCACTTGCAATCGTGTTATAGGTGAACTCATCACCCTCAAACCCCTTGCTCTCCATGATCCGCTGTATGCGACAAGCTTCATCCATCATTCCTTGTCTGCAGTACCCATCAATCAGAGTATTATATATGACCAGATTCGAGTCGATTGCTCTACCCTGCATTTCCTTCACCAAGATATCAGCCGCCTCCATCTGCCCAACCTTGCAGAAGCCATCAATTAGAGCCCCGTAAGTGTGAATATTCGGGACAAGGCCTCTCTCAGTTAGCTCATCGAAGAGTGAAGAAGCTCTCTTCACATTCCCAGCCTTGCACTGCCCACTGATCATCGATGTGTAGACATAAACATCTGGACTGACCCCTTTCCTCTGCATTTCATCGAACACCGTCTCTGCATCTTGGATTCTCCCCAAGTTCAAATACCAATCTATTAAAAGAGAGAAAGTAACGACATTGTACTCGATCCCATCCTTCTCCATCAACTTCAAGATCTCATCAACACCCCCAGAATCCTTTCCCTTCACATAGGCATTAATCAAAGTATTGTAAGTAACAACATTAGGCTTCAGGCCTCTATCAGCTAAAGCATCTATCAGCTCCCGAGCTTCGCCTATCCTCTCCTTCCGACACAGCAGATCAACCACAAGGGTCAATGAATAGACAGTTACCAAACCCGATTTCTTCAACCTCTCAAAGAACCCTAGACAATTCTCGAGAGTACTGAACTTCTTCAGAGCGGACAGGCAAACCATACAGGACCTCTCATCGATTTCGAACCCACGATTTTCCATGTAGTCGTAAACCCCAACAGCCTCGTCGAACATCTTATTATCTGCATACACCCTGAAAAGCAAATCACACAACTTCACGACAGCAGCAGGCTCATCCTTAATTTCTTCAACCAGCGCAACAAAATCTGACACTGACAAATGTGCATCCTTATCCGTAACAGTGGAGCCCAGGACATCCTTAATCTCGTTGAACTTCCGGGAATCGTACAGTCGACAGACTAAGGTTGCGTGGGCCCGAAGGCCTAGATCCAGTGGAAGGACGGACCGGTTCCTCTGCAAGAACCTGAAGAAGGCCAGGCCAGATAGAGGTGGGAGCCGGGGGTTTGAAAGGACAAGGTGGGTTATGGTGGGGTTGAGATTGCAGAGCAACTGGGCATTGTTTTGGACAGACTTTAGCCCTCTGCCCAGGATGAATTTAACCATTTCCTCTGCAACTGCTTCGTTCGCGGCTGAAACAGGGCTCGCAGAAACATTTGTGAAAAGTTTCGACAGCTTCTGAGCAGCCATGGGAAGAAGAGATCTTTGACAGATTAGAAACTAAGGACAAACCAACGGATCCCTTAGAGAGTTGACAAAGAACTCTCTTTTCTCAAATTCCACGCAGTCGCTGACATGATTTTGGGAGATTCTCCAATTTATGGTGGTCTAGCAGAAAACTTCCGTCCCAATCTGTCCGAAGAATGACAACAAGGCGATCAAGAATACTGACAAAAGGCTCAGCGACATAAGAATGACAAGGAAGACTTGCGTTCAAGACACTGGCCAGGACACCATAATACAACATAGGGGGAGTAAACGATTATTGAATAATCGCAGTAATTAATCTGATTTGGACGTCAAAATAGAAAATGAAGTAAATTGGCAATTTTGCTTCTGATAGATGATGATTATGCATCAAAAGCAGTCACCAGCTGATATTTTCAGAGCAGCACCAAATGGACTTGCTTGCTCATTAAAACCCCGTGATGGGTATGCAAAAGTTCACTGTGATGCCTCTAGTGATTTAGTAGCAGGCAAGGTGAGCCTGGGTGGCGTAATCAGAGACTCTGAGGTGGCGTTCATTTGGAGGTTTTGACAAAGAAGAAAATTGTGAGGATATTGCGATGGAAGAAGCAGTATCTCTAGCTGAAGGTGAAGTTGCTGCTCGACTGGAACGGAATAATTGAGATAGACGTAGAGGCTGTTTTTGTTGCTGTCAATGCTGAGAAGGAGCACGTTGATTGGAGATTGCGACCATGTGTGAATGAGCTTCGTAGTGCCTAGATGAGGGTCATTGACTTGAAACTTAAGTCCTGTTAACAGACAAACCGATGAATGTGCTGATTTGATGGAATAATGGTACAGGAAGAGGATAGTTCCTTGTGATTGGGTGTTATCACCGCCGAGCAGGCGAGCGCCGGCCTCTTTATATTGCCTTCTAATGAGAAGATCGCATGGATGTAGTGGGGGTTGCAAGATTACTATTTCTGCCTGTGATAGAAACATGAATGATTCTGGTTAATAACACAATCTTTGCTTTCTTGGCCCCCAAAAAAAAAACCCTTCATGTGTAGATGTTTAAATATCTTATGAAAATATTTGATTAGAACTTTCTTTTTAACACGACAGAATATACAGATATGATGTGAAATTTACATGTTATTTTGATTAGAATATGGGTGAAAGCAGTTGGTTCTAATAGTTTTTTAAGATAGTTGGGCCCCAACTTTAACAAGTCGGGGTATTGTTGTTTTCCTTTGCATTTTTTCCTAAATTTAGAAAGCCACCTAATATCCTTTGAAATGAAGAAAAATAACAATAATAGCCTCGATTATTCAAATAATTTTTTGGAGTATCAATTTTAATATGATAATTTAGCTAATATGAGAATAACACATTGAAATTAATCATAATTAACGAGAACTGCAAATTAGATCGAATTGTTTATAAATATCTTGATATATGATGGGATAAGAAAAAAAATATCTTGATATACAAAGAAGTGTAATGTTATTCAAATAAAGTGGTATTCATATTCGATAAGTAATATTTAAGTACATCAAATCTACAAAATATACTCTTTTAAAGAATAATAACTAATAAAAATGATGTTAACTTCTCATAATCTTCCCTCTTGGAGCATAGGAACATGGACAAACTAAAGGGAGCCCACTTTCCAGTATCAAAGGTGAATACCAGTGAAGAGGATAAAATGGAAGGAAAGTGGTCATTCAGGATCTAAAAAATCATCTAGTAATATTCTTTTATTGCATTGTGTTGAATCTTTTTGGCAATTCATTGTGTTGAAATTTAGGGTCTCCATTAGTATAAATTCAATCATTTCCTTTTTGAATTGAAGATCTAAAAACAATTCCTCGTCGATAACAAATAAGGGGTGAAAATGAAAAATGGGGAAACTAAAAAAATGATCGAAATTGACTTGGAAACCCCGATTTTATTGGACCTATGCAAAATTTTGGTGAGTTTTTAAGGACTAGAAAGATGATCAGATAAATTTGGGTCTCGACCTGAAAAAACCCAACTTAGTCCAAGACAAGTCGAGTTCATGCAAAAATAAAATATCTTATTTAATAATTTATGTTATTGTTAGATTTTGACAATAATAATAATATTTTAATATTTTAAACTTAAACTTTGGTTTTGATTTATGCTATTTAGCTTCTTAATATACTAAAACATCAATGACTAGTAATCTTATTTATTATGGTTAATAACTCAAATAAGTCTGAACTTTGGTCGATTTACCACTTTTGGTATGACATCTTCAACGTGACATAAGAAAACAAGAACTATGAAACGATTGTCTCATTTAGCACGATTTCAACATTTCCATCAAAACTAATGAGTATGTATGATGTGGCACGTTAAAATTGACTGTGTGGCAACTGGTGGTTGACATGGCAATGCCACCTCAATAAAGTGGGTCCAGTTAATGAAAATGTCATTTATGCCCCCAAATGCTCTTCATTAATTTGAATTCATGTGGGACGAAAGAGTAATTTTCTCTTCTCATCTCCCATCTTCTTCCTCCACCCCTCAATTGTCATCACCACAACACCTTGCCACCCGTGGCCATCCACTCCCATTCACAATCTCCTATTCTTCAATATTCTTACCATTATTCACACACTGATTCTGGTCTCCTCATGTTTACAAAGAGGAGATCGAGACTAGGGAGCACGAGGAGTAGCGAGGTGGATAACAGTTACGGGAAGGGGCCATTCTACATGACACCTAGAAGCCGCCTGGTCAGTTGCTTGGTTCCCAACCGATAACCCCATGCCAAAGCCCTCTCCAGCCACCAAGAATACCTCTCCTCATTTTTGTTGTCAACGATTACGGTAATAATGAACTCTTCGATCGATTCATGCATGTGGGCATGGAATTCATCTTCTTAATGCAAATCTAAAAGTCATTGGTCAAAGACACAATAGACAGTTACCCATCATCTACTTCAACCGCAAAACAAAAAGTTTGCATTACCTGAATCTCTCAAGATAAAGAGGAAACTAACTATTATATTATACAAACTAACTATTATCAAAAGTTTTCTCTATGGGTTCAGGCCAAAGACTTATAGTCGACGTCAGATCTCAAGAACTCCTCTTCATCGGTGTGGCCTGACATATTTAATTTTCGGTCCTAGATCCATCTCTTCACCATGCCACGGCTATTCGCTTACAAACCCATCATATTTTACAAAGAGGTGGATTAAGATTCTTCAATATTCTTACAATTTCCGATATGGCTAACAACAAGAGCAGCAATTTGCAGGTTCCCTTTCCCTCCTTCAGAAACTGTGGCCAATCTCTAGGGAGTAGGGGGCAGGAGGGAAAATGGGGGAGAGATGTTATTGTAAATAAGAGTAGATCAGATCGTCGTGTGAAGAATTGCAATAATATTGAAAAGGAGGAGTTGTGGTCGAGAGCAAAGCGTCAGAGTAGTGAGGAGCAGCAAGCGACCATGCTAGGGGCAATAATAG
Source organism: Lagerstroemia speciosa (assembly GCA_037672795.1). Classification (NCBI taxonomy): domain Eukaryota; kingdom Viridiplantae; phylum Streptophyta; class Magnoliopsida; order Myrtales; family Lythraceae; genus Lagerstroemia; species Lagerstroemia speciosa. The sequence goes on along the minus strand of CM075301.1, from coordinate 7,434,939 downwards.
TGGCCATGAGAGGTGGAGGAAGAAGATGGAAGAGAAGAAGATAAAATTACATTCTTGTCCCACATGAATTCAAATCAATGAAGAACATTTGAGGGTATAAATGACATTGTCATTAACCGGACTCACTTTGTCAAGATGGCATTGCCATGTCAACCACAATTTGCCACATAGTCAATTTTAACGTGCCACGCCATACATACTTGTTAGTTTTGACGGAAATATTGACGTCAAGCTAAATGAGACAAACGTCTCATAGTTCGTACTTTCTTAGGCTACGTAAAAAAGTCGTGCCAAAAGGGTAAACGACCAAAGTTAGAGCTTATTTGGGTTATTAACCCTATTTATTAAAATGAAATTCATTTTTTCGTTTTTACTTTATCATTATATTGAAAGTTGGGACACCAAAAACTATTCAAAAAAGTCGGATCAATAGCAATTGATTTTTTTTATTACTAATTCTTAGTAAGGTCCTTTGGGCTTGAAAGAACGATCTGAAAGGTCGAACTGTAATAAATTATGCAAAAAAAATACTGGCCCCTGATCATTCTCACCCCGATAACAAGTATGGTGGGACGTGTCGGACCAGCCCGCATGTGACACGTTAACTAGACATGCAACATGGGACGGATCGAGCTCTTTAAGTACCCCTCCAACGAGTTAACTACGAATCTTGTTCATGGAGAGATCCTCAGATAAATTCAGTATATATTATAAACTGTTAGACAAAGTATATCTACTTCATTTACAAAGTACGGTAAGCTCACGGTAGAATTTCTGCTGATCATGCCCTCGCTTACCTTCATGACCGTTCGCACTGAAAAATTTTAGTTGATCCTATATTATAATAATATAGTGAGTAAAAATTATTTTAATTAGTAATATTATAATAATTGTTCATGTGATTAACATGAATTGATTGTTTATCACATTTTTTCAATTTGAACCACTGATATCTAGAAGTTATTTTTTAATGTGAATTTTTTTCATTTACAAAACTCGAACCCGAGATCGTACTCAAGAGGAAGAGGTGTCTTATTATCTCAAATAATCTATTTTGATTGTTTATAACTTTTTAATTTATATTTTTACATATTACGTAATAAAGATAGGATAATCTAAGAATTATTCTTCCTTCCTTTTCTTCCTCCCTCCATTAAGCCCTATCCGAAAATGCTGTTAACATGTGTCGTTCTTAAGTGGGTCGACCTGTCTAGAAATGATAGAAACTAACAAAGAATCGATACTATCCCAACTCAGCGAAGATTTGGAACGGCTCAGCATCTGATTCGTAGACTCCTCCGACTCCCTCCTCACTGCAGTCTCCTTGCCCATCTCCCACCACAGCCCTCCCCCGCTCCCCTCACCGCAAGACTCCCTAGACGGTGCCCACCGCCGACTTGGAAGTCAGATCGTCCTCCAGGCTGCCCTGGGATGCAAATCTTGGTCCTCTGACTCAGGAAATCAGGGGAGCGTATAATTTTCGTGGACATGGAGGAGGTGCCCGTAGAAGGGCAAGCGGGAGCTATAGGATGGGGCCCACTGGCCTGGGGCCTGCTCTCGAGGGTAAGACAGCGGTCGCCGTTGATTCAGTGCATCACCAACTTCGTCTCCATGGATCTCGTGGCCAACGTCCTCCTCTCCGCCGGCGCTTCGCCGGCGATGATCCACTCCCTGGAAGAGCTTCCCGACTTCACCCCCAACGCGGATGCGCTGTGCCTCAACGTGGGCACCCTCAGCCCGGACTGGCTCCCGGCAATGAAGGCCGCCGCCCGCCTGGCCCGTCAGCACAATAAGCCTTGGGTCCTGGACCCAGTCGCCGCCGGCGCCTCCTCTTTCCGTCTGAAGGCTTGTATGGAGCTTGTCGATCTGGGGCCCGCCGTTATCAGAGGAAACGGGTCAGAGATCATCGCGCTTTCCAACGCTTCCATGGGCTCCGCCAAGGTAGAAACTTGTGTTCAAAATGTTGTCTCTTGACATCACCGGGACCTGCTCTGTTGGAATTTGAGAAGGTTGCTTGTCGATAAAGTGATTTCCAAGTCCATTTGATTGAGTTGTTCTGACAATTCTGTGGGGGTGTATAGAATCCACGAGTGCCATGACTTATGACATCATGGTTATGTGTCATCAACTAGGAGTTGCCCATGTCGATCTGGCAAAGACTAGGAGATGAGATAAGTTGACCGGAGAATTTGCTTTTCGTTTCCAGATCAATAAGCGTTTATTGAGAGGAGGCTGTTTGAATAGTTTGTGTTAATTTATGGGTAGAGATACATGTTCTGACAAGTGTTATCACAATGTTAGAAGTGTATCATGTGCTCTAACTTTGGTGGTGCCATATTGAGAGAGTCAGTGTTGAGCGCCATTGTTTAGTTGGTTCACTCTAAATACGAAATTTCAAATATTGCATAGCTGGTTGGCTGGATCGTCACTCTCTCTTTAAGAAAAAAAGTATGACTATGATGTTCTGAAGCAAGTCAAGGCTGAGATTTTTACTACAACCGCAAACTGGACAATCATGACAGTATGTGAGACAGCAACGCCGAATACTGCGGGGAATAAATACAAACGCGTTTTCTGTTTTATGGCTTGACCTCCGATGCCATCTCTAACTTCTCGAGATGGGTTTCTCAGTGGCTGATGGAGGAATGTTGTTTTGTAGGGTGTGGACAGCTCTCACAGCTCGATGGATTCAGTGGATGCAGCAAAATCCCTGGCCCTATCAAGTGGGGCTATGGTTGCTGTAACTGGGGCTGTCGACATCGTCACAGATGGCCACAGAGTCACAGGGGCTGCCAATGGAGTGGCGATGTTGCAGAGGATAACAGCCACTGGGTGTTCGGTCTCCGCACTGATCGCCGCTTTTGTAGCAGTGGATCCCACACATGCCTTTGAAGCAACAGCTTCAGCGCTCTCCGTGTTTGGGGTTGCTGCGGAGTTGGGGATGGAGATGGCGAGAGGTCCAGCCTCGTTGCGTGTCCACTTGATCGATTCCTTGTACAGCATGGATGAAACTTTGGTCTCGACTCGGGTCAGGATCGCCTCCATCAAATAACATGCAAAAATCTCGATGAAGGGTACACATGTTCTTATTAAGGCAACAGGTTGGTCAATCATCTATGCAGTAGTAGTTGATTACCTATTGAGTACACTGTGGGTATGCAGAAATAAGGTTGAACACATTGAGAAACCGAGTGGCATTCTTGGAGGATCAAAATGCATCATCTCGAGCCGTGCTTTTTCAGCACAGCGAAGCAAATGCTTTGGTTCAGTTTAGAAACAGAAGACTTTGTCGGAGAAAGTGTTCCTGGACACGTTGGCTAGCCGAATTTGCTTAGATTCGATGCTATGTAATGATCCATAGCTTGGTTTTGCCTTGGGTAAGATCGTCAAGATCTTTGAAGATAACCTTAACTGGAGGGTTGGGATGGATGCAGCCAGCAATGCGGGGCAACCAGGCTCTTAGCAATGTTAAGAGTGCTGGAAAATTGGCATGTGATAAATGAGAAATTGGCAGTATAAGATCGAAGGAAAAATATTTGGGTTTAGTAGAATTTTCGTTTGGGCTTCATAGAATTTATGTTTATGGGTTAAGACTTGATTGAACTTCATTGAGAGTATGGATAAATGGGAAAGCCCACAAACAAATAAGCTCACATGAATCATGAGAGAACGAGAAAAAGTTAACTTTTTTGGGAAAGTCTTCGGTGAAGCGGGGTCATAATAGATAGGTGATACTGACGTAATATATTCATACAATTAGAACTTGACATGTAATTAATGATTATATAGTTATGATGATTAAATCTTTAAAAAATTTAAAAATCTTAAATAAATGGTGGACCGTAATTAAAAAAATATATAAATAGTAAAAAAAGTGTTAAAAATTTAATAAATAGTGAATTTTAATTAGTTAAATATATAAATTATAAATTGTGATTGAATGAGTATATTACGTCAGATTTATTTCTATTAAAACCTTTATCCTCTTTGGGGGCCTTTTCCAAGGAAAAAAGGGCAAATGAAAACAATGATTCCCAGGAGAAAGTGAAAACAACGAATCTAGCAAGTAAAACGGGGAAGACACGAGCAGGATCTCTTGAGGATATTCGTTTTTATTATATGGGCAATGAATTCTGGCAGTTGGGATCTCTAAGGATATTCCACGTTACACGATTTTCAAATCCATCAACTCAACTGTATAACGTTGACGACCCCAAAAGAAACGTTGACTCACTAACGTTGAAAGTAATTTCACAGATGTTTCTTGGTATTTATGACTCGACCGACTCTCTCAGCTTTCCCGGAATAATTCTCATGTCCGATTAATTTAATAACTTAAAAAACAAATATTAGGATTAAAAAAAAAAAGGAAAGAACTGCCCGATTTGATGTGTGTTCATATATATATATATATATATATATAAAAGTTTAACAAATTCTAATTAATTCATTTTTGATAGATTAATAAGTAAAATTTCATGTTCGAATCTTACTAATAAGAAAATTTTATATTGGGATAATTTTATCTCCTTAGTGGATCGATTCGTCTTGAACTTAAATTATTCATGACTAATTGGACTTCTGAATTTCAGGAGATATGCTCAAAAAAAGATAATTTTTCTTTAATTGTGGATTTTCGAAATATTTCTAGAAACATTTTTTTGGTATACAAATGAACACTTAAGTTTAAAATGGGATAAAAGAAAGAGAATAAATGGTACAAGAAGTCTGATTAATGAGAATTGAACCAAAGGCCTTTTTATCACAGGTCTAGAATAGTACTGATGTAACAAACTAGTCTCTCTCTAGAAACTTCGTCGAAGAGAGTGAAAAAAAGAGAATTTAGAGAAACAGTTCAAGTAACCAAAGTAGATTGGTTGAGGTGGTAAGACGTCTATTCCCCTTAATCATTATCTCATGTTCGAGTCTTGTGAATGAAGAAAATTCATCCCGAGAGAGTTTTACCCCTTAGTGAGTCCTCCCGGCTCAATCTGGACTAGTCAAGGTCTGTTAGACTTATAGATACTAGTGGTTCAGATAAAAAAAAAAAAGAAATAGTAGAAGTACATATTAAGACTTGAAATAAGATAATTTAATAATAAATAAAATTAATAAAATTTATATAACATTTTACGAGTGAAGAAAAGCTAAATCTATTCCTATCCGAACTAGAAATCTCACTTAGAAAAATATCCATCTACCGAGTTGATCAATTTTCGGGGAGCCACCCTAACTTGACCATAATATTTATTTATACATAATCATGGGAGAATATGTTACGTGGAGCATCCGGACTTCCAAGGTCAAAGTCAAAGGCAACAAAACCCTTGTTCTAAAGGCGAGAGTTGAATTAGGGCAAGATTATATGAACCTTATCCATTTTGGCCTCATACACCGTTTGGCGGACACGTTTCCTTGTCCTCTTTGGATGTTCACTAAACGGCTTGCGAGCACCTCGACTGGTTCGTCTCCTCATCCGAGCCAAACACAAGCCATGAGCTGTAAGGCAGGTAAGGCAGGCAGGCGGATGATAGAGATAAATCCTCGCGGTCCAGGTAGATCTTAAAGCTGGCATGCATTTAAGAGGGCGGCGTCGGGGGATCCGAAAAACCTGTAATATTTCTCATTGAAAAGAAAAATGTAATATTTTATATAAATTTTATATTTTTTTTTGAAATATCTTATTTTATCTTAAGTCTAATAAGATATAACTGATTTATGACTGAATCTGGTTGGCACATTAAAGTTAAAATTTTTTTAATTGTAAATTTTCTCTTGGGTTTGTGAGATATAGTCTAGACCTGGAATCAGTTGGTAGATCTTAATAAAATTCACGTAGGTTACGTGTAATAAATTAAGGAACTGGTTAGTTTTGATTCCAATTCTGACATATAGGGTACCGGGACATGGAACTGAAATATGCTAATTAATTTATACAATTAATTTTAATCATTTGTAACTTTCTCATTTGATTTCTAATTTTAAATCATTTAAAATATTATATTTCTAACTTAATAAACTTTTAATTGACATAGTAATTATACATATTTAATGAGTTTATCATGTCTAAAATATTATTATAACTTATAAAGTAGTAATTAATTATGACTAAATATATTGTAAATATAATATAAATTATAATGCATTTTATTATAATAAAATAATTACACAAAATAGTAATAATTATTGAAATTCATTGAATACGACTATTTTATAACAATTAAAATTGATTCGCTTGAAAACTCCTAAATCCCTGGTTGTTCTCCTCTTAAAAGGAGGACAGTAATAGCAGCAATCCAATCATCTCACTACGTAATATTCGAGTTTTCATGTTCAACCGCGAACATATTAGATGAATTGGACAACCAGTACTAATACTGGTACCGCTAATGTAGCACTACAAAGACCTAGTAGAATATAAGAAACCAGTATCTATCAAATCACAAGTTTAAAAGTCCATTCTAATAATATTGTTTAAAATAAGACTCGAACATGTGACATCAACCTTACTAAATCACATGAGAATGAGTTGTAAACTAATAAAATACCGGCCTCGGTGGTATCGATCGTGGTTCTCCGCTTCCTCTGTTACCTATTCATTTACCCATTTCTTTTGTAACTATTATATATTTTAAGTGAAAGAATTATTTTTCATGTTTAATTGTGTGTAAAAATAAAAAAGTTTGGCATAGATTTTTCTTAGCTTACCTACCCCTATTTATAATGCATAAATAAATAAATATATATATATATATAGTCTTATTACATCTACAATAAATGTAAAAATTTCGTACAAAAAAAATGCAGAACAAGAGTAGACATCTCGGAAAAATGTGAAGTGTACGTTCATGATCTCAAAAAAGTTAACAAGAAACAATAGATAAAAATAATCTTGTGGGGTGACGAGATGCTCGGAATCGAATGTATCACAAGCAGTGAAAGTTTATAAGCCATTCGATTCCTATGACGGAACCAAATAATAACAAAAGAAATTTAATTCCTATTTCGAGTTAAAATAAATAGAAATTAAAAAATTGTCATTCCGTTTTCGCTTCCTAACTCCATTTCCTTTTCCTGTTCAAGGCCAACAGTTCCATGTTAGATACTTTCTTCCTTATCAAAGCTACCGACTAAGAAAGTAATTTAGTAAATTGCGGATCTTCTTAATGGACCCCTTTTCACGGCATCTTATATATTATACTGTAGAAGCAAAGCAATATCTTAGTAAGAAAATCTATCACTCCATCAACCTAAACATGTGTAAAGCAGGTGATGGAATCATGTACCTAATCCATTAAAAATACCAAACCAATTAGGCCCTTGTTGGTGGTGAATGGACACGTACGAGATGGTAGAGTGGGGGCAGTTTATCGTCCCTGGTGGCGTAGCGATGTAAACAAGCCAAATCAAGCCCGAATCTGCCGGCCTTAAAACTCAGCTCTTCATTGATTTGTGGGTTCAATTTTGGACTTGAACTAGGGTGTGGCTGATATTTCAATCTCGGGCTCGGCTCATTGTAATAAATGAAAGTTCGACAAGTCCGTAAGACTCGAGCTGAGCTGCAGGAGAAAATCTTTCATGGAGCAGTCGTACCATGAAAGTGACGATGGGGTGGTATATCCGTCTAGTCATGACTCATCATTTATATATTTGTCTAATTAGAATTCATTTTTTATTATGATTTTTTGATTTTTTTACCATTTATATATTTATTTAATTCAGATTAACCATTTATTAAGATTTTTTATATTTTTAAGGATTTTTTATGATTTAATAATTATAACTATATAATTATTGATTACATGTTAATTTATGATTATATGGATATACTACTTTAGCATCGCTTACGTGGTATAACCGATCAATCGAAGAATTTCTCGAGCTGCGGAGGAGGATGTAGGACGTGGCCCGAGCAGGTGAGTCGATTGCCAAGGGCAAGGATGACTAATGAGGGGGAGAATCGATTATGATTAGGAATTTGTGATTGAGTGAGAAAGAAGGGGATATGGATTCTCAAATAGAACTGAAAAAATAATGTGAGATATTAGGATTTAGTATTTTTATTTTTATAAAAATAAGTAATTATTATTATTATAAAGTAAAATAAAAAGGTTGTTTCAGCTTACGAGTTTCTTCTTGGAGTTCGAGTTGTCAACCGAGACAGGTGCAAGCGGTTCGCGAAACGTGTAGTCTCACTTACGATCTAACGCATCACTTGAAAATTGTCAATATGTTACCAATTTTACATATCCTATCTTAATTTCTTAGAAAATTTCATACCCGGAACCTATTCGTAGGGGGTGCCCACCGACATGACGTGACAGCCTCTTCACACGTCAGCAACAACCTCGTCATGGCACTGGGCAAATAGCGAAGAAGTGCAGCACGCATGATAAAGAGCTCAGTGGTCCATAAAGTACCACTTGGAAAAGGCTCGTGAAAGCTGCCATTCTTTCTTAAAAGAGAGAAGGGCTCTTTCGTAATTTCCCAATTATCCAATTACTTAGAGAATCTTTATTGCTATTGATATATTAATCCATTCGAAGACTAAAATATGGGTATATTAATAGTGTAAGGACTCTCATTCCCGATTTTAATCGGACTCTACACATATTGGCAGGGGGTTTTGATTAGAATTTCGGTAGCTGTTTGAGCTTGTCTTGATGTATTTTCCTTTGCGGTTCCCTAGGAGGACCATCTAATGTTTCTGATCAAGTAATTTTCTAGCTCTCTTGAGCATTTTTCATGTATTCTTTTTAAGTAAAGAATGAAATCCTTTTTACTTTTGAGAAAAAAAAGATGTATTAGTCAAATAGAGAAGAAAGGACTTTAATGTTGTTACTTTCGACTTAGAGTTAAGATTAGATTAAATTGTTATGTATGAAATTTTCGATTGACTTTTTATTCCTATTTTTCTATCTTGTTTACGTTCATATACTTCTTTTATAATTAATATTAGCAAATGATATGTGCTACGCACGGTGAATATTGTCAAATATAATTAAAAAATATAAAAATGTTATTGTGCGTAAATTAAATAAATCAACCGAACTGCCCCATTTTCACAAATCAAAACTTTTTCAATGATAAAATGCACTAAGATACAGTTGTAGAATGATATTACGTTAGTAAATAGTTTCATATAACCGAGACTATGGAGAGATCTACACACATTTTTAGAATAAAAATTGTCATGGAGAAAAGAGATAGTTGGTGAAATAACTGTTTTAAAATAATTAAAATGATAATAAAGGACCTAAAATATCATATAATTAAATTAGGATGGATGGTAGTTTTGGAATTACCTACTTCTCCTTTAAAGTAATAGAACATAAAAATAGATAGTTATAAATTGGAAAACTTGGGTCACAAGGACCTAACATGAATTTGATTTTGGAAGGGATGCTGACAACCAGCAACCGACCCCATGTTCCATGTGCCATGTTTTAAAGATTTGGATTTTCTAAAATTTCTATAAATGTTATGCTTATGCTAGTTACATATAAAACTTCTTTATTTATTACTTATTCGATAAATAATCCGAAGTGATGGTCTACTATCACGTTTAGTGTTCTATGATAGCTGATCTCGAGGCTCTGTTCATATGGTCTTCTCGGTTGCGCCATTTAGGATTGTCAAGAACATGAGCCAAGCTTGATAGGTCATCTATGAATTCATCCAATGATTATTTGACATGATAACAAAAAGCATCACACCATCTTTCTTAACTCATTAATAATATTTACTTTTTTAAATATAACGTGACACTTTTATTAAGGGCTAAAACTTTATATAGTACCATTTGAGGAAGTGATTTAAAAAATAACACTATTTTACAACAATTTTTAGAAATAACACCAGTATATATAATAAATTTTAAAAATAACACCCGTATACATAAGAAATTTTAAAAATTTTCAACACTCTCTCTTTACCCCTCTCATTCTCCCTAACAATAAAAATTTCATTCACCAATTTCCTCCCTCTCTCTCCTTTTTCTCTCAGTTGCAACTGCCTCTATTCATGCCTCTCAGCTCTCTCCTTGGCTGTCGTCCCCTCCTTGGTCGACTAACACGGGCTGACAATGGGCAGCCAGCCGGGACAGTGGTTGCTTGCAAGGCATTTGGTTGGACCAAATTGGGATAGTGGCTGGGGGAGAGAGAGAGAGAGAGAGAGAGAGAGAGAGAGAGAGAGAGGTCGAGGGAGAGGCTCAGGAAAGTCAAGAAGGGTGGCTCGTCAACGGCTGGCATGGGCAGAGCAGCAATGTTGGCGTGCACAACATCCATCTGGTGACCACAGGGCAATGACCAGGATAGGGAGCTTGAGGAGAGAGAGTGAAAGCAATCAGGGACAGAGAGAGGGTGATCGAGAACAGAATGGAGACAGGATTAGAGACAAGAAATGGTAGCATCATGGCCGTGTCCAGCCGAGAAAGCCTTCCCTTGGCTACTTGCAAATCTGAAATGGGGCAGGAGATGTGAGGAGACGATCAACAGTGTTCTGTTCACTGTTAGATCATTGTGATGAGTTCTATTTTCCTTCTAAGTTAAATAGTTTCGATAAGAGTTGAATAGGTATTGGTAAGAGATAAATGGCCCCGAAGAACAATGCCTTAGTCAACTCTTACCGGAAAGGAATGGAGGACGACACATGGGAGGGGGTAGCGGCGGGTGTGACACCGAGAGAGGGGGCTGCTGGGAGGGATGGATAAGGATGACATCGGAGAGGGAGGGGGATGACGCTAGGCACAAGGACTGCACCGGGGGGAGGGGTGGCTGTGGAGAATTGGGAGGAGGACGACGTTGTGCACGAGGAAGGGCGACGGATTGGCGAGCATGGGTGGGCTGAGCTAGGGACGACACCGGCCACGGGGAAGGGTGGCGGATGGGCGGGCACAGGCGGGCGAGCGTGGGAGGGAGCACGGGCGACCGAGCACAGACGGGCATGCATGTACAGGTGGATTGAGGAGTTGTTGGGAGAGAGGGAGGGAAAGCTTCGGGAAGGAGGGAAAGGAAAAAGAAGAGGGAAAAATTATTTGATTTTAATTAAGGAAAATAACAAATAGGAGGAAAAAGAAGATAGTTGACACAAATTGATGCTATTTCTCAAATTCTATGTAAATTGGTACTATTTACACAAGGGAAGAGAGGAGTGGTATTACTCTTGATGGTTAACACTTTTATTAATGTATAAAATAGTTGCTAGTCAAGTTCTCCACGTCCGTCATAAGTTCAATTCATATAAGAATTGCTAGGGTTGAGGACTCATTTCAAGAGACAGTGTCAGATCCAGGGCATCCCAATTTGATTGAATGGGATGACAGATTCCATTAACTACTCGGGATGGTAGTCTAATAGTTTGAAACTTAATGACATGTAGTTTGGTGAAATCGAAGTCACATGTTAAAGTTTTGCCTTAAGCTATATCGTCTTGAGTTTGTGCCTTAGTAGAGACTGACTTCTTGAACTATACTCGGTCTTTGGTAATGCAATGTTAATGAGGATTAGTACCACTACTAGTTTTTCAATTTGTCTAATACTTTTGCAATTAATGAAAACGAAAGCTCGAATATTATATAATAGTGCCGATTGGATCGCTACTACTACTGCCTTCCTTTCTAGTAAAAAGGAAAAAAAAAGTATGATTCCATTAGATGGGGATGATTGTCATGGAAACCTCATTTGGGAAAAGAAGTATTTGAACTTTAGGAGCAGAATACAACCGATGATACTTGCATAAGTTGCGTCATTATATCATCTGTAAATTGTCCAATGACTATTTGACACATTAATAAGAAGTACCACATTATCTTTTTAATCACTTAATAATTGATATAGACAACACTTGTGCGTCTTGGAATTTAATCCCCATCTGATCGACTCCCCACGTTCGGTTCCCTCTAACAGTTTCCAGGAGGATTGATACGTCAACACTTTGCCCAGGTAACTACTATAAATGCACATATACTTACTTGGGGGTAAAAGGACTCATCTCATATCTCTCTCCACTATCCTCTCCAACTCTCTCCCCTCTCCACATCCTCTCCTCTTACTATCATAGTTTGATCACCTCCTAATTTAAGTATCAGATCGCCAATCGGGGTCTCCATGGTCAAGTCCAGCTTTATTTCAGACAACAAATATGAAGATGGATATGAATGAGCCTCGGTGGACTTGAAGAGGAACCAGACAAACCGGGTTCTGTGTGAACCCACACATCAATAATATTTATGTTAGGGATGATATACTTTTTTTTGTGTATCAAATAATTATTAGTCAAATTTATCATATTATATGTGGACCCACTAAGGTAATAATTTGTCCACTCACGATGATAGTGATAGAAAGTGCGACAATTTGTCCAAAAAGAAATCATGAAAAGCAATAGGGTCACTTACAAACATTAGCACACAAAAATCTGCAAAACTTTCCACGTCCCCTTTCTACTTTAAAACGACTTAGCATATTCTCGAACCAATCTTTGCTAAAATTATATTAATGGATAATTGACGTGCCAAGGATAAACTATATCCAATGGGAAAAAAATCATGTCATATTTTGTATAAATAATAAATATTCATTTTCTAATAATGTAAAATTGATATAAATAAAATATCAGTTCAAGTTCTCTTATTGCCAATCAATCAATCTCAAGTGGGGATCTAGTATTAATTATTTAGTTCATCTGATACGTCTTGGTTGAATATGAAAATTCGAACACACGTAATATGGCAATTGAGTCGTCACTATTATTACCATCCTTTTACTGATTAAAAAAAGGCAATCAGGATTGAATCTGTATTACTAATTGCTCATTTTGTTTTTTGGTGGGCACAGATGGAAAAAGATGTAATATATTTAAGAAATATGGAAAAAAAAAGGAAATTTCCGGGAAAAGAGGAAGATAAATAGAAAATTGAACGTTCATCTCCGCCAAGCGCGGACTCCTATAAAGAGCTAAACATTTCATCTCCTCGTCGTCAGACTTTTCGTTGGTCACTGTGAACTTTTTAAACCAAAAAGAGGAAAAAGAAGAAAATCTCTCTCCGTCTCTCACAGAGATGTTCAATCGTCCAACCGCCGAGTCGGCCGCTCGTGAATCTCCTCCGGCGGCTCCGTTCATCCATTCCGCGTGAACTCTCGTCTCCGGCGTTGATTCTTTGCAACTCTTCTTCGCATTGGTTGCGCCATCAATCTGGTTCACGCCATTGCGAACGTGCTCTCCTGTGCTCGAGCTTCATTCGGTGGTTCTGGTGCTGTCTGCTTCGGCTTGCGGTTTCTGAGCTCTGCTTGCTACGAGCTGGAATCGTTAGTTGAAGTTTGTACTATACGGCTTGTGAGCTCTGCAGAATGAGAGACGGGGAGATGGAGCTGAAGATAAGGATTGGAGTTTGTGTCATGGAGAAGAAGGTGAAGTATCCTGTCTAGTTATAGCTCTTCTGCTTGGACACTTGTGTAGAAACGGAAGTCTAGCGTAATTATATTTGAGTTGACGAGCTAGTTCTTGACGTTCATGGCTGAAATGAATCATTGCCAGGCTTTCTCTGGTCCGATGCGACACATACTTCAGAGACTGGAGGCATTTGGAGAGTTTGAGGTATGGAGGCATTTCATTGTGATCTATTGGTTCAGTTCTTGTGTGAATCTGTGGGCTTCGTGCAGTTGTTGAGATTTCAATTCTATAAAACTTGTTAGTAGGCTCGTCAACGTCATGAATCTTGTTTTCCAATTCTGTTCTTTAAACTACAAGCCAATGATTTATCAACTATCATGAGGATTGGATTTTACAGTTTCCCTGTCATGGAGAAATATCAGGTTGAGCTTTCAGTTAGTCGCATGGTGAATATTTCTCGTTTAGAGCCTTTTATCATCTTACACTTTCATTGCGTATCTGTTTAAATTTAATGCTAGGTAATTCTGTTCGGGGACAAGGTTATTCTTGAAGATCCCATAGAGAGGTGATATGTAGCAGTACACTTTATGCTTTTAGTGCATTGGATTCTTATATGCTGCATCTCTTCCACCTCTTTTCCCAGTATTATATCTCCAATGCTTTCTTTACTTATGATATGTGTTCTATATATCATTAGGCTAAGAAATCAGATATACTTTCTTCTGGGTAATCTGTCTTGTGGTTGATTCTTGTGGTTGATGGAAGGAGGAGAGGGAAGTGGGAGGATTAAGTTGCAGAGTTCAGTTCACAGCCATTCCAGAAAATTATAAAGGAAAGAGAAAATTTGAATATTGCAGGGAATACTACTTTGTCCAACTGACCATTCTATATAGGGATAATTCCACATGGCCGTTTGTTCATGTTGCCTAAATTCATTGAGTTAGTGGCTCAAATGTTCTGCTTGTGCTATTATGTTCCATTTCATTCCACAAGTGTTTTTCCTTGGTGTTCAGCACATGTTCAATGTTTTTGATTTGTGGATTTTATATTCTACTTTTGTGACGAAGACTTTCTTAGCATATATTCACTTGAAATGTAATGGAAATCAAGTCTAGCTTTTCTTTTTGGTAAACAAGCAAACTATGCTAACTTATTGTACATCCATTTCAGATGGCCACTGTGCGATTGCTTAATTGCATTCTACTCTAGTGGTTATCCCCTTGAAAAAGCGGAGGCTTATGCTGCTTTAAGAAAGTGAGACTCTTCCCTATATCCTTTTGCCTTTAGTAATTATTAGTGGTTATTGTGGGATCAACTGTTTTATGTTATAAACCAAAGTTTCATGGAAAAGGTAGAAATAACACAAATTTGGAGGAAGAGTTGTTATTATGTAGTGTTTCTTCATTCTCTATGACATTATAAAAATAACTTGCATAGAGCGGTAGATCATCCTATGCATGTTAACAAAACTACATTGTGTGTATTTTGGAAGGATTAACATGCTGGATATTGTTTGCCACAGCATAAGTCTTTATGCTCTGTTTTACTTCAGAGCAGCCTTAATTGATTTACCATACTTCTGGAGTTTTGAACCTTTGTTTGGCCTTAATTTGGTAGTTACTGCTTGCTAGATATCTGGGTACTTTGAGATATCCATTTTCTATTTCAGTAATTAATTACATCATTAAGTGCGATGGATGCGCTATTTTGCTAGACGGTCCTTTTCGAGGTCTCGCTGATTCTAATATAATGAAAAAGATTTAAAAGGATCCTAAGAAAAAGAGCATATACGGGAAATTGATAGGATATAATCATAGACAAATAAATCAATGACTTAAATTGAAAGAGTATTGTTAATAATCTCATGTCAACATTTTGGATTTTAAGAACTTATGAAGGAATTATTTAAGTTAAAGAAAATATGAGGTTGGTCACTGTAAAAAATTTGGCAAATATATATCTGTTTCATCTGAGCAAGTGTAATTCATGAATTCTATAGCTTATATTGGAATTCAGAATCTCCACTTTTGCTGGCAAAATGGGGAACTGCTAGTCTCAGTTTTCATTATGAAGTATTAACATGGTGGTAACAGTTAATTTGCATATTTGATGCTATTCAGGCCTTTTTTGGTAAATGAACTGGTACAACAGCACCTTCTTCATGATCGAAGGAAAGTATACGAGGTATTTTTGCATTCAATGAAATTAACCTAAGTATTTTGTAATGTGATCAACAGTCTGTTGGTAGAATGATAAAAATGAATCAGTAGCACAAATGGAAATGTAAGAATACTTGATATAGACCAAAGAAACACAGAGACTACTGTATTCAGAAACCCCTGTTTACTGGACCATGATAAACTACTTGTAGAAAGAGTATATCCCTTAGAAAGCTGTTTCATCTATTTGTCTTCTTCTGATTTCTTATGATGGTAGCACTTGTTTTCAAATGCTAACCAAATACTTGTTTTGGTGGTTATAGCGTTTGGAAATGTTTGGAGTTCCTGTACCAAGATATGCTCTTGTGAATAGGGAAAGGCCGTATCAGGAACTAGAATATTTTGTTGAGGAAGAAGACTTTGTAGAGGTCAATGGCAGTCGATTTTGGAAGCCATTTGTAGAAAAGCCTGTTGATGGTGAGTGGAATTATTTGTCTGTTTATTACCTTTTATCCGATGCCACCCTGATTCCCTAATATATTTAGCTGGTAGATTTAACTCAATATATTTCTTATGGAATAATTGTGATTTTGCATGGATTGTCAAGAGTATCAATTTTGTGAAGGTTTACTATGTTTTCATGAACAAAGCGTTGTTTATTTCAATAATATTTACAGTGTAGGTGACTAATTTTTTTCCCCTAAATTGAAGTCTGCAGGTGTTTCTCACAGATATTGTTCAGTCCCAGATAACCCTGTTGATTGGCTTTTAGCTACTCTGTATATAACACTTCTCTATGCACTTAACAGCTGTTTTAATTTCTTCTGAAGGTGATGACCACAGTATAATGATATACTACCCGAGTTCAGCTGGCGGTGGTATGAAGGAGTTATTTAGGAAGGTGAGTTATCACTAGCTTCTACACAGAAGTTCACAACTTTTAGGTTTGGTTGTTTCTCTTCGTTCTCACTCTCATGGTATGTATTAGTCCCATGGACTTTTTGTTTCTTGAAGGTTGAGAGTTTTTCTTGAGATCACTATTTTTTATAAGTAATACTCTTCATCAATAAAAAAACATGTATATGGAACAAAGTACAGCAGGTCACAAGACTGAATAAAACACAACTAAATCAAGTTGCTAAGTCTTTAATGATCAGCCTAACAGCATCTCTCAACCTTGTCCTTGAAACTGGGGATTGTAGAAGCTTTTAGACAAGCCAAACCAACCACCTGAGACTATTCATTATACCCTGTGGCTCTTCAGTATAGAAGTTAGGATTAGCATTTTTGGGCCAATAATGTAGAAGTAGCTTAGGATTGGAGGTTGCTTGTCTTTGACTGGAAGACATGCTGTTATTGGTTCTCAGGGTTTTGTAGATCATGTTTTCTCTCAAAGAGCGGTCACATCATGCTCTCTCTTAAAGAAAAGTCGCAGCATTTTCATAGTTATGTTGCTGCTGATGACAATTTCCCTTAGAGTTTGTCTTGTTTGGTTATCTTATTTTGGGGTTCCACATGAAAGGCTGGTGGTTTGGAGAAGTGGCATTTTGATTTTTCTTGGGTGGCAAAGAATTACCTTTTCTATATCTTCTATATTAATATTAATTCAGGTTGGCAACCGGTCAAGTGAGTTTCACCCAGATAAACGAAGGGTTAGACGTGAAGGCTCTTACATATACGAGGAGTTTTTGCCTACAGGAGGAACAGATGTTAAGGTTATATTCTTTGCGTTTCACAATACGTCTCACACTTATGCTTTTGCCTGATCTAGAGGTTTATAAGATTCTTAACAGAGAGAAATATGAATCATATTATCCCTCTGTCCCTTCCTTGACACATTAATCAAACATTCTTGGTATCTACTTTCTGTTCAGGAATAAGCAAAACCTGTATTATCATATTAACTTATATTTTTAATTTGAGAACTTCTCATACAAGCAATGGGCTTTTGCATGGTGATAATTTCTGCTGACAAAGTTATCTCGTCAAATTATGAGAACAAAATAAGTTGGTTGGCTGGAATATTCACATAAATGAACTATGAGAACAACAATGTTGTATGCAACCTACTCGTGATGGTTCTTCTGTTCGGTATTTCTTCTGTTTTGTTGCAATATTGGTCATTAGATGTAGCATCATAAGCATTAAGTACTAGCTTTGTAGATTTACTCGAGTTCTTATATCAAGTATAAGGTAGCGGTGCTTCCACCTCTCGTGTCCCTTAGTTTCTTTTCCACATGATTTATGATGATGTGTGATGTTCACATGGCCTATTCTTGTTTTTACTTGTCTGGTTCAATTCAAAATTTCCCTTTTTTCTTGTGGTGATGAATCTTCTTCTTGTTTACTATCTGTGTAGGTATATACTGTTGGCCCTGCATATGCTCATGCTGAGGCAAGGAAATCACCGGTCGTAGATGGTGTTGTCATGAGAAATCCTGATGGCAAAGAAGTAATCATTTCATGCTACATCTTTTTATTTTTCTTTGCTTTGTGAAAGAAATGAACCAGCAGCCATATTTTCCAGGTTAGGTATCCTGTACTATTGACTCCCTCTGAGAAGCAAATAGCAAGAGAAGTTTGCATAGCATTCAGCCAGTCGGTAGGGAATTGACTATTGTATAGCATAAGTGCATAATGGAATTTTTATTCAATTTTTCCAAACTTGCAATTATATTTATATTTTTTTTTCCAGTTCCCTTTGTCAGGATAATGATTTTTATCCTCTTTATCCTGTGTAGGTCTGTGGATTTGATCTCCTACGATGTGAAGGACGTTCATATGTTTGTGATGTAAATGGTTGGAGTTTTGTGAAGAACTCCTATAAGTAATACTTTTTCTTCCTCACTTTTAGCATGTCTTTAATCTGGTAATTTAGGCAGGCAACTGCTTCACTAAGTATCGTAATTTGTAAGTCTTCTTTCTGTTTGCCTGTGCATATGTTTCTCAACTCACCTAGATCCTGTATGTTCCGTCAAAATTAAACATATTTGCATTCTTTAATGTGAGAAATACATCATAAATTTTATATTTAGAACACATTGAAATGATACGAGGATCTTAATTAAATCAATAGCATGATTCTTAAATTTGTTGCAAAACATAAAGGCTGAGTTTTGCTGGTTGCTTATGAGAAAGAGAGCTTTTCTAGTTGGTTGATGGTACTTATATCTTCTTTGATAATTTATTTGCCCCAATTCCATTTGACAGTGCTGCACTTGAATGCTTATATCAGTACATTCTTCATATTACTCTTTTTTAGACTGCCTTATTCCTCTTAAGGTAGAAATATCTAATTGCGGCTTTCTAAATAGATATTATGATGATGCTGCGTGTGTGCTGAGAAAGATGTTTTTAGAAGCAAAAGCTCCGCATCTTTCATCAACAATTCCTCCAGTATTACCTTGGAAAGTCAATGAACAAGTCCAGTCATCTGAGGGACTGACACGCCAGGGAAGTGGAATTATTGGTACTTTTGGGCAGTCAGAGGAGCTCCGCTGTGTGATAGCTGTTATCCGTCAGTAAGTTAAGCTCCAATGGAATCTGTACATGAGTGGGATGGCCTTTTTGTTCTCTCTTTATCTCATCATTTTCAATATCTGCAGCGGTGATCGAACTCCAAAACAGAAAGTAAAATTGAAGGTTACTGAGGAAAGGTTGCTGAACTTGCTGTTAAAATATAATGGGGGAAGACCTAGATCAGAGGTGCTATTTTTCATTGCAGCATTTGTTTTAATTTTTGTTTTTTTTTTTTCCCAATCGAAAAGTATAGGTTTTCTTTGCAACTGGATGAGAAGGGCAGACTGATATGATCTTCATATTTCTGAATAACTTATGCATCTATTGGCTTTATTTCTTTCAGACAAAACTTAAAAGTGCCGTGCAATTGCAAGATTTGTTAGATGCGACAAGAGCACTAGTACCTCGCACTAGGTATCACTTATTAAGGAAGACTTTCCTTTTCTAGAGCATGATGGGTGGATAAAACATTTAGTTTGTTTTAATATTTTGTGTCAGCCTCTTGGCTTTGGAGATAAAATTTATGGGAAACAACGAACAGCTAAGGCAGACATAAAAAATAATGTTTAGTTCACTTCTGATATGTTTACATTACCCAAAATCATCTTTCTTGATTCATTATTGTTAGTAGTCATGTATTGGGATGGAGTAATGATGTTAAGACAAATAATAGCAATTCTTGGAAAATGTTTTCTCCCTGATAAGTAGATAGTAAATGAGGGTCATTCTTGATGTGTTGGCTTGTCAGCTATAATGAAGAAATTGCATTTATTTTGTCGATTTTCAATGAGCTGCAATCTGAAACAAACTTGCAGTCTTTTATTTTGTTGAAGCAATATGAGATTTTGCCTAGTTCACTGCAAAAACTG
Organism: Lagerstroemia speciosa; assembly: GCA_037672795.1. Classification (NCBI taxonomy): domain Eukaryota; kingdom Viridiplantae; phylum Streptophyta; class Magnoliopsida; order Myrtales; family Lythraceae; genus Lagerstroemia; species Lagerstroemia speciosa. The sequence continues at coordinate 7,415,000 of CM075301.1, read as the reverse complement.
TTGGTATTTAGTTTTTCACCATTTGCATGTTTTCTAATGGACTTTTCTCATTTGGTCTTTTGTTTCACTACACAGAGAGGTGATATACTGTTGAATATCATGTAGATTAGTGAAAGGCACAAGGATTCTAATGCATTGATCAGTCTTTCCTTTTGAAGATAATGCTAGTATTCCCACATGTCGGCGACAAAAGCTTCTTACACTGAACATTGCATTGGTTAACTGCTTTCTGATGGTTGAGTTTTTTCTTTTCCTGATTCAATCTTGTATTTTTTTGTGGCCAAGAAGAATAAAGCTTGTGCTAAACATGGGCAACCCTTTAAATTCCATTCCAATTTGTTCCACTCCATTTCCAATAGTAGAAAATACTTCTTCCCTCAAAAATTTGTTCTTAAAGGAGCAAATGGTTTATCACCTTAATTTTCTGTATCTGTTATACAAGTTGAACTCCTCAGTATAATGTCTTCTATGGTGTGTGTACTGTCTCAGACCTGGTCGTGGAAGTGACAGTGAAGCAGAAGATATGGAGCATGCTGAAAAGCTTCGTCAAGTTAAAGCTGTATTGGAAGAGGTATACATCTGCAGCTTTACAATTAAATTGATGGCACTAGCTCATAAGTTAAAATTGGATTGTCAAAGTGGGGCTTATTTTCATGAAGATGCATGACTTAGGCTTTTTCTAATTTGAGGTTGTCATCTTGTGAATGGAGCATGATGATCTATATTGAATGCACTCGTTTGGAGTTCCTTTTATCTGATACATTTCTACTTGAATTGTGATGTATATTCCATCCTAACAGTCCACACACTTGTCTTTGATCGCCTGTTGCTGCAACTCTAACATACCAGAGTTTGATTTCTGTTTGCTGTTATGATAATCTTGTGTGGGGACTGGGGAGAAAAGGGATTCATTTTTAACTCCGTTCATTTTGCTGAGCATGTTGCCTAATGAGCATTACTGTTTGTTTTCCTCAATTTTTCTGAAGAACCATTGGGGATAATTGTAGCTTCAATATCAGCATCAACTCACGGCCTGTTAAATTTGATGCTTGATAGAGTGATCTTTACTCATTTCTAATCTATTACGTTGTGATAAATCTTGGTTCATGAAATGTGTAATGCATGTAGATGATGTTCTGCTTGACTTCAAGTTATTAATTGATTTATGTGTTTCTGCACTCAGGGAGGGCATTTCTCTGGTATTTATAGGAAGGTTCAGTTGAAGCCACTTAATTGGGTTAAAGTTGCTAAAAATAATGGTGAAGGGGAAGAAGAACGTCCTATTGAAGCTCTTATGGTTCTTAAATATGGGGGAGTTCTGACTCATGCAGGCCGAAAGCAGGTTTCATCAATATTCCATGATCCAATACTTCTAGATTTCATTTGAATATTAGGAAAACCATCAGCAATGCAGAAATTAGTACTTTTGTTGTCCTCATTTAAATTTTGTGGTGCATATTTTTCCAAAAAAAGAAAATTCATGGTGAAAAGTTATTGTTTCTTTTCCTACTATTTTCAGGCAGAAGAGCTTGGCAGATACTTCCGGAATAATATGTATCCTGGTGAAGGTACAGGCCTGCTTCGCCTGCATAGCACATACCGCCATGATCTAAAGATATATAGTTCTGATGAGGGTAGAGTTCAGGTAAATCTTATTCATTTTTTGACAAGGCATGTAAATCTTTTTTACTACACAGTTAAATTGACCTTTAAGTTCCTTGGGTTGTTTTGTCCTTGAATTTCCAAATAAAATAGAATAAGGCTCTTTTAGCTCCATTATTTAATAACATTATTTTTATGCAGATGTCTGCGGCTGCTTTTGCCAAGGGCCTCCTCGACTTGGAAGGGCAATTAACCCCCATACTGGTTTGTGAAATTTCTGCAAAACCTTTGACTCGTTACTGTTGACTGTTCACAGTTGACTGGCTATCTTTTTCAAGGTGTCTCTCGTTAGCAAAGATTCATCCATGTTGGATGGACTTGAAAATGCAAGCATTGAGATGGAAGAAGCTAAGGTTTGTCCTACTAAGGATTTGTTTGTCGCATTCTACTCATCCTTGGTCATCATTTTTCTTTGCTATACTTCCTTGGTCATCATTTTCTTTGCCATACTTTGACCTACATGCATTTGATGAATCTCTTCCCTGGCGTCATTTTTTTTTTTTTTAAATTTCCGTCTAGCTGTTTTATGTTGTTAAAGCATTTTCTATTAAACCATGCTTCCCAGCGCGCGCCCCCCCCAAAAAAAAATCTAATATAAATAGTCTCGTTTTCCTATTGATTCAGGCTAGGTTGAACGAGATAATAACCTCAAGCACAAAGGCAGATCATTCCAGTGGATTCTCTGAATTTCCATGGATGACTGATGGAGCTGGGCTACCTCGTAACGCTGCAGAACTTTTACCCAAATTGGTAAGTACAATTTACAGGGAAGGTAAATCTCCACCGTAGGGTATTTGATGTAGAGACAGATTATTTTTTTATTTTGGGTTTATGAAATTATAAAGAAGTTCTGTTATTGAGCTGCAGACTTGGAAAAGAAAATGGTCGTTAAGAAATCTTAATTCATAGATTTGCTTACACAAATCAACTACGGGAAGATTTTGGGAAACTTTCAGAGGTCAAGGATTTTCAGTCATATCACTAGCCCTCACTCTTCTTCCCAGGGTGCAAAAATCCAAAGAAACTGGGGTTACTGTTTAATATTTGTGATGGTTTTGTGAGATAGGTGGAACTAACTAAGGAGGTCACTGAGCAAGTGAAACTACTTGCCAAGGATGAAGATGAGGAACTCACAGAGACAAGTTCATATGATGTTATTCCTCCATATGATCAAGCAAAAGCTCTTGGGAAGACCAATATTGATGTTGACCGCATTGCTGCTGGATTACCCTGTGGTAGTGAGGGATTTCTGCTGATGTTTGCTAGATGGAGAAAGCTTGAAAGAGACTTGTATAATGAACGCAAAGAGTAAGTACAAGTCTGTCTTTCTCCTCTCTCTTTCCATTTAAATCAGAGACCTTGCATTCATTAAGGCTGATTCAGAAGTTTAGCTTCCTATTTAAATTATGATAGTTCAATCAATTGCATCATGCCAGAGTCATCAGTTTGATTGGTTCAGTTCTGCTCAGCTTTTACAGCCGGGACTGTATACTGATATCTAGCTGACTTTTGCAATTATTTGCAGCCGTTTTGATATTACGCAAATTCCTGATGTCTATGACTCATGCAAGTAAGCATTTCAGTTTCATTCATGGAGGGATGACAATTTTGCAGAATTAATATTGTGCATCATTATAACATGCCCTTTATTGCTCAGGTATGATCTTTTGCACAATGCACATCTTAATCTAGGAGGGCTGGATGAGCTCTTTAAAGTTGCTCAGGTACAAGGAGGATCTTTTCCAGTGACATTTGAAAGAACTTCAGGCAGCATGAGTTTCTTCTTGATCTTTTTTTCTTTCTCATGCAAAAAATGAAATTTATCTATCACCTGTGACAATATTCAGGTTTTTAATATGTCATGAAGAGATTGATGCTGCATAATTTGAGATTTTGAGCATTTCTATTGTTCAAGGTTCAATCTTTGTTTCTGTGGGAATGAGAAGTAGGGACCGCTTTGGGCATTTTCATTACGGATCTCTGACTCTGAGTATAGCAAAATAATCTCATCTCTTTCTGTTATGCAGCTACTAGCTGATGGTGTCATCCCAAATGAATATGGTATTAATCCAAAGCAGAAGCTAAAGATTGGCTCCAAGGTAAAATTCATTTTCACATCCCTTGCACTGTAAGTATGATAACATGATGATAAGTTCCTATACAATTTTGACGGAAAACAGGATTCGCACAATTATGAGATCTTCATCTCATATCTAGATGTGATACATTACTTGTTTGGTATTGCCCCAATGGTTGTACTGAAAAAAGACAAAGTCCCTAGTTGTGGAATTGGTTACATGGGATAGATTTGACGGCACGTGGATTTTTGACCCGTGCTCTTTGATGTTCATATTATTTTAATCTAATTATCCAAAAATCTATTGGTTCGTCAATAATTCTACGTGTATGAGTGAAAAATCAACATTTGCATAACCTTCTATTCCCTCTACGTGTTTTTCTTGGGTCTCTTCTGATGTCTCTGGACTTATTGACATTAGATTGCTCGGAGGCTGTTGGGGAAGATTTTGATTGATCTGAGGAATACCCAGGAAGAGGCAATCAGTATTGCTGAACTAAAGAGCAATCAGGACCAGCATCCAAAGTCTGACAAGCCAGGATCTCGAGACACACACTATCATCCGAAGCCCCAAGGGAAAAATGAGGAAAAAAGACGATCTAGCTTCACCAATGAGAAGTCAATGGATCAGGATGATGATGATGATAAGGAGACCCAATACCGGTTGGACCCAAGGTTAATGTCTGAGCTTTCAGATTATGATAAAGCTCACTGCTGCTAAGATAGCTGATACACATTTGATCGTTCCAATTAGGTATGCAAATGTGAAGACTCCTGAGCGTCATGTACGAACCAGACTATATTTTACATCGGTGAGTTGATATATCCATCAGTAACTTCCATCTTCAGGTGTTTCTAGCATTCACTTTGCATCCCTAGTCTTACCACTTGAATGAACTGGTTATACACAGGCCTGAAATCGTTAATTCATGGAACACCAAATATTTTGATCTAATTTTATCGTGCTTTAGTATGATTTTGATTTCCGTCGACTATTTCCTAAGTTTCATATGTAGCCTTTTTATCTGGTTTGCACTGGCAAGCGAATGATACTATGGGGAAACTTTATCGATTTTCCTTGCATTGTGTCACCTTGGAATGATTATAAATTCAGGAGCTTTAAAATGAGTGCATCATCCTTTCTTAGCAATTGGGTATGTTCTGTTAAGCACTTGACATCTTTCTGAATGACAGGAATCGCATATCCATTCCCTCATGAATGTTCTCCGATACTGCAACCTGGATGATTCTCTCCAAGGAGAGGAAAGTCTCGTTTGCCCCAACGCCTTGGAGCGACTGTACAACACAAAGGAGCTTGATTACATGAGCTATATAGTTCTGCGCATGTTTGAAAATACTGAGGTTTGTCCTGATTCCTCTGTCATTTTCTAAATATTTCTGCAGTATCTCTTCCTCCTATCAACATAAGGCTTGAATTACTGCACCCAAAATTGGAAGTGAACTGGACTTATGTGGGTTAAAGGGGAGCTTGTTGAGGTTCATGAATTATATTATCTTAGTACATCTATTAAGACTTCAACAGGCTGAAGGAAATATTTGAGCAAAATCTTCATAGCATTATGCTGATTTGAATTGCTCGAAAATCGAAGATCTGATTTATTTGCCTGTTGGAAACTTCCATCTTGTTCCAGAAATGGCCTTCGTTTTTTTAGCATTCCGTTGTCATTATTTTATAGTAATGGAGTGATTGATTTAATCTGTACATTGGTGATAGGAAACTATCCCAAAAATGGAGAAAAAAGAAGATCGAAATCCTGTAGCCTAGCAACATTAAGTTCAGAACTGTGTCATCAAACGTGCACTAATCCATGTTCCTCAACTTATTTTTCCTTGTAGAGTATTTTCACTACAAACTTGTCCTGTAAAATTGACCCATATAGTCACTCTTAACAATTCTGAACATTTCCTTCTCGCATGACTTGCAGGTGGCACTAGAAGACCCGAAGAGATTCCGCATCGAAATGACATTCAGCCGCGGAGCAGACTTGTCACCTCTCGAGGTATAAATTCTAGTGCAAAAGAACTATGAATTTCTTCTGTCGGTAGACTAATCTCAGTCTAGAGCATCACTTCCAATTTCAAAAAGCTCAGTGCTAGTCTATCGGAAGTTCTATTGACCGTTTTACCCATATCCACCTAAAACCCAAGCTTTAGGTGACCATACTCAATTTCTCTTATATATCAGCAGTCCTTTTATTGACTCTTCGATATGAGATTCAATTCTCAACAAGTCTTAAACATTCGCAGAAGAGTGACAGCGAGGCAGCTTCCCTTCATCAGGAGCACACACTGCCCATCATGGGACCTGAGAGGCTGCAGGAAGTCGGATCTTATCTGACCCTGGAGCACATGGAAAGGATGTTTCGCCCTTTTGCCATGCCAGCCGAAGATTTCCCTCCGCCATCCGTCCCCCACGGATTCTCTGGATATTTCTCGAAACCTGCAGCTGTCCTCGAGCGTCTGGTTAACCTCTGGCCTTTCAATAAACATGGAAATACCGCTAATGGAAAGTAACCTCTCAGTTCGCTCTCCCCACTTCTTTTATCCGGACCTCTGACCATTTTGCCGTTCCATGGGATGAGAATGATCTTACACCAAAAATGTCGAGAAAGCTCTGCCTCCTATCCTTTAGCCTTTTATGAAAATGATAACGGGAGGAGCTGAAGCCCAAGGAACACATGAAGCATGAGGGGCTGAGATCCTCGGGAAATATTCAGAACCGTGTTCGGTATTTTCACCTGTTTAAGAAATTTTGTATCAGAACAACCCTTCCAAGGAAGAATAGCGACGCACTGTTTGTACCATTACTATGATCACGTATGTAGAAGTATTCCGAGGATTAGCACTGCAGTGGATTCTCTTCTGGATATGAACCAAGGCTCGGTTAAGATTCTTTTGATGCTTTGTCTTACAGGGGCAAAATTGCACGATGTGAAGTGTAATACAAGCGATCAGATTCAGTTTTCTTTCTTCACCTCAACCCTACAGTTTGGAACATATTCCTTAATGCTGCAGGTAGAAAGGGCAGGAGAAGCTCTTGGGAAATATTGAGCAAGCTGTGCTAGGGCTCTGGAGCAAGTCTACATTCAAGAGAGTTCTGCTTTCGGGTGTCGTTGCGGTTTATATTACAATATTAGAAGTTCCCGGTAGCAAACTTCTTTGTTCTGAAACATCTGCATTCACGATAAGAATTGGAAATGCGGAAACAACACCTCTCAGTGCTCACAAACCAACAGTCTGAAAGAAGGAAAGAGAAAAACGAAAATGCCTTTGTGAAAGCTTACGGCTAGGCCATTAGGGTTTATCTATTACTACTTTATTTTTTTTTTTTTGGTCGCCAGCCACGGTATCCAAGCAGGCCCCACCAGCGGTGAGATGACATCTTTCAGCCAACCATACTTGACTAATCCGTTGGTCGCCCTGGGTCGCACGCCTGGCAATGGCGGGTGAGGCTCCCAAGAGGGGTGTCTGCGTACGTGAGGTCTCGAACCTGAGACCTCCTTAAGCGGCACCGAGCTGCTTACCACTCGGCCCAACCCCTCTTGGTTTATCTATTACTACTTTAAGCAGACACACCATACCACTCATTTAATGTTACTTTGTAACTTTTCATGTTTGACCTTTGTGTATAGTAATTAAATTTTCAATAACCATTAGATTTGGAATCAAAGAAGGGTACAATGGTAAATCTAACAAGTAACTATTCACTCTTTTTTCTGTCCCATCACTTACTCTTATTTGTTCTCTCTTCTCAAATCTCACCTTTTTTTTTCCTTCTTCTTGGCACTTAAATCTTTTTTTTTTTTCCGTTAGGCTCCGCTTATTCTAGTTTATATGTATTAATTAATTATATTTATTCACTCTCTTCATTTATGTATTAACTTGTCATCAATTGCTTTTATTAATATAATATATAACGTGTGTAACACGGATTTCACGTCTTGTAAAGTGTAAGTTGCTAATCAGAAGTCTATGCTGTGAACCAGCACCATCCGACCATCCTCTGTGTACATGCACTGACTGACGTATGGTCCTCCGGCAAACCCGGCTTTACTCTGCGCCGAGAAGAGCTCTGCATAAGACATGGGGTCGAAGTGAGTGCAAGATATTAAAAGAAAAAAAAAACGATCTTTCATGACATGACACGGTTCGAGAAAGAGCAAATAAGCTTTAGTGGCCACTCATTAAACTGTAAAACGTAACATGTTTTAGTGACTTCACGATAAGAGTCATGTCATTTCTTACAGTTTGACAATTATGGAGAGACATTTTATCTGATGGAGGATATCGGCATTGCTTCATGCTTTTCTCCTCACTCTGTGTTGAAATTCGTGTACCATGCTGTCCGAAAGCAGGTTTACATTACATTACTGCGTTCTTCAAGCAGTCTCTTCTTTTTATAGGCATCACGCTACGAGGATTGACAAATATACGTGGATGGTAGCTGTTGTTACTTGGGTACTACATTGGATGCCAATTGAACTGGTTCGACATGTCTACATCAAGTTGTTATGTGCCACCTGGGGAAGTTCAATTTCATGGAAAAGTGAGAAGTAGAATGTGAAACCAATAAAATCAAGTCATTTTAACGTTATTTTTCTCTTTTTAGATTTTATAAAAAAATTTCTAAAAACTTGACTTGATTTTATTGGTTGGAGTCATCACTTAAATACTGTCACAGAGTTAAGGGCACTACTCGAATACCTTGACAACCGCTAGGCGTCAGCAACACGATCCGTTGTTCAACCATTGAATTCCACTCAATTGAGGCTCATAATCGATCAAAACAAGACAAATAGAGGTTGAAAAAAAGTTACCTATATTACTTCATAATAAGTACAAAAACTTAAACATACAGACTCTGATCGAGTATATATCTCATATTATCCACTGCTTACACTCCTCACTTGATTCTCACAACACAGAACAACAGAGAGAGCATAATACAAGAGAGAGCACATAGAAACAAACTAAGAGGAGTGTGTGAGTTCACGTGGTGAATACTTTCGCGCGTGGGAGAGTCCCGACTTTTTCCTTTTTAAAATTTTGCTGTTTTGGAAAACAATTTTTGGAAATTCAAAAACTGAAAAAGGAAAAACAAAAGAATGAGAGGGGGGAGAGAGAGAGTAATCAAATTCCCTTCTACCCCAAAACGGAAATTCAGTTTCTGAGAATCGAAATTTGGGGGGAAAAACGGTTTCGTTTCGTATGTATTGTACGCGTAGAAGACGAGTACAATATGTGTGGCTAAATGGTATTTAAATATGCCTCTACTGAAAACATCCCTCGACCTTAACATATTCCTCTTCCTTTCTCAGACATTCTGCTGCGACATGCATCAATGAATCATTTTTTTCCTTCCTTTTTTTAAATATATATGTCTTCTTAAAATTTTTCGAATTGTCACTTACTTTATTTTTAGCATGAATTATCATGTGAATTGCTCCGTTTTCCCATTATGCCACACATGAATTTTCCACCATAATACCGTTAATTTTCTCTGTTAAATGCATACGTGGCGGTTGTATGGATCGCCATATGTATACATGCCACATATGCACTTAACAAAAAAATTAAGAGCATTAAAAAAATGGATTGGTGATACAATAGCAAAAATGAAGCAAACCACATTTTTTTTTCCTTTTCTTTCCATTAACAACATTTAAGTTAGTGACAATTTTAAAAATTTTAGAAAATCACGTGATATTCTCAGACAATTTTTCTTTTCTTTCTATTTTTTCTGATGGAATATTCGGCTGAAATCCAATAAATCTGAGTGTTACTTTGTGTTTATATTAAAAAAATTGACCAAGTTTCTTACGAGTAAAATAATAATTAAAAAAGGAGTATTTGATATAGTTATATCGTCCCTGACGAAGGATTGGACCGATTTTCATCAGTCAGATTTCCCGTCCCTTATCCTCGTCTGCCTCGTACCTGGGTTCATGGCACTGCATTCTAACCAAAAGAAACAAAACTTAAAATGACCTAATTGGGATAGTTCAATATTGCTTATTCTTAATCGAATCCTCGAGTTCGAGTCTTGCAGATGAACAAAATCTATTTTTCAGAAAGTTGTACCTCCTAGTGGGATCGACTGATAAATCTGAATTAATCGTATCCATTGATCTTTTGGGGTACGAGAGGATCCACCCTTAGAAAAAACCACAACAACTTTTACTGGGTCAAACGTGTTTTTTTTATTTATTTATAGACACCGGTGACTTGGGGAGTTTTAACAGGTTTATAGTTAAGCTGTGAAAGATTGGTGGAGAACTGAAAATTCTCTGCAGTCATGGAAAAAATGATCGGTGACCCCTCTTTCACGTTTCTATTCTTAGGCAGTACACCACTGGCATGCCCTCCCGGGGAACCCTATAAATGTGGGAACTTCTAAGGCTTGGAGAACTCGTGCTCAGAACTAAAATCCTTCCGACTTTGAGCCGAACTCGTGAGCCAAAAATGAAGACGAAAGCTCAGTGAAGTCTTCCTCCCAGTGGGTTCAATCCGTTGGTCTTGGCAAGGTCTGTGAAAAGAAAGGAAAAAACAAACCATCACAAAAGAAAAACACCGGAAAGAAGAAGCTTTAGCCAAACCAGACCTTAGCCATCACCAAACGTGTATTTGAGCCACGGGAAAGCTTTCGTTTCGAGTATATCCTTGGCTCATCGTGTACCTTTGTGATCGGGGGTTGAAGTCCTTGGTTCCACGGATTTGTAGTAACCATTCTTGCTGCTGCTTTGCTTTATTTCACCGAAAAATGGAGGCGAAAAGGTTGTCCATCTGGTTCTTCGCTTCGTGCCTGGCGGTCCTGGCCCCGAGCCTCAGGGCTCACGAGCCAAACTTTGAGATCGATGACTACTGGAGGCAACGAGCCGAGGATGCCCAGAATGCTGCCCTGGAGGCTTACCATCCCAATCCCGAGGAAGTCGCTGATGGCTTGAACTACCACGTCCGCAAGTCAGTTCATCGATCCATGTCCCTAGTAGCATATCTTCTTTAATAGTTTTGTAAATGTCCATAAGTTTAAAAGGAGATATTGAATGGACATACTTTTGTCCGTTTGCAGGGCCCTCGACGGGACCAACACCACGAGGAGGGAGCTGGGCAAATACGTCGGCCCATGCATCGCCACAAACCCGATCGACCGGTGCTGGAGGTGCAAGAAGAACTGGGCGGCAAAGCGCAAGAGGCTGGCAAAATGTGGTCTGGGGTTTGGCCGGAAGGCTACTGGTGGCGCTCAGGGGAAGTACTACGTTGTGTATGATCCGACGGACCGGGATGTCCTGAACCCGAAACGTGGGACCCTCCGTCACGCGGTGATCCAGAAGGAGCCTCTGTGGATCATATTCGCCGGGAGCATGATCATCACCCTGCAGCAGGAGCTGTTGATCACCAGCGACAAGACAATCGACGCCCGGGGAGCCAATGTCCGGATTGCCTATGGAGCCGGAATCACGATCCAGTTCACGAGGAACATTATCATCCATGGATTACACATCCACAACATTTACACTAGACCCGGAGGCCTTATAAGGGATTCTGTCGATCACTACGGTATCAGGACTGCGAGTGATGGAGATGGCATCACGGTCTTCGGGTCCTCACAAGTCTGGATCGATCATGTGTCCATGAGGGAATGCGCCGATGGTCTCATCGACGTGGTTGCTGGGTCCACGGCAGTCACCATTTCCAACAGCCACTTCACCAAACACAACGATGTAAGAATTTCATCTTTACCCTTTGACGAAAAAGGGATGGCCTCCATGGAGTCTGATATGTGTGGATGGAATGTTTTCTGCAGGTGATGCTGTTCGGTGCAACCGATCTCAATGACGGGGATAAGATAATGCAGGTGACGGTTGCATTCAACCACTTCGGTAAAGGACTGATACAGAGGATGCCCAGATGCCGGTGGGGATTCTTCCACGTCGTCAACAATGACTACACACACTGGCTCATGTATGCCATCGGCGGTAGCTCGAGACCGACCATCATCAGCCAGGGCAACCGCTTCATCGCTCCGCCCAACCTTGCTGCAAAGGAGGTAAAAACAATGCTTAGCAGAAGCTAAGAAACTGGAAACCGGTCTCGTTTCTGTTTCTTCATTTTCAAAGGAAATATGGGAAACCGGTTTTGATTTTGATCTGTGCAGATCACGAAGAGAGACTATGCCGCACCTGCTGAATGGAAGAAGTGGACATGGAGGTCGGAGGGTGACTTGATGATGAACGGAGCATTCTTTGTACAATCGGGTGCACCCCTGAGAGCTGCACCGAAAAGAAAGTTCATGATCAAGCCTAAGCCGGCCACTGCCGTCTCGATGATGACCCGGTTCGCCGGCGCTCTTGACTGCTGGTCAGGAAAAAGGTGCTAAGAATAAATGAATACAAACGCGCGTGCGATCATTCTTATGTGTGATGATGGATGGGATCTAAAAGGAGAGTGGGGGGAAAGGCCTGAAAAGGACAGCATTCCATTTTGTTCATCAAATGCCACTGTGATATTTGTATTTTGATTGATCACATCAGAGGCGAAGAAGATGCAAATTTGATTTCATATTCTATGGGCATTAATAAAAAAAATTTTCCCCATGTACACTGCTTAGAATTCGTAAGTGTTCTTCGTGCTGTTTCGTAAAACCGGGATGCAATCCATGAGCAAACTGGTGGAAAGGAAACCGGTCCATCGGAAAAGGAAAACAGTTATCAACCTTGGAAATTGGAAGATTAATGACAGGACTTCAACATAACCAAACACCGGTTACACAGATTCTCGAAGAACAACCTCAGCCTGCACAACCGCCTTGCAAAACATCGACTAAGAATAACAAGAAACAGTGTACCGGGGAAGTAGCATTTACCTGGATCTGTCGAGCGACTTAGTATACAAGCATCGGCAAAGCGAAAGCTGTTGGTTCTGATATACTATCTAATCAGGATACTTCCCCCGGCAAACCCGAGCAACCAAAAAAGCATAGTATACAAGCATCTTCCATCTAACTAATTACCAATGTAGATCTTGCAGCAACACATCTACATGAATCTACTGCAATACAAGGAACAAAGATTCATGGATATGAGACCGTTTCTATCGGTTCTCATTCATTGCTTCTCAGGTCACCGTTTCATGTTTCTGACAGTTTTTTTTCTCTTCTGATGATCTGCATATCCTACGCATCATTCAGAGAGACTTTCCTCCATAAGCAAACATCTTCCACATCACGGTTCGTGATACATGCATTGCAGGACCTGGACTTACTGACCTTTCTTAAGTCATAAAAGTTTTTGCGCAACTGCCAAATGTATCTTGAGTATAACAAGTACATTTACTCCATTGTTTCTTCCGCAAAAAAATTTCCAAAGAACTTCTTAGACATCATTCATGATCACCTCAAGACAATGGTCAGCCACTACTCATCAAAAGTGGCTTGAGGACTAGCAAGACCATCTCACTGTGACGCAAACTGACTGACAAAAATGCATATCCTTCAAAGCCGGTGAGGCAGTCAACTGAACCAACCACCAGCACTTTATACAGAAACATAATTCTCCTCTAAAGGACTAGAGCACACATGTAATGATCTGGTATAACAAAAATGAAAGAACAACAAAGCATGGAGCGGTTAAGGTAACTATATATTAATCAAGAGCAAGAACAAGGTATTGTGCAAACTAGCAAAGTCATCAAGTGATAATAATACCCAAAGAGAAAATCAAAACTCGGAAAGCAAAAAAAGGTGCAAGTATTGCAAGTAAATTGAAGACTAAACTCTCTGAGCAAGAATTACATGAATCCTCGATAGTTCTGATTTTGCATGGGTCAGAAATTGACACTCCATGTATCACCATCATCATCATGATCAACACTGTCATCAGAACTGCTTCCTCTTATTCCTAAAGAGCTTGTCACGCTTCCTGTACACGTAAAGAAAAGCAACAACGCATAACGCATAAACCGAAACTGTGGCCCAAGGAAAAGGTGGGTCCTTGAAGCATATAAGAGAAGCCTCCAGTTCCTGCGATGCATGATAGACAATGGAGTGGGCTCCATAGAGATCATGATCGGATGACCTCAGGTAATACAAGGCAAACTCGAAGTCGAAGTGTGATAGAGCCGAGACAGCCTTGTCAAGCTTGTACTTGAACAAGTTCAACCTCTGCACAAACTCAACGTATTGGCTATGCTTCAATAAGTGTCTCTCTCCACCATGAGCAGCCACAGTCTCAAGAACATCAGTCGCACTTGATATGCTATAATTTAGTGACGTTAACAGCACATTTCTTCGGGCTGCATCCTTCTGGGCAAAGGACAGAGTTGAGATCTCTGAGAATGGTCCAAACGGAGTCTGCCCCACACTCCAAGAGTAATCAACTAAAGTACCATTGTGTTGCTGGCTCCATGTTAAATGGGTAGGGGACACACCCCACATACTCTGCAGAATTGAGCCCACCAATGGCCTCTCGAGCTCCCTCGTCAGGGTAAATACAGGACGCCCATTACAGCTATAGTCACTCACAGTTTGGGTGTTCTTTGTTCTTACAGCAATCACCATATCTTTGAAAGAAACTGTTTGATGGTACCGATCGAGTGACAGGATCGTGCTGTAGTCCAAATCAAACACATAAACTGGTAGAACCCTACCAAAATCAACTTCCTCTGGTATCTCTGCAACCCTCCGAAACTCCTCAGCAGAGTCAGAGAGTATCTGGTGCAACCTCTTTGAGTCCAGATACTCACTCACGATCAAGGTATAATTGTCGAACAAAAACCTTGAAGTGTAGGAGTTGATTGACTTTGAAATTGCAAATGAGCAAATTGAACAATCCTTATAGCTAACAGAGTAAGGCTTAAACCTCAATGACTGATCGCCCAGCAGCAACGCACCATCATTGACCTCGTCCATGAAAACTTTCTCTACGTTTTTCCAATCCAACCCATTCAAGTCTTTGCTTTCTCCACTATAGATATGAACAAACTGAACGATCAACGAGCTCTCGAACGGGACAGGGATTCTCAAGGGAGGGACAACAAGTACCTCGTAAGCGCTCCAGACGAGGGATGCCACATCGGCAAGGAGGGCCTTTTGGGACTTCGGCCGGCCGTGGAGGGCTGCTAGAGGGTGGAACTCGCCACGTGGCAGCACGCCATCGCCCGAAAGGGAAGGGCCATAGTCAACGGGGCCTGCACCCAAGTCAACCCAGATATACCTCTCCTTACCGGTCCAGATGCTGCCGGAGCACTTAGTGAACCCTGGGGAGGAGTCGCCCGGAGTGTAGGAATAGACGTAAGGCTTCGCTTGAGGGCCCAGATCGAGGAAGTAGATGTAAACGCCCTCGACAGGCTTCTGCCTCTCGAAGTCGTGCTTGATGATCTCGTCGACGAGGGAGTGCGGAATCGGCAGGAGGGAGGACCGGAGGGAAGACGGGGTTTTGGCGATCTCCGACTTGAGCGCCTCGGAGAGTGTGGAGGCGAGGGAGGGTGCGTGGGAGACGTCAAGATGGGGGTAGTGACTGAGGGAGAGGCGGTGGGACTGGGAGGTGAAGGGGGAGATGACATGGAAGTGGTGGGAGGGGAGGGAAGCGGCGGAGAGAAAGGCAGAGAGGAGGGACTCGGAGCCGGAGGGGAAGGTGGGGCCGACGAGGCGAACATGGACGGGGACGGAGAGGACGAGGGAGCGGAGGGAGGAGATCAGCGACGAGGACGGAGATGGAGAAGGGTGGAGGTGTGAAAGGGCGGATTTGAGGGATGATGGCAGGGAGAGAAATGAGTCGTTGGTGGCTTGTGGGTCGACGCGGTACAGGTGGCTGAGGAAGGTGTCGAGGCCCAGGATCGGGCCAGCGGAGGTGGCGGTGGAGAAGAGGACGGGGAGGAGGAGGAGGAGGAGGAGGAGGAGGATGGAGGCGGTGACTGGAGAGGGCATCTCCGGTGGCGGATGGGGCTACTCGTGGTGGTGGGAGTGAGGGGAGTAGCGAGAGAGCGGGTTCCGGCCGTCGCCGCCGCAGAGGCTTCGGTGTTCCTGTTGGCGGCGGGGGATTGATCTGATGCGGCGGACCTAACGGAGAGAGTGGGGTTCAGAAATCCATCGCTTCCCAGTCACCATGTCTGCTTCAGTTCTCTGTGTATCCAATTTTCTTCCTTCATTTAATAATCAAAATTCAGAAAAAGTCCTTTTTCTCCCTAATGAACCGATTATAGCCTCCTGCTACTGAATTCGTTAGTAAAATGATAACATGTAAAAGGTCAGATTCAGGATTCGTCTCACTATAGGGTCGGTATCATAAATTTAATAGCGGTCCCATACCGTATAACACACTGTCTGGTGGATTAGTAAGTTGTTACAATGTCAGATACTATCGATATAAAAAATAAACCGATTATAAAATTACTTAAAAAAATAACAATCAATAGTAAGGTCCAAGAAAAAAAAAGAAAATAAACTCTAACTTTTTGATTAATAATAAGAAAAAAATATTATATATTCGAACTCCAACTTTTTTATTAGATCCGAACCTCATTACACCGTATTTCCAAAAAAACGACTCTTAAAAGTTGCATCGTATAAAAATTATATATTCTCCAATCGATTTAATTATATTATATATTTATTTATCGTTAATATTAGGATATTGCTGCGTTAATATTATAGTACGATAGAAAATAAGCAAAACACTTGTCCTCGATCATAGTTTTCGAAATTATCAAATCTAAAAAGTTTCTTACTTATTAATCCAATATTACTTGATATTATCGAACCTAATAACATCCTTATTATTTAGTGTTGGCCTTAGAACAACATTTTTGGTATAATTGACTTGCGTATAAATATCTTAAATTGTGTAAATTTTTAATTCTTAAAATTTATTTTTTTTTGTTGGGTTAAACCTCTAAGTTATAGGGAATTGTTTGAGTTTATTTAATTTTAATATTAAAAATACGAATTTATATCATATATTTGAATATATCTTGCACAATAATTAGTCATTTTCCTATAAACGGGTCCATCGCGCCCGACCCGGCCCATGCGAGCATGTCTGAGTATTAAAATACCCGGTCCTCCCTATCCCATTGCCATCCCTAGGCTTGATATAATGTACCCCAAGCCTAATGTTGTTAAGATATAAATTCCACATTAGAGAGTAAATGTATTGAATTCTGATTAGTGCAAGAGTGATATCACCTGCCTATCAATTTAAACTTTTGGTTTGGACATGAGCCAACTCTATTGTAGGTTAGATGTATATTTTGCATGATATTATAGTAGATTACCATACGGACTCGTACCACGCCAGTTCCGAGTGCGGAACTCATAGCCCATAAGCCCAAGAATAGAAAAAAAAAAAAAAACACGCCTCCCTTTATGGCTAGTTGTTGAATCCAAGTGTAGTACTCATGGTATTAAGCCTAAAACCGGAAGAAAATATATTCATCTCGTGGTAAGTTGTATAGCCTGAGAACGGAAAAGAAAGCTCTCCCATGGTTAATTGCCCCCTCGCCCAAGTATGGAGAAAATGTTAGGCTCGAGATCAGTTGTCGAGTACGGGTATTTAAGGGAATATGGTAAGTGTAAGCCATGTTACCAAACTGAACCATACTTGAAATTTATAAGATACCACAAGTTCTGGGTGTTCTATTTTTTTTATAGTGAGGAGTTTATTCTCCCGGACCCATGAACACTCCACAAGCTAGGTGGCTTCACTAAGGGTTACGCGCTCAGGAGAGATTCGAACCTACAATTTTGTGGAATTTCGCACAAGTTATATGTATGTCCTATTTACTTAAACTAATACTTGGGATTACTATTTCTCTTTTACCTCTATAATATAGAGTATTTTGATATTTTTCATATGCTTAATAGTTATAAACTAAGCGCATTCAAAGAGTTTCGGTGACTATTACTATTTTATACAATTATTTTATTATAATCAAATATATTATAATTTTAAGTATATTTATACCATATCAAATAATAATTAATTACTTTCTATATAATTATTGTTTTACTTACGCACACTTCAGGCTGTTAATTGTTTTGTTAGCAGAACGGTGACGATCCGTGCTAAAAGCATAACAGAGTGATCTTATGGTATTGAATCAGTCATTTTCAAACTTACAGTACTCAATTACTAAAAATGACAAACAATCTAGCTTCGGGAGTCATTTTCTCATTTATATATATTCTCTCAAAATAAAAGTTTCTCCATAATAATTTCTCCAGAGCAGTGCAGTCAATCGACCAACAACTGAGTCAAACCAAGTGGCAATCTCCAAGCAAATGGTCTTTTTCACAATACCTCTTTCCATATCTCCCCCACATTTCCAATGCAAGCCCATCATTCTCTCTGCCTCGACGACTCTCACTTCTATAAATAGAAACCCCTTTTTATGCACAAGGAAAGTCCTTCAAAGGAGAGCCTCCCCACATTTGATACCAAACCATAAGCTTCTCCTTCCCCCGCCATTGTCAATAGATCCTTGATCCTTCCAACAATGACAAGATCGTCTAAGAATCTTTCGGCTTTCTTCTTCCTCTTCTTCTTGATCATCCTTGCTCCTGGTTATGTCGGCTCGGCTTCGGAAGCAGAACATGGCAGCGAGGAGATTGGGGTGTACGAGCTCAAGAAAGGAAACATGTCCATGAAAGTAACCAACTGGGGAGCCACCATAATGTCCATTGTTTTGCCCGACAAGAACGGTCAGTCCCAAAAGAGCAGTGTGTTCGTTTCTTCGCTCCTCTCGTACTCTCTAGTTTTTCCTTCATCACTCGGTTCTTGGTTCTTCCTGCAACATTTTTCAGGGAAGCAAGATGATGTGGTTCTCGGGTTTGATTCTGCTGAGGATTATAAGGTTAGACAAGCAACCTCGTTTCGTCTTTTGAATGAATTCGACTGGCAAAAATTAAACTTCTGGAATTGGTTCTGGTTCCATTCCAACCGTTCTGTTTCATCGCATTGTTCAGACAATTTAAGCTTTTAGGGTGACTGTTCATTCGATGGATCGTCCATTTATCAATGTCCATTTCTCTTCTCTCTCTCGTTTTTTTTACTTATCATTTTACACGACTGATTTTTCATTTTAGACCGACTCGAGTTACTTCGGATCCGTGGTGGGAAGGGTCGCAAACAGAATAGCAAATGCCCATTTCACTCTCAACGGGACCCGATACAGACTTGTCCCAAATGAAGGCAAGAACATGCTCCACGGTACAAGATCCCGAACACGGACTCCTCCGCCCATGTTGTCATTCCTCTGATTCTTTCAGATTTGCGTTTAATCTCAATGTTCTGTCAGACTTATTTCTTCCTGATTATTTAGTTGAATTTTCATGCCCGAGTAGGTGGTCCTAAAGGATTCAGCGATGTATCCTGGAAGGTGGCCAGGCACCAGAAGGATGGCCGCTCACCTCACATTGTGTTCAAATATCTCAGCAAGGACGGCGAAGAAGGTTTGTTTGAATCTCTCAATCATCACCTTAAATCATGTTAAGGAACGACAGAATCGTTTTTCGAAAGCTTGGTTCGAACATGTTGCCAGAGCAGATAGATCTGTACAAGGGGAAGAAACTAAAATTTACAGTGAAACGATTTAGATGAAATCCGTAAAATTTAGGTACAGTTTTGAAGGATTTCCCTCAAACAGCTTAGAACCATCCCAGGAAAGCAGTTCACTTCAAGGGATAGGATTGTAAATTAAAAATTGGAAAATCGAAAACAGAAAAACCGAATTTATATGTCTTGGGACAAATGCATGGTGGCTTTTAAGGTAGAAAAAAGTCGAACCGAAAAATTCAAGCATCGACTTGAAAAACCTCACAAGGCCCCGAAACGAATCCAAAATTATATAAAGTGTAATATTATATGTGATAATATATCATATTATTAGATTTTGACAATACAAACGATATATTTAATTTTTTAAATTTGAATGTTAATTGATATTTATATTTTTCATCTTATTAATACACGTAAAATATTTATAATTATTATTTCTCATTTATTTTATTAAATATAATCTTTTTTTATCAGAATTTTAGTAAATGTAATCGGGGCTTGAAAACACCACCCACAAAAACCAAACTCGGTACGGTTTTTAAAATTTGGAAAAACTGACCCAAAAAAAGTCAAGATCCGGTAATTTTCACAGAGAATAGCCGACCCGAACCCCCAGGATGATGAACTGAATCCTGAACCCGGTCCGATGAAGAAAATTACTCAATTTGAGTTTGTTCTTGGCAGGTTTTCCGGGAAACCTACGCGTCACGGTCGCGTACTCCCTTGTCGGAGACAACAAACTGAGCGTGTCTATGAGGGCCAAGGCACTAGACAAGGCGACCCCGGTGAACTTAGCCCAGCACACTTACTGGAACCTCGGAGGTCACAGCAGCGGCGACATTCTTTCCGAAGAGGTCCAAATCCTTGCATCCCAAGTCACCAGGGTAAACTCCGACCTGATCCCGACTGGGCAGGTCACTTCCGTCAAGGGGACCCCGTACGACTTCCTGGAACCGCACCAGATCGGGTCCAAGATCAGGTCCCTCCCCAAGGGCTTTGACATCAACTACGTGCTTGACGGGGCGAAGGGAAGCAGATCCCTGAGGAAGGCAGCGGTGGTCAGTGACAAGGGATCGGGACGGGTTATGGAGCTGTTCACAAACCAGCCCGGGTTGCAGTTCTACACGGGGAACGCGATTGAGGATGTTAAGGGCAAGGGAGGGTTTGTCTACAAGGCTCATGCTGCACTGTGCTTGGAGACCCAGAAGTTCCCCGACTCCGTGAATCACCCGGACTTCCCATCCGAGATAGTCAGTCCCGGACGGACTTACAACCATTTCATGCTCTTCAAGTTCTCGATCAAGCCATAGATAGTTGGTCGATTGCTCAGGAAACCCAAGAAGGCAGGAAGCTAGAGCGGCTTATTTAGTTTGCTTTCAGAGCAAGAAAAATAAGCTGCATGGAAAGTAAATTTTGTAGTTTTCTTTTGTTTATTGAGTACACCTTCCCCCCTTAGCAAGAGAAGTGAGGGCACTTCCATGATGGTATGTGAAGATCAATTATATTTCTTTTGTTTTTTTAATGATAATTCAAATCAATTACCCTTTTTTTCCTTAAAATTCATTTCCTTTTTGATGGATAAATATATACTTTTTTTCTATAGTAAAAATGACATTAAAAGTCCTATATATTTATCATTTTGGCAATTAAGTCGTATAACTTTGAAAATGGTTAAGAGAGGCTGAGCAAAGAGAGATAAACTAGGACTGTGCACCAGCAGAGCAGCCTCTTGGTCTGTCCCTGGTTTCTGTCCTTCGATGTATCTTAGGTAATTCCTGCAGAAGACACTGCTGCAGCACTTCCAGGAAGTCGGAGACTGCATTTACCTGTCAATGGCCTCACCATTTGCCTGATTTTAAGGCCAGGGAGCAAGGTCTGGGTGGTGTTACTTTTAAAGGCTGAAGATTCCGAGGTTGTAGTTGATCCAAAGGTGATTTCTTTTTAGATATGTTTGAAGACCAAGAATTGTTTTCATTCTGATCTCGTGTTGAGTATGATCGGACTATTTTGAAAGAAGAGATGAAGCGAGGAACCAATCAAGCCTAAGCAATGCCTGCATAGATCATAGTTCTACAGCTAGGATGAGGGATTGAGTTAACGTGGATATCTACAGCATCGCTTGATCTGGTGAAGGGCTTCTATTTGCTTTGCATGTTTTTTTGTTATTCTGATTTATTAGTTAGTCCATGATCTTGTATATCCTTCAGTCACATCAATGAGTTCCCTTAGTAGGTTAGGTCTTAGCTAGAGGACTCTTCCTGGTTCATTCGAAGTGCTTGGAATCTAATTCCATCTCTAGCAGGCCATTCTGTGCAGTGCAGAGGCATGCTGGATTATACATATCACAGATTTAAAGAGCTTTGTGCTTCTCCTATATGTAGGGGCCTGTGCATTCTTATGTTGCTACCGTTATGAGCTAAAGGCAGTTAAAAGAGGTGGTCTTTGATCCTTCTAAATGCAAAAAATCCATTGCTGACAGAGTTTTACCCTTTAATGCATCGATCCGGCTTAAACTTGGAAGTGGTGAGAGTTCTCCACCTAGTGCATCTCCAACAACTTGATCTGACCTCAAAGAAGGGGCTTCGTGTAAGACTTCTATTGGCATGAATTCACTACCGAGTCCTCACTTTCCCGAGGGAGATTGACACTGAAAAATACCACGAAGACCCATCTCGTGGAACTGATCGCATGGGAGAGGAATGTGAGGATGCGGACTAACTGATTCCGTGAAGAACTTCTTCAAGCTAGTATGCTCACTTGGAAAATGGGAAGGAAAGAAAAGCCCGAGCAAGGCATGGCAAGCATGGTCTGGGAAATTCCTTTGCCTAGTTTCCCATTTTACCTCCCCACATCATGATAATTTTGTTTTTCATTTTCAAAAATTTCATTTCTCTGTTCTCGATCATCAATAATTGACATCGAATGCTTGTCTCGTGCTGTTTGACTCCTCGGATAGCACCCTTTCAGCATTTTCCTGCAAATTGCAGAAGCAATGGGCTTGATCCCCTCTGCAGGCAAAGGTTCCTGCAGGTCAAACTTTCTGTCTTCCTGAAATTCTGAATTCCTTCACCTACTGCTGCATGAGTCTGTTCTTAGAATCACCCGGCCTTGTCACGCTGGAAATGAAATGCAGCAAATGCAATTACTGTGGTATCACAAAGGTCGGAGAAGAAGTCTTATTGAGAGTATGTGGAGGAGAATGTCAACCCGACGTAGTGATTCGGGAATCTATGATGGAGAACTGAGCTGTGAACTTACAAAAGAGGAGTTGTTTTGTACCAGGAAGTTATTCCAAAAGGATACTTAAAAATGATTTGATAGTGAAACGGGTAACTGTGTCCTTGGTTGAAGAAATGGAGAAAGGCCCATATTGGAGCCTTGTCTACACAACGCAACATCAATCGATCAGCCATGAGTTCATGTTTTCCGTGGATCAGAACCAGGGAACCAGCCAGTGCACTGTGAAGAATGGTTGAATCAACATGGGTTGAGCCATTACCCGTCATTGAATGGTCCAGGTTTTAGTTCCCGATTGAACTGACTAAATTGGCCAGTTTCGATCTAGATTTGAAGACTATGGAATAAACAAGGATTCCAAGATCACTCGGGGATCAATTTTCTTTGGTCTTTGGATTTTGAGTGAAAACCATTGATTTTGAAATGTTAGACAATAAATCAGGAAGTTAGGTAACGGAGTGGATCCGTAGCTCATGGCTGGCCCTCCCTAGCCCAACCCTACTCGGCCCAACCCCCATTTTCGTTATCAATTTGTACTTTTTTTCCTTGTAAATTGGCCCCCTTGAGTTCTGATTTAATTCAGTTTCACCCCTACTGCAGTCCCAGTGAGGCTGTATTTCGATTTCCTTTTTTCATTTGCCCCCTCATTATTAAAGATGGGGGCATGGCCTATGATGATATACTTTTGAGCTGGAACTTCAAATTGGAGCATTAATCTTATAGAAGATTAGAATGTGACAAAACATCCACCCGTATTATGTTGGAAATTATCAATTATAACAACGAATATAAAGTCGTATTATTTTATTTTGCAATAGTATTTGATATGACCTTACATTTCAGTATTAATTTTTATAATATTATTAAATTCTATAGAATTATCATAATAAATAAAATAAATTACGTACTGAAAAAGAAAATTAATAAGTATTTATGACCCGAAGCGGTGGCTATACTTTTAAGAGTAATTTTACAATTTCATTCTCGTTTACTTTTTTCTTTACTGGTTAAAATCTAGTCATTATTAGTACTTTTAATAGTTTAAAAATGAGATCAACTACCTTCATTCTCCTTTAAAGTAGTAGAGATGTGACTTATCTAAATTATAATTCTTACCTTGAAACTTTCTAGTTTATTTCATTTTCACCCAGCATTGTCTCCCCAGTTAGGGAGATGAACATGGGGAGTGAAAATATTACCAAATCGGCTTGAGATGCTATTATGGCATTTAAAGATCGGTCGATGATTCAGAATAAAGTAACTCTGAATTTCATTCTCACCGTGTAATCGCGGTTATAACCGAGGAAAAAAAATAGGCCCATACGACTAAAACACAAATAAAATTAGGGCTAGGATAAATTAATTGTATGCCAAACATTTCCATTTTTCAAAGTTTGGTGTGCAATTAAGAGAACATAAAGTATTGACAGGAAGAAGGAGACAAGAAAGAGCATATCCTATGCAATTAGCAACCAGTGAAAGAAAGTTAAGCGCATCCATATTCACTGTTAGCCTAAAATTTAGAGATTCTTCATGTTACTTTTGTCAATGTTTTTCTCGTCCCTTTGTTTTCTATACTTCATTGCACGCTGGGTTCATGGGTCTCTTGTACGCTGTGACCATGCCAACAGTGTCCCGATTAGAGATCAATTCTATCTAATCGATGTGGCATCATTAATAACATCCAAAAAGTACCATAGAATTGAAATATAATCTCTTGAATGAACAAAAATGGAATGGCCACGGTAGTACTTAGTTTCTGAAATTATTTTTTGTGATTGTGCAGTGCACCAAGGCTCGATTCACCGGCAATCACACGGAAAATATAGGTTGTTGAATTTACATTAACCTAATAACTCTAAAAGTTTTTTACAGTTTAATAACTGAACGGTGTAGGAAAAAAAGGTAAATATTAGCACGATAGCCGGTCGACCACCTACTCTAAGAAGCCTTCACGGAAGTGTTCAACGAGACGAAAACCATCGGAATGAACCACTGGTGGGTGCTCTTCCCCCCCAGTTCCCCCATTGACATCTTCTAAAAAGTGCTTAACGTAGTCAGTGCACTCTTCTCAGGTTGTATAACTCTCTTTCACAACCATCCCTATTAATGGCTCGAAACACTCGCACCAGTACGAACCATGCCTCGTTTCCTCTGTTTCTTTGCAATGTGGTTACCAGCCGTATCTGGAATATGTGTTAGTACGAACCTTGGCATTGTGCCCCGAGAGAGATGTCTCCACGAGTCTTATTCTTCTGATTTATTTAACATCTAGTTAGGTTCCAACTGCACTGGCATAGCAGTAATTGGTAGCCCCAGCTTGCTCGGAACGAAGCCTAAACCGATCACAGTATCGGATCCATCCGAATCACGCAATTTGCATATACATATTCTACAAGTTAGGCTTAGGCTGTTCCCATCTATCCGAGTCTGATTCCAATGGTGGCCATAACATGTGGTGTTATGCCATTGCATGAGAGGGAAGGTTGGTTAGATAGCTAGCCTGCTAGGCATATTATGGCAGATCGCTGAATGCTTAGTTCCATGTAATATAACTAAGTGCGACGTAGATCACATGTGGATCGGTATACCGGGAAGAACACAACACATGACAAGGCTCCAACAGGAGGAGGAGTGAGGGGCTCTCTAAGTCCAATTACTTGTGGTAATGAGCAGGGCAGTTTGTTGAATCATGTAAACCACATGATTGAACTACCCGTGCCGGAGCCGTTCAGCCATCTACATGCACACACACCAGCAATACTAGAATTTGAGCAGGAACTAGTCCTGCTCGCATCTCTGCAGGTTTTCATCACAAACCGTCAGTCCCCTGATCGTTCCACGACCTGTAAGTTCTCATACTTTTCCAACACATTAGAGATTTTTTTTCAGGGCGATTAGAGGAACCATGTTCGGGTATTCTGAACTGATCTTGACTTGCCAAATGGAAGGAAATACAAAGGAACCATTGGAGAGTTCAACTTTTAGCTACATATGGAAAGAAACCCAGCATGAGATGATAATCTGCTCTTCCAAGCTCATTGCCTGTCCCCTTCTCCCTGTCCCTTTCACTTGCTTAATCCGTATTAAATGTTCTCCAACTTCAAACATTCGGCGCTGTGTTTTCTGGGGGCTTGGAATTTGATGTTAACAGCAGATTCCTTCAATGGAAATTCGACAATGACATTATGGTTCAATCACTCAAACTTCCTGGACTAGTCTTAGGAAGTAGTCATTATAAATACCTTTCGATTCCCAAACAGCAACTTCAGACTAACAAGCTGATTTCTGCACTTCTTCTTATGCCAATTATGAATCAGGGACACAAGCTGAGGAGCTCCTCTGTGGGATTCCAAATGCACAAGATTTGGCCGTGGCTGCCAGAAAACGAGTCCAGGAAAATGCGGGGAAAGCCACTTTCCGGGAGGGTTATGTTGGTCCTATGCATTGCAAGCTTTTTCGCCGGGTCACTTCTTTCCAGGAAAACTTGGAATTGCCCTTCCCGGAACACCGATCGCGAGCTGCTCGAGACTTCAAATCACCTGAGCAAGGTGCAGATGACGGTCCAAGATCGAGATGACAATCGTGTAAGTTATATTGTTCTCTTCCTGCTGCTTTGACTGTACATTCATCTTCAATTTTATTGTTGACTTGACTCCGTTTGCAGAAACTTGCCGAAGGAAGCTTCGGAGTCATGGAAGAGGTCAGTAAAACTCACCAAGCTATCAGGTAAGCTTGGACTAAACCATGTGCCGGCTTCGAGTTTCCATAAATTTCTGCACATTTTTCTTTGACCTGATTGTCACCTCGGAAACAGGTCTCTTGACAAAACCGTCTCCAGACTGGAACAGGAGTTGGCGGTTGCCCGAACAAGCCAATACTTTGAGCATGGTTTCAAACAGAAGTCATCTAATCAAAGTGCACAGAGGGCCTTTGTCATCGTTGGGATTAACACGGCTTTTAGCAGCAAGAAACGCCGCGATTCCCTCCGCGAAACATGGATGCCCACAGGTTCGAATTCCCTTGTCACCTTCCACTTCCCTCATTAGTCCTATGTTCATGTGAATCCACATCGATGCAATCTCTTGAGATCCTGACCGGTATAATGGGTCCATATTGTTCTTATAAACCGGGATTCTTTTCATCATCTATCCAATTTGTGATTCAGTTCTCAACAGATACAGTGATCAACCTTTGAACTCTTGGGAAATGATGGAAATGCAGGGGAGAAGCTGAAGAAGTTGGAGAAGGAGAAGGGGATAGTGATCAGGTTCGTGATCGGGCATAGCTCGACACCAGGAGGAGCACTTGACAAGGCGATCGACACAGAGGAGGCAATGCACGGGGACTTCCTTAGGCTCGACCATGTTGAGGGCTACCACCGGCTGTCATCCAAAACCCGGATCTACTTCTCCACGGCTGTCTCCATGTGGGACGCCGAGTTCTACGTTAAGGTGGACGATGATGTTCATTTGAACTTGGGTCGGTTCCGTGCCTCTTTTCCTTCCCATTTTCTCCTGGCTTTGCAATACCCTCCACAATTACGGCAACTATGTGTCTCATGCCATTCTGTTTGCAGGTGTGCTGGCGACGACTTTAGCTCAGCATCGGTCCAAGCCCCGGATCTACATCGGTTGCATGAAGTCGGGACCGGTTTTATTTCAGAAGTGAGTTCTTATTCGTAGCTATATAGTATTTGGGTCTATTCATGACTTGGAGCTGACTCCAAACGTGGAGGCAAAAGTTCGAGATTGACATTGTAGAAAAACTGATCGTTTTCCAAGGTTCTCTCCATGCTTGGAAGGCGAATCCTTGCACTAATTGTGGATTTCACACTACGATCATGCAGGGGAGTGAAGTACCACGAGCCGGAGTACTGGAAGTTCGGGGAACAAGGGAACAATTACTTCCGGCACGCTTCTGGGCAACTCTATGCCATCTCCAAGGACCTTGCTGCCTTTATCTCCATCAACTCGTTAGTACCTTCTCCCCAAGAACTCTGCATCCTTCTTGTCGATCGTACACCATGGCCAACTGGCCATTTTTACATCGATTACATTTTCCTGGCATTTCAGGCCGATTCTGCATCGGTATGCGAACGAGGATGTATCCTTGGGAGCGTGGTTTATCGGGTTGGAAGTCAAACACATCGACCAGCACTCAATGTGTTGCGGGACCCTTCCAGGTATTGCTTCAAACACGATTAACTGGTTAACAATTCTCCAAGATGGAACATGTCAAATTGTCAATATATCATACGTACTAGCATACCTGAATCTATCGTAAGAATCGCAAGACTGGATCAGGGCTGGTCCTTTTGGGTCTACACAGTACCGTTCGATATGATCTAAGATCTCTGTGCATCTCATTCTGATCAATGGGATGTCAGTGGAGCTAATTAGAGCTTATATTGATTTCTTACTCTGCTAATTATAGAACTAGAAATAATCTTTTGAGATATTTATACTATCAGTCCCCACACTTTTCGAGACATCATTAGAATTCATTGTTAAATTTAATTAAATCACTCGATCGACCAACTAATAAATCAGATTGTATAGATACTCTCTTTTTCTTTTTTCATGATTATGTGAACTTCATCAATCAAAATAGAATCTATAGATCCCTTTGCACATAATCCAAATCATTCAAAGCACAGGTGCTCGGATGATGTAATCTTAGTGCAATAGCATAAAATTATGACTCATAATCAAGAGATTCCGTGTTCGATTTTCATTATAGGAGCTATGTGTCATTTTATTTTCTATTCTTATATTTGGATCATGAGCCTCTCTTATGATCGAAAAAAGTACAGTTGCTGGATTATTGATATAACTGTAGCACCATGTTAATTAGAAAAATGAAGTTCCAAAACAAAGCTCTCCATTTTGTGAAAAGACCAATCAGCTAACTCGCTGTGCCTTTGCGTTACTTGCAGATTGCAAGCTGAAGGCTGAGGCCGGGAACGTGTGCGTGGCATCGTACGATCAACAGTGCAGTGGTGTCTGCAACTCGGTGGAACGGATGAAGCCGATCCACGGCTCGTGCGGGGAAGGAGACGGGGCTCTTTGGAATCTCGATATATAAACATTTTCCGGCTTGTCAGACGGGGGAGAGGGATGCTTCTTGACTAGACGAGGAATCGAGACTCGGGATTTTTAAGTACTTTTTTTCAGGTTTTTGCTTCATCCGCTGAATCAGCAAACGAGGAAATGAACGCTTAGACTATGTTTTCATGCGAACATTAGGTGCATCACATCACGCATGCGGTGCAATGCATTATAAATAGACTATTTATTCATCTTAATAAAGAAAAGTTCTGTCAATCGGAGTTTCTGACGCCAATTTTGTCGGAAATGAGTTTCAAAGGTATAAAATTCAAGAAAAAAATAATTTTTAAAATGAAACTGAGCAAATAGAAACCTCAGCCAAATGAACCAGCCATGGTTGTCCCAGCTGAATTAGCTTTCAGAATCCTTACTATTGATGAAACATTAGTAAAAAGTATCGACAAATTTTCGTGTTGGGATGTCCCACATCAAATCAAAAAACTGTGGGGCCTGACGACTTGGAAGGAAAAGTAAAAAATCATTAAGAAATAGATATATTCTAATCCTAATTTTAAAATATTCTGATTTCGTTTAATCGAATTAGAAAATTTTTCCAACAGATAATTAGAAAGTATTGTATTAGGCCTATACAAGGGTTGAATAGAGTCTCCTAAGACGTGGGAGAAATTTTGTGAGTTATATTCTTAATAAACTTCTCAATAACGATGGGGCACGAGAACTTGAGATGTTGAATTTAAAACTGTACTCTAAGACAGGCTGTAACAATGAAATCATTCACAGGATTAAGAATCTCTATGACACATTTCCTATGAAGCTCTCTTTAATAAAGACCTTTGATCTATTAAGGGCAAAAAGAGAACTTTTTGTCGAAAATTTGTTGAAAAAAATGATAATGGGACAAAAAAAGCACCACTTAAAAAAAAAGCCTTCTTTTTAAAAATCGAAATTGACACGTTTTATCACAGTGACACATTGCATTCGCTAATGATTGTGCTGAATGAATGATCTGGAAAATCACCCCTTTTTTGATAACTCTAATGAAGCTGTTTTTTTTTTTTTTTTTGGTTTCCCACCCGGTGTCCGGTACCCGAAGGCTGGCCGACTAATCCGGATTCGGGGTACTGTCGGGCGGTTTCCCGGGGACCCCTCCCAAGAAGGTCTGCTGCGTTCACAGGGGCTCGAACCCGGCACCTCTGCTTAAGCGACACAAGCCCCTTCCACTTGCGCCAACCTTCGTTGGTAACTCTAATGAAGCTGTTTGTGCATTGTGCAATCATTCATTCACATTGTACAGAAAGATGCACAGGCCCAAGGGGGACCAAAATCTGAATCCCATGCTGCCAGTTGGGAACTACGACACAGTAGATAAGTTGTCCCAGCTCAGGGACATTAATTTCCAGTCATTTTTAGTAGGTTGTTTTTTAGAGGAGCGGTCGCTGCTCAGTAGCGGTTGAGCAAGAGATCCATAGGTGAACTATGTTCATTGCAAACTATTTGGAGAAATCAGTGTCACTTTGCTTTTCCTTGAAAATAAGTACGGCAAAATACTAGTACATTCTGCTAATAATTCACGATTGGCCGAGTTCTTCTCCTAATAATTTCTTATTTCCGAGCATATGTTCAGATAAAGGGAGGTATGTGCTGTTAGTGGTATCGCCTTTGATTTATGATCGAGAGATTCTTGATTCAATTTTTAGCAGGAGAGGTTCCCTACTAATTTATCGTCTCTTTCTTCTATATTTTTTTTTAATGAGAATGTGGGTTTAGTTTATAATCCAAATTAAGCATATAATAATGTGACTTTTTTTTTAGACAGAAAAAATCGAGTAATTAAAGGGTATAGAGAGTTCAATTGATACTGAGTTGAAAATAAAAACGACTGAATTAAATCTCTTTTAACTAATGTATTTTCTTATTTTATATAGCATTTAACATTTAATTTAACTGATTTTGTAAGTTATCCAAGAAAGAACGTTGTGAATTAAAAAGTCATAATTGAAAAAGTTTTATTTTTTAATGAAAAAATTAGTTTGATGCTTATTAAATTTGTGATTATTAAGTGGTGTAAGAAAATTAAAATTATACAAAAGCAATTACGTAGTTTGGCCCAAGAAAAATGATTAAAAGGTAAAATTGAAAATTGATGGGATTCACATATTTAACGATTATTTACATTTTTTTTCCTTTAAAAATACCTTCCTTAAAAGAACTTTTTCTCACCTCACCTGGGGATTGAGATAGTCCGATCGATTAAGACGTATCAGAAACTTGAAACCAAAGCAATAATCCAGCCACCACTGAAATCTTAGTTTAACCGCTCAAAACTCACTTCGATATATTCGCGTAAGTTGATATGAATCCCTTTTGTATGTATCAGTAAAAATCATTTAATAGATGTATGTTTTTACGGAACTTAGTGCCGAGCATTGGCTGTTCAGTTCTATTTTTTACGATCGAATATAAAACTCCTAATACATTTTACGTAATTAGGACCGTGTTATTACTACTGCTGTCTTTTTTTTTACCTATTAAAAAAAAGCAATAATCCGGCCACAAAGTGCGGGGGACTACCTATCATTTTCCACAATTTCTGCACGTCACTTTCGAAATCAAATCGATTGTCCCATTGCCAGGACAATGTTCATCACCGTGGGACGACATACTCTGCTGTGCAATTGAACGGTGCGTAACAGTATTTATATAATATTACAGATTAATATAATTTAATTATTTTAAAAATTTTAAAAGTTCTTAAAAATTAAAAAATGGAAATAATTGAATTTTATTAGCGTGTGATACAACGTAAATACTATCACGTAATATACAGTTATGTGTATAAGACCTTCTCCCTTGGGACGCGAGCCACTGGAGAAACAATTCTCGCGTATTTGGATACTTATGGATGCGACTGTTTGGGAGATAGAAATCTCGAAATCCTAATTACCAAAAAAGAAATCTCGAAATCCTCGGTAGGTTCGATACCACTAACGAGCATCCTCACACTGGGTTACTCTTTATGTTTTTACCAGTAAACACGGTGCTGACAGTAGTGACGACCAAACCACAATCTATAATACAATGTTCCAGCTTTCGCGTTCGATCGCGACAAATCATACGAGCTAAAACAACCCGCCATCAGCATTGGTCCCGCGGATTTAACAGTATCAGGTAGTCAAATGAGTCGCTCTTAATTAGCATGGTCACTCTTAGTTTTTAGTATTGCATGTGAATATGAAACAAAAGACTTCTGATCATCGTTACATAGTGAGAAATAATCAATTAAATTACTCCGATTAGCAATAATTGAGATAACTACCAGGGTGATGCACTTCCGTCACAATCTAATCAGTATTTTCTTACGTCACGTGTAACATAGAATTATTTAAGAATTTCTCGTGAATGTGCAGAGGTCGTTGTCTATTCACTTAGATTTGAGAAAATCACCGCAAAACTTTTATAGATTTGTCTCCTTTTGAATTTGAGCTTTAAATGTATCAGTTTGATCAAAGTCGGTCAAAAAATGTTTTAGACTGTTTGACACTTTTGCACGCGTCTCTGTGTCCATCTATTTACTCCATCTTTTCCTGTCCATCTTATATCAAATTATTGGGAATAAAACCCGTACTAAAATTGAGTGACTAAACATGGATTCGTATTATACACTAAAAAAATAAATATAAAATGATGAGATATATTTGGATAATTATATTATTTATTTATAATTTATTTAAAATCTGTTAACTTATTATAATAAGTATAATATTCTCTTATCACTAGTATATTATATTAATTTTATCTTTTTAAATTTACAATTTTAGATTATTGGTTTAAAAAGTGTAACAGATTTTTACTGCTGAAATTGTAGATATGTGTGAGTTGAGAAAATTTAAATAGTTAACTAGATTTTTGCAGTTAAGATCGTAGATATGGAGCGAGAGGAAAACAAATGAAACTATCATTTCAGCATTAATCTGGAAATCATGTACGTGTCATAAATTTTAATATGTCAATTAGACTTAAGGCTAATATGGAAAAAAAAGGTCAAATTTCACAAATATTTGCATGCAATAGTATAGATGGATATAGATATAATAGCGGAAAGAATAAAAAACTAAGAAGACAAATACAAATATCAGAATTATGTGGTAAAATTTCTCACGAAAAAACTTTCAGGCTACAGAGGGAAGAATCCACTGGATCGAAATACGAGATTTTGCAATCCTCTCAGAGAACAGTTCCAAATTCGATCTCCTAAATTCTCACATTTCAGCGTTATCAAAACGGATTAAATCCCATTTTCATTCTTTTTTTTTTAAATTTTATCTTTCCAATTAATTTTTTTTCTAAAATAGCCGTGACAACATTTAGGGGCATTTGTTTCCGGTAAAAGCCATACAGAAAATGGAATGAGCTTTGTTCTTGTTTGCTTATAAATAAACCCATTCCCTTTCTCTCCAACAACGGAATTCGATTCTTCTAAAGGAGAGAATCTCATTCCCTTTATACCCACGGAATCAAAATAAAATTTTTATATACTGCTATTGTAATTAAAATAAATTTATTTTAATAATAAATTGTATATTAATGATAATTATTTATTTAAATAATATAATCTTTCATTTCACATAACTTTTCATACCTTTTTATTATAATACTTTAACTATAACTACAAATTACACATTAATTATAATTTAATGATCATTTTATTTAAGTAAGATATTGATGTAAATAGTTTAAAAAGTGTAAATTTAATTTGAAAAAAAATGTACCCCGACAACATCTTGCTTTGAACTTAGGAGTTGCTAAGAGTAAAATCCGAGAAAAAGAATTTCTTTTTTTACACTTCAAACTATTAAATAGCGTTCATAAATCTCATGACAGGTACCCAAAGATTCATAGTGAACCTCAATGGGAACTTCTCTTGAAGCAATAACGCGTCGATCCAGTCGCTAGCGAAGCCATAAATTATGATATGATTTTTATGTAAATTATTTTCATACTATATTTGTTGGAATTTACTACAATAACGATGGATTTCAAACACATACATATACCGTATAGAAAGAATCCATATTCATACATATCGTAATAACGAGATGGGTCGTCGGCATACCTTATAATTGTTCAGGATGTTGTACGGGATCGAATCACGTACCGGTAACCTTCACGAACAAAATAGATCGGTGGTGGATCCTCACTACGTAGTCGAGCGAGAACCAATCACAATTCACAGCACAAGAACCCTCTAACTCGATCTCGAATGGGAGTAACACGTAACCCGACGATCTTTCTCTATTTTCTCTCTTGAACTTCTCCTCTCACGTGAATCTCATGCATACATTCTTTTTAGCCATTCATCATTTCTTTTGTTTATAGGTAGTTACATGAGAATGAGAAGTCATGGTCTTTCACAACGAATGTGACCCTTCGTTGAAGTAACACAACTATTAGAGAGAAGACACTCTCTAATTGAGTCGGATTCGGGTTAAGTCGATTAGGTTCACATGGGCGGATCGTATTTTCCTACAATATTAATAAATAAGCTTAGTCTAACTCTTTCTTATACAATTAATTAAAATTTTAAATAAATAGTATGTGAAATGGTCCCACTTTGGAGATATTACATGATTAAGAAAACTAAATAAAAATCATATCTTATTATTTATTTAATATTTTACTGATTTATGCTATTAATTAGTGTCTAATTTACGTGTAACTTGTTAGATATCAAGATTTACTACTTTCAAGTCTGTTCGTGACAATTAGCCAAAACAATTACTACCGATTTATTAAATTCCTCGAATTATTCAGTTGAATAAACTACACGATCACCATGTTTATCTTTCTCCAAATCTCTGATCTCCTCACGTCTTATTTTAAATCTGTTAACTGAGAAGATAATCCGACCCAAAAAAAAAAAAACCTTCACAGATAAAAAATGAGTCAAAATTTAATCTAATATCCAATTATCCTGAATTATGAGCTCGAAAGCTACGGTTCTTTACGACTCCGTCAAATTCAAAGTTGAAATAGATAGAATTAATTAAGCAGCGTCTTCTGGCTAATATTTTTTTAAATATAAAGTAAAAATGATTATGAAAGCAACCCATATGTAGCAGCGAAGCGTATAGAGGTAGGTGACACCCGACAAGCAGAGATGCTTTCCACAATACAAAAAATTATGATTATTTTCGAAAAATAAAATTTAATATAATTATTGTCATACTCAATTTAAAATCAAGACATGCTTATATCAATATTATAAATACGATTACATGTAATTGTTTTTCCTTCTTTTTCTTCCATCTCATAGTCTATTGACATCTTTATTAGTCGAAAATAATTCTATTATTATTATTATTATTATTATTATTATTATTATACTTGACAATGATGGCTATTGAATTGTCCTTGAGAAAAGTAAAAGTAATATATATTTATTCAAAATAATTTCGATTAATTTGTTGCAGAATTTTGAGTTACCGAAAGGAAGTCCCCCACCTGCCCTCTTCATCATGAGTGGCACCATCAAATCCCACATTACCTGCCATTTGCAGAAGCCTCTTTTTTTTTTTTGGCCTAATAATTTCATTTGATTTTGATTCAATTGAATAGGTCTACTTGGTAGTAAAACAATCTCGATCTTCAATTTTTTTAAATTTACAAAATCTAAATTTGAAAAGAAGAAGAGATGTCAGATTACCCTATTAAGATCGCATTGATTCAAACACTTTTTTTCTAATAATTAAAATGAAGATATAAGTAACGACGATCTAATTATTCTGATACGTAATGTTCCATTTTTGTATTCAAACGTGAACATATCAGTCGAATATGACATCAATATCTGCCAAGCCCTTGAGCCCTTCTAGCATATTATGCGAAGAGATAATTTAAATCAGGAATCTCGACTTTACTAAATCATATGAAAGTAAATCTTAGACCATTAGACTCTCATTTTGGTGGTCATTTAAAAAGCTTTTGTATGAACAAACACTGCATGTGTAACAAGTATAGTACATCGCAATACTAATATATTTAGTATTCGAAACAAATAAAATTTAATTATTTAAAATTTTTTAATAAAATCTAAAAAAATTAAAAATAACTTAATTCTATTTATATGTAATATCATTTCAACAGTGCAATGTGATATAGTCCTTGCGTTCAAGAGGATCCCCTCATATGCGTGCAAACACATATGTACACACAGATATAAATCAAAAGGAAAACGCATCTACTTGAAGAGAATTTCGATTCCTTCTCCCGGCCCAAACACCCCCCCACCATCGAGTCTGTCTGTCTCTCCCTCTCTTTCTATCCAACCTTCGGAAGCAGCAGAGAGAAAGTGCGTGGAGATTGAAGAGCAGAGTGTTGATGGGATCGGCAGGAAGGACGAAAGAGGAGGTTAGGTGAGTTGAGTCCGTGGAGAATCGGTCTTCGTCTTCTTCTGCCCTCAATTCTCCAACTCGGAGAAATGCAAATCAGAAAACTCTCGTCCCGTTTTCCGTTTCCGTCCGCCCTTCTCGAATTCTCCGACGTTTGTGTTGAGTGGACAGTTCTCCCTCTGTTTCTGTTTTGTCGTCTCAGGAGAGCATTCGTCGATTCTCTCCGATTCTCCTTCCCGCGTAATAATTTCACGGGCTGTTGCCCAGATTCTAGAAGATTTCCCGGCAAAGTCAATCCCTTTGTCGTCTTCTTCCCCGCAAAATCTCCACCAGCAGGGTCTGAGTCTTCCGAGGGGCCATTTCGGAAAGTCGAACCCAAAAAGGCCGCGTCTTCTTACGGGATCGCGTCGGGTCTCGTGGTTGTTCGTCAATGGAAATCTCCTCCGAGTCTCTGATTCGATTAAAGTTTTAACCTTTCCGCCGCTCCGATCAAAACCCACATTTTTCTCTTCCCTCATTGCTCTCTCATCCCTTCAGAATCCGTGATGATCGGGGAGTTCTGAGTTGATCCGTCCCATTTTCTTTGTCGGCAGCGACAGGGATAAAGAGAAAAAGAGCAGGGGCTGTTAGTTGTCTTGTTTCCTCGGTTGCTGTTTCCTGAAATCGATCTTCCTTGAACTTTTTATGTCCGAACAGTTTGATCTCTGTGAATGTATTCT
The DNA here is from genome assembly GCA_037672795.1 of Lagerstroemia speciosa. Taxonomy (NCBI): domain Eukaryota; kingdom Viridiplantae; phylum Streptophyta; class Magnoliopsida; order Myrtales; family Lythraceae; genus Lagerstroemia; species Lagerstroemia speciosa. The sequence goes on along the minus strand of CM075301.1, from coordinate 7,378,274 downwards.
TTTCATATCTGATTGAATCAGGTTTTCGTCTAGCTGGGTCGGAAATTTTTTCCCCAAGACCATATATTCATCCATTGCTTCAATTGAAGTGATCTTCTGCTGTAACCTCCTTCCTTGGCCTAATCGATCCGATAGCTTGATGGGCTGTGCTAGCTCAAAGCAGAGGCAGCGGCGCTGCCGCCACTGCCACGCCCCCTTCTCGCCCGTCCACCGGAGCTACTCGTTGAACACTGAGCCCCACCACCACCCCAATGGCCACGACAGTCAACATGTTGTGGCTCTCAAGTCGACCACGCTTGGATCTTTGAAGCTCGAAGATCCTTACCGGGAGGATGTCATTCATTTCGAGAAGGAGCTGATCAGTAGGAGGAATGGCGGAATCACCGTGGATGATCAAAAGGTTTGCAATGGGACTAGTGAGAAGGAGTTCTTCAGAGTGGGGCTGATCAAAGAAGCCAAGACATGGTCCCAGATGATCGAAGAGAAGATCCCAAAACCAGTCCCGAGGACCCCGATCACTACTCCGTCGGGAGAGCCGGAGACTATCAACGCTTGGGAGCTTATGGAAGGGCTTGAAGATGTCAGTCCTTTTAGGCCACCGGGTAACCACACAAGAAGCTTCTCCTTCGATATCGTGAGGAGCCCGGCTCGGGATCATGATGCTCCCTTCGATCGGCCCAAGTCGAGGTTCTGCGAGGACCCGGATCCGCCAAAGCAGCAGACAATGTGGCTCCAGATGACGGAAGATGATGGCTCGAACTCTACGGGGGTTGTCCCAGAACTCGATCCGGAAGTGATCTCGAACATTAGGAAGTCATTTGAGGAGCTGTCTCCGAGTCACCCCTTCCACATCCGACAACCAAGCAACCAGGAGAAGCCATTGGACGTCAAGTCCGAGCTATCTTGCCGTAAGGAGAGGGTGATCGTGTACTTCACGAGCCTCCGAGGGATTAGAAAAACGTACGAGGATTGCTGCCATGTCCTAGTAATCCTAAAAACAATCGGTGTCCGGGTCGACGAGAGGGATGTCTCGATGCATTCGGGGTTCAAGGAAGAGCTCAAGGAGCTACTAGGCCAGGGGTTGAATCAGAATACCGGGTTCGGGTTGCCCAGGGTGTTCCTCGGCAAGAATTACATCGGGGGAGCCGAGGAGATCCGGAGAATGCACGAGGAAGGGAACCTCGAGAAGTCGCTCGAGAATTGTGAGAGGTTGGATCGTGATGGCGAGGATTGCAATGCCTATGCCTGCGAGGCTTGCGGGGACATTAGGTTCGTTCTGTGCGAGACGTGTTCGGGAAGTTGCAAGGTATTCCATGGCAACGATTTAGAAGAAGAAGAGCAACAACAAGAAGAAGATGAGGCCGAGGAAGGCGAATACGGGTTCCAACGGTGCCCGGACTGCAACGAGAACGGTCTCATACGGTGCCCGATATGCTGCTGCTGATGCTTACTATTTCATCGCGAGTTTTTCGGGTTTTGGTTCTTATGATTTGCCGTTTGTTTTTGCTGATGTACAGAGACAGAGATTTTGGTTTTGTTTTGGGGTTTTGAGTGTCTTGTAGTTTGCTTAAAGGATAATGCTTCATGTGGTAAGGCTATTGAAGAACTAGCAATGAGTGCTGGGAAACTCTTGCCTTCAGCTTTCGTGAGGCACAAGTGTATACTATACTCTCAATTAATTATTATATGGGGGTAAAAAAGGGATTGCATACATTTTCTTTTCAATTACAAAAAGGGTCTGCATACATTTTCTTTTCAATTACAGACAAGAAAACATTGAATCTAGAAACGAGAAAAGAAACGAGAGAAGTAAACGAGTAAAATGAACATCCAGAGTTTCACTATTAATAATTGAATGCAGAACTTATTGATTACACTCGAGGAGAATGCAGCCCACCAAACACAGTTTCTCCACTACAAACATTTTCCATTTTTATTAAAAAGAACAGTAATAGCATTTTAGTTACCCTGCTTTGTAATGTTCAATTTTTTGTGTTTAATCGTGAACATAATAGACGAATTGAATAATCCATACTCAGCACAGGAGTGTTGCAGCACCAACGATCTGACATAGTTCAAGAAGCCGACGTCCTTCAAATTCAAACCTAAACAACACAATCTAATGGATACTTTTGACAAGTACGTACAGGGGATTCGAATGTGGGATCTTGAACTGACCCGATTACACGAGCGTTGAGTTTTGAACTACTAAACCACCGTACTCATGGCAAATGAGTGGGCCATGAACGTAATCATTGTGATGCTATCACCGATAAACTAAAATGAATGAGCAAAACGTGCAGGCACATAGTAACTATAGATCCTTCTCCCTTCCCCTTGCTTCTCTCAAGATGATATATCCTTTTGCAGGACCACAAACACTTAATAACACACTGCATTTATTTACTCGCCTATCCTCGCGATCTCGAGCTGCTGCTGCCACGTCTTTCCAGCGTGTACTAACATTCACTATGAACATCAATCATATCAAGTCCAGTCGAGCCGATACCGGACAGCTTTTGCAGAAGAATCCCCGTCGTTCCCGTGTTAAAATGAGGGAATCATTCAAAGAATAATGGTTCGCCTTCTCTGTTTTGCACCGGAGCTCTCCTTTGCTTCATGCAGAGATCGACTTTCTCATCGACTTCTGTCGAGGTCGGCCACAGTCCCGAACCCGGTTGTGGTTATGATCAGGAAACAATGAGTGAGTAACTTATTCAAGAGCAGTGAATTAACTATGCAGGAATTAATTCAATGATGTTGGTTTAGTTAGGAGATTGGACCGGTCATCTGCTTATCTGAAAATAGTTCACAAGTCAGCTTTGGCACTATATTATATTTACTCAAAATTCCTTTTGCTGAATTTATTAGCTCCAATTGGTAAAGCAAAGATGAGGTGCTCTCGGGATCCGTCGTTTAGTAGTTTAAAATCCACTTTCATACGATTTGATAAGATTGGAGTCTCGAGTTCGAGTTTCCTTTAAGTAAAATTGTTATAAGGAACAATTTAAATCTAGGTCTTGGCATTTGGCGGTACTGAGTTAACGGGATCAGTTTACTACCGATTGTTCAGTTCGTCTGATACATTCGCGGTCGAATACGAAAGTCTAAATATTACGTAACGGGTTAATTGAATTATTACTACTATTGTTCTCTTTTCACTGTTAAAAGAGGAAAAAAAAACAGAAAATTAGGTGAAGAATGCAATCTCTCGAGGCAGACGTGTCGGTGACAGATTAAAAATAACAATAATAAAATAATGACAATTAAAAAAAAAAACTTTGACACGGTCGAAATCGATCCTTCTCTTTACCAAAAGTCTAAAAGAGAAGTATCTACGGGGTGGCGGTCAAATAATATTTCCTTTAATTTTTTTTTAAAAATGCACGAACTAATATTTATCATCCCATATCAGCTGAATTAAATTTGAAATCGAATTCAATTATTAAGAATAAAACAGTTACAATAATAATCTTTTTCTTTTTTATTTTTTAAATTACTCGAATATGAAATATGAAATTTTTATTTAAGAGGAAAAATATAGATAAAAATAACACCTTCAATACAAAACCTCCTAAAAATTTCAGTTTTTCACAAGAACTATATATATTTTTTGATAACGAGAATCCACAAACATCCCACAAACCCATGAATTCAGGTCAGTCCATGTACAAATTACCTGTATAGATGGCTTCACCAAGGATTACGCGCTCGGTGAGGATTTGAATCTCCGACCTCATAAATTTTCACACGAGTCGTACACGCTTCCTATTCACTTGAGTGAATTCCTTGGGACCGAACTATTTATTATTACACTCACCGGTAAAATTTTTTCAAAATCTAAAAATGTTATAACAACGGTCAATTTTTAACTGACGTGTTACGATGCGTTTATTTTTCAAGTAAAAGAATAATTTAATTTCTCAAATAAAAGAACTTGGGAGTTGTGTTCTAGAAGAATATTCGGTCAAAAATGGCAATTTTATTTATATTCATTCAATCTTTTTTAGGTTGTTCACAAGCTTAAACTCATTGTGATGTTGCTTTCTTCAGTTGAAAGGCCATTTTTCTCCTCGGAGGGACAGAAAGCTACATGACAACCCGACATCTCATTAAATTAATCCGACCGCCTCATTAAAATTTTATATATAATCCCATTTTCTGGATTACATTATAATATATATATATATATATTCTAATAAAATAAAAATTATTAAATGCATCTGTAAATTAAAATAGCTCTGCCTGCTTCATAGCATCAACCTCCCAAATCATCACTCGTCAAACTCTTACAGGAAAAAATTAAACTTTTTTTTGTCAATTCCAGTCCCCAATCTTTCAGTTATTATTCAATTTTAATCCTTTATAATCTTTTATATTAAACATTATTTTTTAATATGTTCAAAGTATATTTTTATTAAAATTTAAAAAAAGATGCTCGAATCCGGTTATCACGGCTCCTGTGAGGTCACCGACAGTACCGGACACTGTCGATAATTTTTCAGGGACAATTTAGAGTCAGTTTGTACCAACCTTTCTCATCCTATGTTGAGAATTTCTTTGTTTTTATAATTACAAAAATATTGTCTAGTTAAAAAATACACTTTAATTGTTAAAATGTCCAATTCACCTTCTCAATATTAAATCTAATGCAAAGAATTTGACTCCAATCGATCTATGGATTAACGTATCATTCGCAGGCTGGATCACGGTTGCCGGAGATTCGAGATCCTGGATCACGCCAGTAACCGTTCGATGGAATTAAAATGTCTATTTCGCCCTCACTTAGATTAGAAAAAAAATTATTAGTAATCCTTGTATTGTGTCAGACATATGCAACTGCGAAATGTAAAGGCATTGCAGGGGCATCCTCCATGCAAGGCTATTATTATGTGCCTTTTGACAAGTGAGCAGACATCCCCTTTTGCCTTTCTTGCTCTTACCTTTTTTCAAGGGGCAAACTTTGAGATGGCTTTGCTGGGAAGGGAGCTTGGGCGGATGGCACATTTAGTTATTCGATCAATCACACGTCAGAGTCGATGTTGGGTTATCCTTCCGATGTAGAGGATGATTCGAGCTCGATTAAGTGGGCCCGGTTAGTTTGGATCTTAATAATGTTTTAAGAGCGGTCCATGGGTTATCTTCTTTGAGAATTTTTAATCCACAGAAGAAGTATAAAGGGAGTAGATTAGAATTGCTTGGCATGATCAAAACTAAGGGAAATTCGTTAAGTGACTATTGAATCGGGATATAATCCAACATTATTCTCTTGTTGAAAAACTGTATAATCTCTATTGATATAGTGGAAAATTAATCTGGTCCGGTGCCGTGATTTTTTCCCACGTTGGGGTTTGCACACAAAATTTTTTTGTGTCTCATTTTGACTATTACTTTCTTATCTGATCTTATCTCGATTGTACAGTAAGAAAATATTTTATTTACTTCGTTACTAGTTAATTGGACTTACACTTTCCCAGCAGTCGGGTTGGCAATTATGACCCACCATTATCGGCTGATTCCCCCAAGAATGCAGAGACCCCTTCAATTCCATGTTCCAGGGTCAACAGACGGCCTGATTGACCACCTCCAAGAGACGGCACACACCTTACCTTAAGGTTGTCCGTGTCAATCAGGGAGTGATCGGTGGGGCAGTCCCTAGAATTTTCATGTATGAACTTGTATGCACAGATGGAAGACGTGTGAAAAGGTGCCCCGAGGTCGAACGCTATGACTCGAAAAAGTGACTTTGACAAGTTCGGCCCACTGGACTGACTACCTTCATCATTAAGATGACAGAGACGGTTCGAAAAAATTCTGAATAACATCTGTATTAAGTGTACGCTATTCCACCAAACCTTTGTATTGCTTAAAAGTTATCTTCCAGAAAGATGACTTCTGCCTTGCCTTGTTAGCAGGGAGAAGGAAAGCCGGCCATTAAATGCGGTTCTGAGCCATATCATCGACGAAATACCAACAGTTCAACTACTAACAGAACCAAGTCAAATTTTCAAAAGTTCAGCAATGGTTTCTGAGACTGTTCAATATAGGAAAACAAACCAGCACTACTTGTCCTCTAAGACATACGAGTTTCAAATAAGAGTTGAGTTCATATAGTAACAGAACCGAACCACACAGGCCTTTAACCTCTAAATAGTTTGAGTAAATTTTTACCGTTCACTGATGACTACCCGTTTATTTATGTATATGCTGAGGAACAAAACAAAAGTTTAGACTAGAGAAGATGAATGTCACTATTACTTACTGCCTTGGGTGGCCAAATCGGAAGTGGACTTAGCAGCCCGACTTAGAGCATCTGAGACCCAGAGAGCACCCTTGGAGAAGTAGCTGCTGTTAACAACAGCAGAAGCAGCTGCTGCTGCAGCCTCTCCGGTGACGGTCACTGCCACGACAGCAGCTGTCCCGGTGACAACTGCGGCCGATTTTGCGATCTCCGACACATGGAATCTCTCATCGATTGACTTGACCACTTCCACGCCCGAATTTATCCTCTCGGTCAGGCCGATCCTGTTGCTCAGCTCGGCAACTCTTGAAGCTGCGGAGGACGAGACTTGATGGGACTCGTCGAAGGCTTTGGCCTTTACAAGAACATCCTTGCCCAGATCATATCCCTTTGCTATCATTGTCTTCACAACGTCCTGTGCTATTGTTATTGCTTCGCTAGGTGAGGAGACCAGTTGATTTGCATGTATGGCCTGAGAAATGTAAGGCCAATTAATTGAAGTTTACATTCTGAACATCTTCTTATCAAGCAAGAATCAGTTTCAGACCCTGTATGATAACAATTTAACTGACAAAGTGCTTAAACAGATGTTGGAGGTGTAGCAAAGGACAATGATGGAGGGAAGTAGAAAGAAACAGGCTTTGAGAAGTCGGATAAAGATGAGCACTTATTTAGCCAAAAAAGGAAAAAAAAAAAATTAAGATAAGCACTGCCTTGATTAACCAGAAATTAGATCTACTCCACAGTTTTGTCCCTGGTAAACAGCCTTAGCAGTATGAAACAAAGGATTATCCTGGACTTGCACCCACCCATACATTGGCAGTAAATTCATACTTTATTTTTGGCATTCAATCTCTCTTTAAGTGTCCGCCAACCCTCTTCTCTCCCATTGTCTGCCTACCCTCTATCCTTCTATCAGATTTCATTGAGCTCTACCTTATGTAATATGATATCAATCAAAACAGAGTGAAATTAGCCAGGATACAGATTGCAAAAATCATCATGGATCATTCTATTTGATGAAAAGTACCACAGCTTTTCTATGTTATCATGTTAGAAAACTTAGACATGAACTTATTAACATGCTACAAGTGGTCAAGCTAAAAGAGCATCTTATCCTGTGAACTAAGAACCTAAATGAACACCAAGATCTGATGTAACTTCAACTGTTGTGATCCCCAAACTTGACTCAGCCTGTTCTCCAAAAATCAGAGGGCATATTTATCAGACCACTATACTGTGTATTCAACCATTTGCTTGTCATTATCAAGACCATATATTTTTCAGCGATCATGAAGAGTCATGCTAAAACATTATTCTAAAATTGTGTGGAGGGGAAAAGAAAAGAATAAACCACAGGGAAATTGAAAATGGGTGTCCTTGGGCAAATAGAGAAATTTGGAGAATTGGGCCAGAATAACCTTCTCAATATAACAAATTATTAAAAAGTGGTAATTTTTAAACTATATCCCTAAATACTTTTTTAAAAATGCATGTTTAAAATACACTTTCAGTTTTGTATAGAAAGCGTATTTTGAAAATGCACTTTTTAAAATTGAAAGCGTATTTTCAAAATGTACTTTTTGTACAAAATTGAAAGCGCATTTTAGACATGCTCTTTTAAAATGGTATTCCCAAGAATAATTTAAAATAATTTATTCGTGAGTGAGCAGTATTTTTGCCCAATTCTCAGGAAATTTCTGCATACTGTAGTGCTGCTGTTTTCAGGCTTCCATGACCAAGGATCAGATTCATCAACAAATGAAACCCAGCGAGAGATGCAGACATGTCGATCAGCAATTGTAGCTCCCTGATGAATGAACAAAAAACCAGTTACAATGTAAGTGAAACTTCAGGGAGTTAGGCTCCATTTACCAAGAATTTAAGAACTAAGGCTGATATGTAAGCTGGAAATGATAGCAAGTGACATTTCAAAACTTCATAATCTGATTGCCTGTTCATCTTATTCCCTTGTCATTCCATCAGAACAGCAGGTCATGAGTTCTTAATCTCAATTGTTTCTGATTAAGGTAATGCAACTTACACTGAGCAAAAGGGCAGTTTCAAGAGCGTAACGATCTTTAAAGGTCACGTAAGCTGTGCAGGAATACTCACCCGATCTGAAAATATCCATTGGGGGCAATTCTTCTATCAGTTTCAGGAACTACTTATTATTAATTTGTGAACTATATACGGATCTAGAAAAAAAAATAAAAAGAACTATATAAAAGGGGGAAAGAGATTGATGAAAAATTCGATGCTACTCACAATTGATGGGAAATGAAGTCTCGACTAAATATTATTTTCATGAATTTAGAATTATGATATATCTGTAAGATGCTAAGATTTCTTTTTGTTGGTTTCTTTTGTAGTCATTTTTCAATCAGCCAGTGGATTTAATTCCTTATTTCAGAGTTAATTGTGCCTAGTAATAATAAATTATTCTTAAAAGGGCAATCAGTTCCAACGCAATGCAATAATCATGGCCCAAATTATTGAGCTCTATCCCCGCTGCCTAATATTTCTTCTATGTCCTTTTTCAATCTTCCGAAAACTTTTATCAACTCCTAACCTGAACTTTCCCTCTTTCACCCAAGTTATCTGCCCGTGCACGTGTTTTATCCCGTAACTACAAGTCCAAAAATATTGTATCACCCTTCTTACATCAATAAGCATGATTTCAACAGCAGTTTGTGCACAAGAATATAATATTCTTGATTTCTTAACCTCATATAAACGTTCTGTTATCAAAAAATTTGTATAAGTTCTAATCACAGTCAAAGAAAACATCAATCAAACTCTTAGAAGTAAAATTATATTTCCGTTCCTTCATCAAATATATCTATCTATATTATACATGAAGACACTGTACCTGTTAAGGCACTCGTATATATGAGATAATGAAACTGTCAGAGTGCTTGCAAAATAGAAGGGGAACTCGCTCCAAGTGTTCGTGCAGGTTACAGTAGACCCAGAAACCATAAAATGTGACAAACATACCTGATGATCTCAACAAATTCAACTGGGCCACAATTCACAAAGAAGTCATAAACATCCTTTTCTGTAGCTTTTGGGGACAAACTAGTCACTTCAGCTGTATAACCTCCAGGATACATTGCTGCAATGAGGGAAAAAAATTATGATGACAACCACCTGTTTCAAGCAATATGCAAAGGGATTATAAGTGTCCGACGTGGAGCTTCAATCGTGTCATAATTGTAAGGATTTAGAAACCGAATTAAATCCAAATAAATCCCAAGAACATACATGCTGAAATCGTTAAGAGATTGTGCATAAAACATATAGCGGAAGCGTACCCGGATCCATAGCGGCAGTCGTAGAACTTGATTCCGGGTCTGGATCTTCTGGGTCTGCACGGTACCGCTCAGAGGATGTGGGGTCTCTCTGTTCTCTCACACTGACCAATGGGATATCAGAGGAGACGGTTTTATAACGTGTGACCCAGGGACCATAACCCCTTAATTGCACATTAGTGCCTGATGATTTAGTAATTTCTAATTCCGCCCATCATAGAATTAGAAATTTACTTTTGGTATCTGCACATTAGTTCCCACACTTTTACAAGATGTCATTAAGGCCCATTAATAAATTCAATTAGATCACTTAATCGGGCCAACTATTGGGATAACATAGATACTCGGTCAATGATATGTTGTTGGACCATATTAGTCGGATTAAAAATCCAACAATCTCCCACTTGGGCCAACAAATGTATCCTGAATGACCGTGTATCACCGAATTACCTTATGAGCTCAAAATTGTTATCCTATTCAACAATCTCAACAATCTCGTCCATTGAATGCATCAACAATAGGACCAAAGCGTTCTTCGTCACAATTATCGCAACTGGAACCATCAATGATCACGTACAGCAATACAATCAACGACATAGATCAAGTGTAGGTGCGCAGCATGGAAATTACATGTTATGTGATCTGAACATGCCTATTTCCAACTGGTCCTCCTTAAACCTTATGGAGATCAAACCTTTTAACTTTATACTGTAATTTCAGAGTGCAAAAGAACTGAAATACTTTATTTCTGCAGAATAATAAATAAATAAAACGTTGCTACAGGCAAATAGCATCAATGTACAAGACTCCCACTAAACCATAATATCATCACATGATATGACACCCATATGAGCAACATGCTCATGAAAGACCATGGGTGCTAAAGCCTTAGTGAGCGGATCCGCTAACATGGAAGCTGTACCAATATGCTCTATAGCCAACTGACTACTCTGAATTCTTTCTTTAACAACTAGGAACTTGATGTCAATATGCTTAGACCTCGAAGAGCTCCTATTGTTATTGGAATACATCACTGCTGACTTATTGTCACAAAATAACTTCAGTGGTCTTTCTATTCCATCAACGATTTGCAGCCCAGTGACAAAATTCCGCAGCCATATTCCATGATTAGATGCTTCGTAGCAAGCTACGAACTCTGCCTCCATTGTTGATGCGGCTACGAGTGTCTGCTTAGCACTCTTCCAGGAGACAGCTCCACCAGCCACCAAATAAACATAACCTGATGTAGATTTGTGGCTGTCTTGACATCCAGCGAAATCAGAGTCTGAATACCCGACGATCTCCAAGTGTTCTGATTTCCTGTATGTGAGCATGTAGTGTTTCGTTCTCTGTAAATACCGCAAGACCCGTTTGGCTGCCTTCCAGTGATCCATGCCAGGATCACTTAAATATCTGCTTAACATTCCAACAATGTACGCAATGTCTGGACGCGTACATACCTGAGCATACATTAGACTCCCAATGATAGACGCATAGGGAATCTTCTGCATTTCTTTTCTCTCAAATTCATTCTTAGGGCACTGACTAAGACTGAACTTATCAGCCTTAGCAACAGGGGCATCAACTGGCTTACAATCCTTCATGCTGAATCTAGCCAGCACCTTATCGATATAGCTCTTTTGTGATAATCCAAGAATACCTCGAGATCGTTCTCGATGAATCTGGATTCCTAATACAAAAGAGGCGTCACCAAGATCTTTCATTTCGAATTTCTGTGATAGAAATCTCTTGGTTTCGTGCAGTAAGCCTATATCATTGCATGCCAGTAATATGTCATCAACATACAAAACCAAAAAATGTACTTACCCCCACTGAACTTATGGTATATACAATCATCGACTAGATTCATCTCAAAACCAAAAGAGATGATAATTTGATGAAACTTGTAATACCATTGACGAGAAGCCTGCTTAAGCCCGTAGATGGATCTCTTCAATTTACAGACCATTTTCTTCGGGTCTCCAACCTCAAAGTTTTCTGGCTGTAACATATAAATTGTTTCATCAATGTCACCATTGAGAAACGCCGTTTTAACATCCATCTGATGTAGCTCGAGATCAAAATGAGCTACAAGTGCCATTATAGTCCTAAAAGAGTCTTTCGAGGAAACCGGAGAGAAAGTCTCTTTATAGTCAATGCCTTCCTTTGTGTGAAACCCTTAGCGACAAGACGAGCCTTATACCTCTCCACATTGCCTCTGGAATCCCTCTTGGTCTTAAATATCCACTTACAACCAATGGGTTTCGCACCTTCTGGCAATGAGACAAGGTCCCAAACGTCATTGTCCTTCATGGACTTCATCTCTTCATTCATGGCATCGATCCACTTTTGAGAGTTAGAGCTACTCAAGACTTGACGGAAGTTGATCGGATCATCTCCCATCACTCCAATACTATCCTCATGCTCTTGGAGAAATACTATATAATCATTTGGAATTGCACTTCTCCGCTCTCTAGTGGATCTCCTTAATGGCACATGTTCTTGAGGTTGTTGAGTTTGTTCTTCTAGAACATTCTCTTGAGGTTGCAAATCCTCTTGAGGTTGCAAATCCTCTTGAGGTTGCATGGGGAGTTCTATGACATTGTCAGAAGTAACAATTACAGGAAGAGAAACAGATTCCTCTTCAAAGACAACATCCTTGACTTTCTCTCCCCCCGCAAACTCAACTTCCTCAAAGAACCGGGCATTTCCCGTCTCAAAAATTGATCTGGTAGTGGGATCGTAGAATTTATAGCCCCTAGATCTTTCAGAGTAACCAACAAAATAGCAGCTAACCGTTCTCGAGTCCAGTTTCTTTTCATTTGGCCTATAAGACCTTGCTTCAACTGGACAACCCCAAATCCGTAAGTGCTTTATACTGGGCTGCTTGCCAGTCCATAGTTCATATGGGGTCTTAGTCACGGCTTTAGATGGTACTCTGTTGAGAATATAAGCTGCGGCCTTAAGTGCCTCTCCCCAGAGGGATTCTGGTAAGGTAGAGTGACTGATCATACTCCTTACCATATCCTTAAGAGTCCGGTTTCTTCTCTCAGCAACACCGTTCATGCTAGGACTGCCCGGCATGGTGTACTGAGGTACGATACCGCATTCCTCTAGGAATCTGGCAAAAGGTCCTGGACGTTGTTCACCCGATCCGTCATATCTACCGTAATATTCACCACCACGATCAGATCTGACGGCTTTAATCCTTTTGCCAAGTTGATTTTCAACTTCGGCCTTAAAATTCTTGAACACATCCAAGGCCTCAGACTTCTCACTGATTAGATACAGGTATCCATATCGAGAATGATCGTCTATGAACGTGATAAAATAATGTTGACCATTCCAAGAAGCCGTAGGGAACGGTCCACAAATATCCGTATGTATCAGTTCCAAAACGTTTGATTTCCGACTGGTACCTGATCTACTTATGTTTGTTTGTTTCCCCTTTATACACTCAACACAGACCTCAAGGTCTCCTAGATTAAGGGGATCGAGAATTCCATTGGAAACAAGCCTCTCGATTCGTTGTTTTGAAATGTGGCCTAAGCGCTTGTGCCATAACTTACCGGAACTCTCATCGGTCAATTTTCGCTTTGTACCCCGTGAACTCGTATGCAAGGATTCATTATATGAGGCGACCGTATTAAGTAAGTAAAGGTTATCATGAAATGATAAAGAACCAGTGCCAATGACATTTGAACTATAAAGAAGACGAAATTGATTATTCCCAAAAGAACAAGAATATCCAGATTTGTCCAATAGGGAAACAGAAACCAAATTTCGTCTAAAAGACGGTACCACAAAAGTGTCTTCCAAGTCCAAATAACTACCAGTCCTTAATAATAACCTAAACTTGCCTATAGCCTCAACTTCAACCGATTTGCCATCGCCCACATAGATGAATCTTTCAGCATCATTTGGCGTTCGGCAGCTCAGGCAACCCTGCATAGACACACTTATGTGAGTAGTAGCACCAGAATCTATCCACCAAGTGTGTCTAGGTACAGAGGTCAAATTAACCTCAGAACAAACAAAAGTGAGAGGTGTACCTTTCTTTACACGCCAAGCGTGATACCCGGTACAATCCTTCTTCACGTGTCCACCTTTCTTGCAGAAGAAACAGGTTGAAGCCTTATCCTGTTCCTTCTGCTCCTTTTTCTGTTGTGGAGCACCCGCAGCTTCCTTATTCTTGGGCCTTTTCTTTCCCTTACCCTTACTCTTGGAGGTCGATGCCAGGTGAGCACTTTGTGTCTTGTCTTGCTTCAATCTCTCCTCCTCTTGCACACAGTGAGAAATGAGCTCATTAAGGCTCCACTTCTCCTTTTGGCAGTTGTAACTGACTGTGAATTGATTGAATTGTGCTGGAAGAGAGATCAGAACCAAATGTACGAGCAAGTCCTCAGACAGCTCTAACTTAAGTGCCTTAAGCTTTGAAGCAAGATTAGACATCTCCATGATGTACTCCCGAATGTTCCCTTTGCCTGTATACCTCATTGAGACAAACTTTGATAAATGTGTGCTTGTCTCAACCTTTTCGTTTCTTTCGAAACGCTTCTCAATGGCTTCAAGGAACAGCCTGGCATCTGTCTCCTCAGAGATAGCGCCCCTGAAGGTTTCTGGAATTGCACGCTTCATGATCATCAGGCTCATCCTGTTAGAATGTTCCCACCGCTCAAAGTCCCTCTTTGCCTCAGTGGAACTATCAGCCGTAAGAACCGGTGGTTGTTCTATCCGGAGAGCCAAATCCAAGTCCATGCAACCGAGAACAATCATAATGTTCTCTTTCCAGGCTTTAAAGTTTGTGCCCGTAAGCACAGGAATGGAATTAATTGTAGCAGAAATTGCAGTAGCAGAATTATTAACTGAATCAGAGAACAAACAAAAAAAAAGGGAATTTAATTAGCTCACATATTTAGGTAACATAATGAATAAAATAATAGCATATCCCATTACGAGATACCCAGCACAACATTGACGTTTCATCTTTGGACGAAAAGGCCAACTTGTAAGTGGTACTCTCGGTGCAGTAATCAAATACTGACAATCAATCCGGCCAAACAGTGAGCCTTCCTTTGGGCCGACTCATGTTCGCATGGAAACCTAAGGATCATCACGTATTTATTACCGCAGGCATATATGAAACTCGGCCAAACAGTGACCTTCCTTTGGGCCGATCACTGCCCGCATGAAATTCCACACACGCAAACATCTTATATATCCCAAAATTAGATCAATCTACACAAGAGAGCTCACTTTGGCGAGATGTTGCTTCGATCAATCTATCTCAGAATATTAGACATACACAGGCCATTATTCTATTCAAGAAATCGAAATTAATTCGAATTGGGTTATAATTAGACCTAAACTAAATTGAATTAAATAGTCTTGATCTTAAAATAGACTTAATAGGCCTAAACCCATGAATTAAATTAAATAAAATTAAACCATTACTTAATCTTAAATTTCCTTTATTAAATTAAAGGATGAAATTTAATTCTCCTAAAAGCATGCAATGCATGCATTATAATTATATTTTATATATCATATATCTTTATGTGAGCCCAACCAGGATTTAGTTGGCTTCAAGGAATTACGCGGCCCCACAATCAACCCAAGCCTTAGAAGGCTATATTTTATATATTGTCTTTATATGTACGTGGCCCACACATTTAATGAATTCCTCATAAGATTACATGTATGTGGGCCCTACACCTTATGGGTCCCACCCAAAAAAAAATTACCTGCTATAAATTACGGAATGAACCCTTTGTAATTTTTTTTTTTTACTATTTATTCTTAATTGGTTTATATATGCATAGTGACGTGGGCCTTACTCATAGTGGGTCCCACTCGTCAAAAGATGCCATCCACAACCAACGGATGACTCTTGCCTTATTTATTTATTTCTTTAAATTCTTTATTCCCTTAATTACTAAGTATTCATCTTCCTCCCACAATTTTCTGAAACCCTAATATCATAACCGTCATTCCCACAATTCTTAATCTACAATCAGAAACCCTAATTCGTAGTCACGAGTCCTTTCGTCCCGTACCACAATTTTCTAGAGATTGAGTACCCGAATCATGGTTGCAATTGCTATAAGCGGCACCTAATGCCCGTAGCAATTGGAAATCTGAATCTGATTGATGTTACGCAGTAGAAAATTAGTCCGTACTTTACCCTGAAGTCTGAATCCAACTTATGTCGGGCAGAGAATGGAAAGACGATGAATATTTAAACATAGAGGGATTTTTTTTTAATTGACGATTGTAAGCAAATTCAAAAAAAAAAATCGGCCCTTAATTACTGAATCCATATAATTAAACAAGGGAGAAGCAAAGCGGTGCCGAAATCTCAATCCATACAATGCAAACATCAAATTGCAGGATGGACGAAAGTGGTGCAGAAAAGGGTGAATTCATGGCAAGCGATGCCGAAAGCAATTCACTCAAGTGATAAAATCATTAAGTATTATTTCTTAAATGAATCCTCAACGATTCAACACGTACGGCTCTGATACCAATTGTAAGGATTTAGAAACCGAATTAAATCCAAATAAATCCCAAGAACATACATGCTGAAATCGTTAAGAGATTGTGCATAAAACATATAGCGGAAGCGTACCCGGATCCATAGCGGCAGTCGTAGAACTTGATTCCGGGTCTGGATCTTCTGGGTCTGCACGGTACCGCTCAGAGGATGTGGGGTCTCTCTGTTCTCTCACACTGACCAATGGGATATCAGAGGAGACGGTTTTATAACGTGTGACCCAGGGACCATAACCCCTTAATTGCACATTAGTGCCTGATGATTTAGTAATTTCTAATTCCGCCCATCATAGAATTAGAAATTTACTTTTGGTATCTGCACATTAGTTCCCACACTTTTACAAGATGTCATTAAGGCCCATTAATAAATTCAATTAGATCACTTAATCGGGCCAACTATTGGGATAACATAGATACTCGGTCAATGATATGTTGTTGGACCATATTAGTCGGATTAAAAATCCAACAATCATAATCTCTCGGTACGTATGAAGCTTTTGGCAGATATCTGAATCATGTTGCAGGTAAAGAGGACAGAAAAGAAGATTCATAGAAAAGGCAATCAAGCCATTAGCTTTCAACCCATCTTGACGAGCTAATGTTCTTTAAGAATATCTTTTGAACTTTTTTCCTTTCAGTGTAACATTTGCTGACTTTGCTGTCCACCATTTCATAAAACACACATCAATTATCTTCCTAGAAACTGCATAGTAAGTGCTAGTTCCGATATCACCTAGTCCTCTACCAGCCTAATTCAAGAAATCCCGAGTTCTTTTCACATCCATCATTTCTAACTACTCGAATACACGGTGAATTACTCACTTAAGTGCATCATCATCATCATGACCACCATCAATTCCGTCATTAACTAATCAGAAGGATAAAGAAATTCAAGAATGCCAGTCCCCATGAAATTAGAAGTTGAATTAGGCCGCACATTCACTCTGTTTATTAAATTCTTACCTAGGCCTACAAGAGTCTCGAGCCTGTTTCCATTCAAGAGCCTAAACTAATAGGTGGTGGTACCTAAGTTTATCCTTCGATCTAATCAAATCAATGTGGGATTTAACTCTCATCACTATTTCTTCAAACAGGGATCAATGTAATCAGAGGCGTACATGAACAAATCGTCGCTCTACAAAGTCTAAATGTTTAACAAAAGGCGAAGAACATACAGACCAGGTTAAATAATGAAAAAGGATCGTGAGGAAAGCAACCTTTTCATCTACCCGCTGAAGCAAAACTTCAACAGCTCAGGAACACACCGAAAATGAAAGCAGCGAATGAACAGAGATGGACTGACAATTTGGCCAATCTGTAGTATGGTGTAACCAAAGGAGAAGAGAGCATCGAATGGCCTACCTACCGACCGAGCCTTCGACGGGGAGACTGAAGATGTTGCGCCAAAGTCAAACTGCGAATGCCGTTCGAGATCGGGGGGGAGAGAGGGTGAGATCTTCTCCATCACAACTGCTGGCAGAGGCGGAGCAAAACCAGCCATTCGCTGACGGAGAAACTGTCACGCGCGCTTTGGCGCGTGTCATGTCACATCGGGTAAGTAGCGCCAAGTATAACCGTTACTGTGGTCCCTGGCTTCGAATCAAACATAAAGTGTTCATTATATAGATATTTCTTAAATTTTAATATATGTAAAGTTTTCATTACTCGTGTTAAAATTTAAAAAGTAGTTTATATAATAAACTCATTATGAATTATATGCAGAATATTTACACCAAATCATCTAGTTTGTTTCTATTACAATGGCCTCCATATGAAGCTCCAATCAAGACCTTCACTGGACCAATCATCATGCTACTTTAGTTACCACCAAGAGTAGTGTCCCATGATATAAATGTCATTCCTATGGGTTTTGGTGAGATTAATGTGATAAATTCGAGTCTTGCTTTGAGTACTATTGTGAGACTCTTAAATTTGTGTCCTGACGAACATTGACTTCTTAGACATAGTAGGTTTTCTTCGTGGTATTACATTGAAGGGATCCGTGTTAGTACTGATTGTTCAGTTCGTTTGATATATTCACAGTTGAATACGATAACCTGAATATTACGTAACGGAATGACCAAGTTACCATTAGTATTATCCTTCTTTTTCATTTATCAAAAGTGCTAACCATAAAAAATAACAGTCATCCTCTCCTCCCTTTTATAGATGACACTAATCTACATAGAATTTGAGAAATAACACCAATTTGTGCCGATTTTCATCTTGCCATCCTGTTTGTCATCTTCCTCAATTAAAATCAAATCCCATTTCCCTCTTCTTTTTTCTTATTTTTACCTCCCAAAGCTTTCCCTCCCTCTCTCCTAGCGACCCCCTCAGCCCATCTGTGCTAGTTCGTGCTTGCTTGTCTGCTGCGTGTCTCCATGCTTGGAGCCACTCCCCATGCCCGAAGTCGCTCCCCTCTCGGTGCTGAGCCATCCCCCTCCTAGTGCCGTGCCCGAAGCTGTCCCCCTCTCGGTGTCGTGCCGGGAGCCGTCGCCCCTGCCACTACCGCTTCCTTCCATCCCTCCCACCAGCCCCCTATCCCGGTGTCGTACCTACTGCCGCCCCTTCCCATTTGCCGTCCTCCATCCCTTCCCGCTGCAGCTCCTTCTCCAATGAAGCTTCGTCCTCGATCTCTTTCCTCTATCTTTCCAATGTAGAATCTCTAGCTCGATCTAATATGATATTTAATTAAACTACTGGAACCTATTTGTATAGCATTAGAACCTATTTTTAAAGCATTGAGACCTATTTATACAACAATGAGACCTATTTTTGAAGCATTGGAACTTATTTATCTCTTATCGGAACCTCTTTAACTAAGAAGAAAAATAAAACTCCTCACACATCTGAGTAAGACATTATTTTTCAGTACCTATTTATCTCTTATCGGGACCTAATCTTATCAAGGCTTATTCAACTTAGATGAAAAATAGAACTCGTCATCACATCTAACTAGGGTATTATTCTGCAAGACCTATTCATCTCTCACGAGCACTTATTTAACTGAGATGAAAAATAGAACTCCTCATCATATTTGACTAAGGTATTGTTCTTCGGGACCTATTCATCTCTTATCAGGACCTATTTATCTCTTACTGACCTATTCAACTCTTACTGGGATCTAATTAACTAAGAACGAAAATGAAACCCCTCATTATATCTGATTAAGGCATTGTTCTTCGGAACCTATTTATCTATTACCGTAACATATTTATCTCTTATCGGAATCTATTCAACTCTTACCGGAACCTATTTAACTGAAATGAGAAAAGAACTCATCACATCTGACTAAGATATTGTTTTTTGGGACCGATTTATATCTTACTGGGACTGATTCATTTGAGAATGAAAATAGGATATTTATCTACAATCGAATAGATGAGCATAAGGAGAATGATGTTGCTGAGTAGGAGTATTATGCCCTCGACAATTCAATGGCAGGATGAGCAGGAAAGACACTAAATTTCTATTTTAAGAACTGAGAATCAACTGGTACAATACGATCTTCCATGCTGCTAAGTAATCCCATGTTCTATAGTACAACAGACAACATAGAAGACTCACTAATAAAATCCCCCAGCTATGATTTCCGATTCCTCTAATTAATCTCTATCATATTTGTTTGTTTCTCTACAATTTCGAGCCTGGCAAAAGTTAACAGTCGACAGCTTGTTGAATATTCCCTTAGAACACAAAGTTCACACAATTCTGACAACATATTGAATCATATACAATAAGATAATTATTCGTGGCCTGAATTCACAACTTTCATGCATCATGCATAATTGAGATCAGGAAACTTGACCCCAAATAACAGAAACAAAGTTGGATTTACAGAAAATGGATTGGATCACGAGACCATTCCAAACATTAGACTCATCCACCTTAGATCCTACAACCACTAGTTGAGACAATTTGCTCCGTCACAGTAAGGCAAAAGCAACCTGCAAATTCTTCCCTGAATCAATGCATCATTTTTTGGTAAAAAAAAAAAAGCAGCCTGTGGAAATCCCAAATTGTCAAGTGCAGTGAAGGGACTTCACTAGCATAGCAACAGCCTGAAACGTTTAACTTCATTTCTAATCAACTTCCCGTGCAATCACCAAGCTCGAATCAACAGTCCATGAGATCTCTCGTGATGTCTCGGCCGGGCATCCAAAGAAGCCACAGCTGTTGAGAGAGGGAGAGGGAGGGAAGGAGATTGTGGACTGAAATTTTTAGGGTTGAGTGAGAATAAGAGGGGTAAAGATGAGATATTGAAAAATTATTAAAATTTCTCTTATATACTAAGGTTATTTTGAAAAAGTGCTATAAAGTGGTGCTATTTTTGAAATTAGTCCCTCAAATGGTGCTAAATAAATTTTCACCCCTTATCAAGAAAGGAGCAATCATTCTACTTTAGGCACAAGTTGCTTACGGGCATGCGTATTGAAGAATCCAATCATGATTAATGCCTTGGCCACAGTCTCCAACTCCAATAACAGCTATGGTTAGGCTTTGAAAACCCAAAATAAACGGGAAAGTTACAGTGTAACTCTAATACGTTTACATGTATCACATCACATCACATCCCAATTCTATTATGAATAAACTAGAAAATAAATGATAAAATGTCTCTTTTCATTAAAAATAAGTAATGTGCTACCTCAAAAACAAAAATAAAAAAATCCCAATGTAAACTAGACTGTTTGTTGTGAGATCCTTCGCATTTCTTCTCATGCCATACTCGCAAATGACTCATCTTTCTTATTTTCCACTTGGGCTAATCTCGCCTGAGATGAGTCTTCTTATTGTCAGTTCTAACAACCTTTACTCTTGACCTTTATCTAAGATCCCACCTCTAGCAAGTTCTTTAATTACATTATTTCAACCTTCCATTACATTCTTCTTCAACTTTTTTGAGTTAAGCACCGATATCTTCTAGGGCAATATATTGATACTGAATCTCCCAAATAGCATCATGTCCACAAAAAATTCTCATAGAATCTAAAGACGAGCATAACATCATCAACACTTGATTCCCATTGTTGATATTTACATTAATGAACTGAAATCCATTACAATATGATTATATAGGTTCGCATGGTCACCAATTGATGTGTCGAAACCCACCTTCAACTGGTATAACTACTGTCTAGAGTATAATCAGTTGGTCACAAATTTCATCATATACAACTACTCTAGCTTCTATCATAATTCTAGGATAAATTTTAATCATACACCTCTTAGAGGATATTATTTTACACATTGAGCTAGATTGTGCCCGAAACCATTGCTATTATAAACTTATTTTCACCGTCTATTAGGGTTGGGAATAACACAACTTTGCCATCGAGTGCCCCCTCTGAATGTTGCACTACACCACCAACAACTTTGTCTTGATATAATAATCCAAAATTGTTTGAATCATTAAAGTTATTCACCTCAAAACTCACTAGCAACATCTTTGAATCACAGTGGAAATTCATACAAAAAGTTGGAATCTGAATGAGCAATAATGAAAGAAGCTGAGGGGTCATAACAGAAATAGTAACACTAAAATGGTAAAACCCTCAGTTTGAGGGAAATTTTCATAATCCCAAAGTAAACAATCTACTTGATTGAAATAGAAGATTGCAAGAAATTAACAGAGATTTTTAGTCCCATACTCAAGCCTCATCTTTACATCAAAAAGAGTTTCAAATCTTACGTCTCGAATTCTCACTCTGTCATACTATCGAGAAATTTTAAAAAGATCACCCATAAGACCCTTACTTATCTTATTCATATAAATAATAATCGGCTCACTCTTTAATTATTTCCACCAGGAAAATATTTTGATTTTATTCAAGAAGTAATTAATATAAAATTGGGGATGAAATTTGCTGCATCCTCTGGGCTATGGCACAACTCTCTAGAGAGCCTCTCTGGTTTAACGCCACCAGGCTTTTTGTCGTATTACAATATCTCAACCTCATTTGGTAAGGTTTTTGGGTATTATAAAATTCTACCTTGATGAAAAACACTCCCTGTCAAGCCTCTCCTTAATAGTTTCAAATCAGACTAATGTTATTAGTCCAATATCCAAGAGTCATATATTGCTCTTGGAATTTAAGTGATGTTCAATTCAATTGAGCGCTTATAAGTCAGTCAAGAATTAGTCATGTGTTGGTTAAGAAAAGAAAAATTTGGGAGGGAAGGAATGGAAATTTCAATTAATCACAATGTGTAACTAGTTCTGGATGTTAGGGATGTGTAAAAGGCAGTTCAGGGAGCAAATCGATTTCAAACCAACCTAAACCAAAAGAACCGGTTTGATTTGACATATAATGCCTAAATTGTATATAGCTTATGAGAAAAACTATATTAATTTAAATCGGTCCAATTAACCGGTTCGAATAAATTGCTATAAAAATTAATTTGGTTCATCTTGGTCCGGTTTTGAATCGAACTGATCTGATTTAATTTTCAAATAACATTGTTGCTGTTCCTAAGCCCATATAGGACACATGACCCATTAGCTTATAGGCACATACTCGTAAATGCGTAGAAGAATAAAAAGAAGAAATCCATTTAATCCTCATTGTGAAACTGCAGTTCGACCAATAAGCTTCTTTGACACTTAGTTTCTCCGACCAAACCCATGGGATTTCCGACAGCACTTCAGAGACACTCTGTGTCTTCCTGTCCAGCCTCTCCTCTCCAACGCCCCTTCCACTTCAAAGCTTTTGCCATCGGTGTGTTGACCTTGTCACGACCGACGCTGCCACGGTTTCCCCCGCCCTCGACACCTTTGCTAATGACATGTTACTCTCCACCTTCCTCTCCCTGTCCTTCTGTTTTAAAATCATCAATTCAGCTGCACTTAGAGGGGAAGGCCGAGAGCTCGGAGGAATGAGCACCAAATGTTCGATGAAATGCCTCACTCACCACGAAATTGATTGCTCCCTCTAGTCTCTCCGTGATGCCATACATCCAATCTAGTTGATGCTTGTTTGGTTCTTCTTCCTCCTCCGTCTTGTGCCAGTGAACTAAGGTTTCCTATTTCGGTTTCGACAGGGAACTGAAAGTCTGAAACAGATGTGTTGTTATTGTTATCATACCATTTGAAAACGGTTCGGTTTGTATCAGTTCACTGAATTTATCGAACTTACAAATTAACCGAATTAATTTTCATCCTAAAAACTGAATTAAGATACAGTAATTTCGGAATAAACTGGTTTTTTCCAGTTTGATCTCAGCTCCATTCCGGTTCAGTTGATCCCCGAGCCAATTTCCACGCACAACCCAAGCTGACGTTAGTGTTACGGAATAATTAGTTGTCCGAATATTTAATGTTTTTCTTTTGCATAATTAGGTAAACGATAAATAATAAATTATATCTCCAATCAGTATATCCACAAATTTTGGTTTCTGCAGGAAACATTTATTGCAATTCTTAACTAAAATATTGAAATATATAATTCGCAGGAAATTAAGAAAAAGAGAGAAACATAGACTTTTGGATTTTTGGACTAGCCTGGCTCATATCAGAGCCCGAATTAACATAAGAGCTGATCTTGGGGGGAGAGATTTTTTATTTGTAATTTAGCCGAACTTGGGCTAAATTTTTAAATAATGGACCAACTTCTAACCCACGTAAGCCCACCCGATTCGAAACATGAGCTTATAGGGCTCCTTTACCTTTCCTTCTTATATTGAATTGCAAAAATTCTAATATGAACTCAGTTCATCTCATCATAAATTGTTGTGATAAAACACTAATATTTCACTTGGGAATTTGTGTCAAGCGGCAAAGCACTTTACTTTAACAGTGTATGGTGAGTTGAGCTCACCTTCTAATGTGTGTTTCGATTTTCTTTTTACGTATAAAGGAGGCACGCATGCTTATAATGAAATATAAAAAAGAGATAATAAAGGGTAGTGTGGCGACTGAAATAAGGAATTCCTGATTTCAGGTTGAGGAAGGCATCGTTGTGTCAAACCTCGTTGTACTGCTGCTAGTGGTCGATATGTGTATTGTACATATAATATAGGGATGTCTTCCAATTCTGTAATAATTCTGTTCGATGCTTCTATGTCGCGTTGAACCACTTTGTAACAATGACCTTCATCTTGATTCAACACAACAAAAATTAACTATTCATCAACATTCTCAAACTTTAATTTTTGCAGCACAGGTTGCCGAGAACCAATCAACTTGTTGCTCCTCTACAAGATGGAGAAGGTTTTGTATGTAATGAGTATAATACATGAGAGTGTTTAAGTAGTGTCACAAGTCAACAAGATTTAATTATATATACGATTATTTTTTTATTTTTAGGATTTTATAAAAAGAATCATAAAGTGGCTGAATCTTGTTGTTTCGTGATATTATTATATGAGTACTAAAACGTGGTATACTCGTTACATAGAAGAATTTACTGGAAGATGATACCAAGCAACAACATGCATGTATACTATAGAGAACATCATATAATTCATAGATTTACGTATAAAAGCCTCTAGGTCGAATGGGAACAATAACAACCCTACCTAGTAGTAGCAACCAGGGAAGGAGCATGCATGGTCGATTGCTCATTTAACTCAAAAAATTATTTGAATTTGTGTGTGTATATATATATATATATTATCTATACATTGATAAAGCTACCTAATTCCGTTTCTCTGAAATCCATCATTTCACTCTTCATAGAATTTCGCCACCTGTGCATAAAATTTCTGGATTAGCTTGTGTGGCAACAATTCTTCACCAACCATATAAGTAGTAAAAGAAATCGGTCATCACAATCGATCTAACTTAAAATACATATAGTGAATGAACAACTAATCAATTGGTCAATCAACACTAAATCCCAAAAGTTCAGGCTAAAAAAAAAAAAAAAAAAAATCTCTAACGTGTCCGTTCAATGATTAAACTATTAAATTAAGACGTATGTCAAATTTTTATTTTACATAAGGTATTGATCTTGAAGAATCTTGTGAATACATAGTATTTATAATAGATTATCATTATTCGTCTATCGATTCACCCGAGTTGAATCTACATATAAAGTATTATTTATTATTATTTTTTGAATATCAGATGATATATAAAAGTAAAATGCTTCAATAAAGTTGACCATCGGCTGTTGATCCCTGCTCTGCCGACAAACCCTAAGGTATAATTAAGTGTGTCTTTTCATACATAAACCTAATCTAATTTTATGTTAAAAAAAGGCAAGTCCTTATAAGGTCCACTCAAATGTTTTGAATGTGGTGGGGATGGTCTCATTTAATTGATAAAGATGGCGATGCCCCCAGAAAAGCTACGTCTTAACTAACTGTGTCTGATCGGATTTGATATAGAGTTTCCACATATCCACACAAAGAAGGTTCATCATTTTGCTGATCCAAAAGATATTAATCCCCCTTTAGTTTTCATTGTACTTATTCTGACCTACCACTAACGGGTAAATGCTCGAAAGTCACCGACATTGCCTCGTTGGAGAGTGTTCGACATCTCATCTTTTTAAATAAGATATCTAATTTATTATGAATAGGAAAAATTCATAGTTTAGAGAGTTTTAACTCCTAGTAGGTCGGCCTGGATCAAGCTTAGAATGTTCGGGGACCGTAAGACTATGGATAGATCTAGTCTGCATATTGAAAAACGCTTCAAAAAATAAGGGGTCCATGTGTCATATAGTACTCATGAGATCAAGATCCTACCATGGAACTATATTGTACCACTATTATAGAGTGAATTTGGATGCCTGCTCAAAATGCATGTAATACCATATGTTTCGAATACCATTTTTAAATTTTTCTTTTATTAATTCTTTGTATGAATCTCGCAATTAAGTTATTGTGTAACGGTGGAGGATGAACGAGAAGGACGGAGGAGAAGAATAAAGGAGAGTTGTGATCAACAACAGGTAACGTTTAGTAGTTGGTACTTTCTCAATTTTATCGATAAAAAAGGAAGGAGGGTAGTAGAAGTAACGATTCAGACACCTCCACTATGTATTATTCAGCTTTTTAACTTTAACTGTAAATATATAAGACAAACTTGACATCCAGTACATTCTCACCAGCTCGTACCGTTTCCCGATACCTTGTATCCATGCAACATCTCGTCCTCATAATGGGGGATTGACCTCTCTTTTACGAGTGATTTAAGCAAAACCGGACCCCGATATCAACGTATAATGATTTCCCCGAATTCAAAGGTTGATGTCCAAAATGCCCCTGATTTCACCCCTGATCTTGGCGCTTCAATTGCAAGTGCTACAGTAGATCTCATTTCTATACTTTGAGAACATTTTCGGAAATCAGATTTGGCACAATTGCATTACAATCGATTTGTAATCAAGAGATTCAAGGTTCGATTTTCGCTGATAGAACTCTTTGTGCCCATATGGTACTCTCTCACTTTCGAGAGACCGAAGTAAACCTTATGCTGTTTAAATGGCTCGGGTGTAATTGTTGATATCTTTAGGGTTTCACTACTTCATATATTCGTCGGCAGGCATTGATGTGCTTCCATACAGTGATCATTTTGCTGGGCTTCTGTGCCATGCACGTCATTGTATGTCCTAGATTTGTTATCGAGGTTAGACCCCTGATCACCTGTAAGAGGGAGACGAGGGCAAACGAGATCTTTAACGGTTGGGAGGCAATCTATGGTGAGGTTGAACTGTCCTGTGCCCGTTTGTCGGAGGAAACTTGTAACCAAAAAGGAAATTCGGGGTGAAAGATCCAATTTTGTCCACCAATGATCAAGTTAGTTGAACGGGAAAAGGGAGAAAGTTCGAGAGAGAATCATTTACCTGCAGTATTTATAGACAAGTCAGAGGGTTAGAGTGGTAATTATTGGAATCAACTGTAAAATTGGCTGCCATGTGTTCCTTATTATATATGAGATATTTGGCTATCATTCTATAAAGACGATTTTACCCTTATATTTTTCCTTCATCATGCTTGCCATCTCCGATCGCATTTGTTAATAAGATATCATGTGTTACCAACTTAATTATAGCTACGTTGGCCTTGAAGAATGAATTCCATATATGGCTGGAAAATCATAGGCATCCCTCGAATTTTTCTTGAAAAACCAGAGCGAAGCAAGCTTGTATAAAAGAGCTATTATGCATGTGATGGACATATGCTATATTCATATCATTTCTTACAAGACAGTCCTATATATTTTAAAATGAAATATTTGTTATCCGCTATTAAAATATCTGGTCCTCCTGCCACTCGCCGTTACTTTTTTTTGCTAAAACATGGATATCCAGCATTGGTTTTGTCTGACATGTTGTTTTCAAACTGTTGACTAGAAAATTTAATCCCACATGTCCTCCCATTTTTCAAATCGATACAATTATTCTTTTATGTCGATATGTGTATAAGAAAATAACATCTTCAAATCCTTTCTCTGCGTAAGATTAAAATTATCCACATAAGGGTTAAAAAATGATTCATCAGATTAAACTCATGGCATCATGTCCACATCAACATTAAAGTAGTGGTAAGTTATGGAGTGGACTGGATATGTCATAATAGTGGATAATAAATAAGACTTGATTTACCACTTTGAAATATGTATGATTCACTTGGAAAAAAAATGACAAGCTTATAGGGCTACTGTAGTCTTTTCCTTGTTAAAAAAGGTTTGTACATGACAAAAAATGACTTGATTTAGTTGATACTGTTTTTACCATATAATTTAGAGGTATAAGTTCGATTTTACCAGTGAGACTTCTTATATCTCTTTTATCTTACTTTTACTCCTTTTAGGGACTCGATGGACTTTTACATGCATGATACTACTACATTCAGAAAATGGAACTCTGGGCTCGACGTTGCAATCGCAATAATAGAGTGAATAACATATCTTCGAGACAGAACGACTACACATACACATTTATAAATCTGCAGGAGAATATATCGATTAATTGTTTCCCTAATAATTATGATGGAGGAAACTTATTAACAGTTATTTATATAATAATTTAGACACAAACTAGAGGAGAAAGTCTTGGGTGTAACGGTAATATTACATCAACGTTACCGTGCAATGTCACAGGTTAATAACAATTGACTACATCAACAGTTTCATAATAAGAAATTTTAATTGCAAATAATATATTCAATTTTTTTTTCAAATTAAAAAAATTAGGCCCTTTAGGGTTCCTTGGTATTTTAGAGTTCCTTAGTATTTTAGGATTTTTAACCTAGAAAAGTGGTGAGAGTATATGATTTGCAGTGTAAATTTCTTATTATGAAATTGCTGACATGGCTGACTGCTATTGGCTCGTGACACCACATGATAATACTGACATGATACCACCGTCACACCTGAGTCTTTCTCCAAACTAAAGGGGCTTATTGCGTAATTAAACTCCTAATGATGGCGGCCTCTGCACTGTCAGCATCAATGGTAGACAGAAGCTGGGAGAGTCTCTCGCTCAGATCATCCACTTCCCTCTGCAGCTTCCTTATGTGGCTGCACGTCTCTTGCAAGACTTTCGAAGCCGATACCTAAAACATCGTAGTTTTTAGCGATCATTTCAACGACGGACATTCAACAAGCAAACTAATCAAGATGTAACATCATATACATGAACAAGAGCCTCAGCCATTACGAACTTTTTTCCCCCTTCTGGATAGGACACGGGGTCGACGTGCCCGGATATTCGGTTTTAACAATGTCTTTGATAAGTGTTAACGATGTCCTTCAGTTAGTGTAGTTGAAGGTGATAATACTGTCCACGGTCGATTTTCCTCTCAGTGCGTGATTACATAGTGTCCTTCCAAGCCATAACATACTCAAATGATGTAGAAGGAGATGTAGAAAGTTATACTCTTTCGGGGCGGCGCTGGCGGATCTCGGGAAGGACTTCGTGCAACTTCGAGATTAGGTCAATGATTTGGTCGTCGCTGATCCTTCTTCCCGATGACTGCTGCCTTGAGCTCGACGATGACGACCTTCTGCTGCTAGACATTGCTGTTCGTGTTCGTATATAGGTTCAGTTTCGAAAGAGGAAACGGTGTTAAGAAGTGACAAGGAAGACGATGGAGGGGAAGAGGGCAAGACATGAGACCAACATATATATAAATTGGAGAAAGTGATGGTAGAGTTGTTCATGGACTGGACCGCATTGAGCATGGGCATGTGCGACCAAAAGGAAAAATTTATGTTTGAGGGAGAGTGGAGAAATTTCAAGATAGACTTTCCTCACCATGTAACATGAACAAACAGATTTATATTAATCGCCCGAGTAGTTGTATTAAATATTACTTATTTGAACAATTTAACTGGTCAAAAACCTACTACATCACTGCAAGGTAGGACTATCTAAGTGTTTTTTTTGGGAGAGAGAGGTAGCACTAGTGTAACAAATTGGTGTTGGATACTAAGAAGACAGCTGCATTAAGGAGTGGATGATGCTGGGTTGTGGACAGGACAGACAGGCAATTAGGTGGACCTTGCCTAGATTAGGTTTAAACACCATATTAGGTCATTTTCGACCACTTAATCCCATCAAAGCGCAGATCTGTACTGTCCCGCATTTCTTCTTTTCAATCACAAAAGATGTTCGTACATTAATTAGGAGATTCGGAAAGGAGAAACTTAGGTTCATTTGTAGTTCTATTAATGGAAACAATCTAAGAATTGAGTACGCTCTTGTACTAAGTCTCTTTCTCAGGTACCATCAATGGCAGTGATCTAATAATCTAAATTTTTCTCACATACAATTTGGCAAGATCAATATCACAAGTTCCAGTCCGTCATGAACAATATTGTTAGAAGATATTCTTGAACTTAAATCTCGGTAGATGTCGGTTTCTTATACTGTAATAGGCCTTTGGTGATGTTACTTTGACAAGGTCAATATATCAGTGCAACTGCTCAGTTCATCTAATATTATATAGTGGAGCGACTGCGTTGTAACTATTAAATCTATTATCATCTTCCTTTTTACTGATTATAAAAAAAAATCTCTTTCTAGTGCTACGTAAACTGGTTTTCATTGGGCAAGAAAGCTGATACTTGCTACTAGGGTTGCGATCGGGGATGGATTTCGGGGCTGCGGGAGCGATTGTCCCCCTCCTCGAACTTGGGCCGAGGGGACGACTAATTTACTAGGACATCGATAAACGAGATAGAAACTCTGAATTTAACTGATCTAACTTTAACACCATATGAGAGTCGAGGAGATTCAGGTAGAAAGCCTGCGTAATCGAGCGGCAGGGTTTCTATTACTAACAATCAATGTAGACGATACATTTATAGTATTTTATACAAACGTTCGAGAAGTTTAATATCTTTTTTCATTTTTCATATTTGTCATTAATTTAATTTAAATATTAAAATTTATAATATGCATATATTTTATAAAATCTCCCAGATTAAGAGTAAAATAATAATTTCAGTAATTGTCATCTTACTTTATATCTATTGTCTTAATAGCAAAATCTGTTATTAATTATTTAGATTCTTCATTCTCACTCCATATTACTTAATATCTATAATTTTAGTAAAAAAAATTGTCACTATTTTAAATAAATGATTTAAAATTATAAACTTAAAAGATAAAATAACATCATATACTAATAACAATTAATAATATTATGCCTATTATTATAAGTTAATGAATTTAAAATAAAATAAAATATATTATATTATAATTAAATAATCTAATTATGTAAATTCATTTTAATATTTTAAAATTATTTATTTTTATTTTTTTAACGCGTGGTACAAGTAAGTGTCTAGTTAAAATGATAAATACGATGTTACTACTTACTAGACTGATTAAAACAGATACTAAATCAGTTTCAAAAAGGAAAAAAGAAATGGATTTAATTTTATGTTGTCAATTTCGATTAGATCCATTGTGTGATCCTGTCCTGTACGGTAATTTATCACAAGTACCTGTCAGGCTGTCTTAGATTGCTGTCGTTGCTCGGCAGCCACCAGTTTTTAAGCCGTTGCAGTGTCAGACTTGGGGATCTGCACGGCACTGCTGACCCACTTGCAAAATTATTGGTAATTGTGCTAGATTTTATGAATATTCTTCTTTTTTTTTTTTTTTTGGCCAGGATTTTATGAATATTCTTCGGTCCATTGAAATATTTAACAAATTAAATCGGCAGTTCACAATTAAGATTCAAATTAAAAGAAGGGACTTAATCGGCTAATAATTATTTTTTCACTAGTTTAATTGTCCAGCGGCCACAACTCGATATTTAGTCATCATTTGAATGTTTAGAAACAATCCAAATGATCATCCCTCACCCCCCAATCATGAACACCTCCTCCCATCAACCGTTTACAGAGAGATCTAGCAAAGTTCTTTCACCCGTGGCATGGTTAGAATTGACGTTTCCTAGCTAGCTGGTCCTGTTTGTATGACAGAGAGAGAGATGAAAAAGAATATTGTTAAAATAGTGGGACACCTTATTAATATTTGTAAGTTAGAATTCGAGTTCAGATATTATAAATGATCACAATTTATAATCGAAAGAATTTTATCTTTTATTAGATCGATCGGTCATATTTGAGCTATTCAAAACATAAAACTTTCAGATATCATGCAATATACACTAAAAGTTACCTCCTGTTTGGATGGGGGAAAGGAGGTGTGGGGAGGAGAATAGGAAACGATGTGGATTTTTCACCTTATTTGGTCATAATTTTTTAAAGGAGGGACGGGGAACTTACCTCCATCCCCTCCTAGAGGTCATTTTCTTTTAACTTTTGATTTGGATTTGAATGGAGTAAAATAGTCAGTTTTATTAAGAAACTCGAACATAAGGATAAGATAGTCAATTAACTAAACAATATTTTTCACTCCTTCCCCCTTTATTTAGAGCATCCAAATAAGGTTAAACTTTTCCCTTCATTTCGCTCCATTCCCTTTCGCTCGAGAGAGTCTTGTGTGTAACGGGTACACCACGTGGCAGTGCTGACGTGATATAACAAGTTAATAAGATTAAATATTTTAAATTTTTTTAATAAAATCTAAATAGAAAAAAAATAAATCCTAAAAATTACTTGATTTGATTGGATAGTAATACTACGTTAGCACTACCATTTAATGTACCTTTCCTTCACTTCTCTTCCCTTCCCTCCCTCAAACATTCACCCAAACAAGGAATTAATGGATTCTACGAAGGAAAAGTACCGAATGCTTATGTCTAGGGCAGATGAATGAAAATTGGCCGATGATATTGAGCAATAATTAAAAACGTGGACATTGTACCAAGTTGGGATTTGTGGTCAAGTGCAATCAAGAGAACTCTGCATGTTCTTCAGACAACAACGTGGGCCTTTGTGTGCATGCCCTCGATGTACAAGGTCATGTGATCATCACGCGGGAAAACACTCATCTTTTCCATCGTCCCTAAAGGCAATTAATCATTACACAGCAGGCTGTGATAGCATTTCAAGTGATGGCTGAGGGTTCGATTGGACGTCACCGTCGTGGAGCTTGATCAGTGGTCTATTCCGATCACACCAGTACGTCCTAGTGTAAACCTGTCGATCAGGATTCCATGCAGAATATAGAGGGGTGATTGCATGGGGGAGCAGCTATCGAGCTCGCAGAATGTTCCACGAAATTCACGGCCTAAACTAAACGTTTGATATGTCAAGAAGATCGGTCAAGTTTACACTCAAAATGGAATTAAAACGTTAGGGCAAGACCAATCGGGCGCGTAAAAGAAATCACGGTTTTCGAAACTCGATCATTTCATGCATTGTACTGTACAACATAGTCATTTCACGTATTAATTTCTCTCAGAGAGCGCGAAATATCGAATTAAGAAGTTCATAGATTTTGATTATTTCAGATTTTAATATAATCAATATACTAAAAAGCAAAAAACTACTCAGTTATTAGTTTTTATTTGGGGGTGGGGTAACAAGAGGCTGATATAACTGGATTTCAATTCCTGTCGGTACCAGAGATTTCTTCTGGCTTCTGCTCAACCAAGCAGTGATCACCTGCACAGTGTGCATTTCTTGGAAGCTTTCACATCCAAGGTGGGATCCAGGTTAAATTTAATCCGACTGATATAGTTCAATAATATATTAACTGGCCGAATATTTATACTAATAAATAAGCTGGTCTGATCAAGTGATCTATTTAAGATTTAATAACGGGATTCATGACATAGATCCTTGGACCAATACGGTAGACATAATTGGAAATTAACATAATTTCAGGCGTTTTATGCAGTTGAGAGGATTATAGTTCCTTGGATCACACGTCACAAGCCCGGCTTCTCTAACATACATTAATTTGAAACACCAATTAATTTAATTTGATCAATAAAAATTATAATAATTATTCAGATGATAAACACCCATTTACTCATTGATTATACTTTGATTAGTGTTTTGTCATGCTTGTAGTGAGGTAAGGTCACCAATAAAATTTTCCCATATTGAGGTTGGAGAAACATGCCACATGGAATGGTCGAGGTGATCCAGACCTCTTTTTTATAAATTAAAATATCAGCTCGAGTTCTATAAATGGAGAAAATTCATAATTTAGAGAGCTTACCCCGTAGTTGACAGACCTAACTCAAGTATAGATTAGCTCAAAATCCATTGAATTACTGAATATCGGACGATATATAATGAAAAAAAAAAAAAAGAATAACCACATTAGTCATGTAAGTTAGGTTGAAAGACCAAGGACAGCTGAAACACTATTAGACGAGGCATTGACAGTGGGAGTCGAGATTTAGTGGACAGAACAGCGACAGGCTCCATATCTTTGTTAACAAGGAATCTGGTCGGGCCTAAAATCAACCGACATTCAAATGAAATACAGTACAATTTTAAAATAAAATTTACTTAGGTTAATTGAAATTTTAAGATTTTAAATATATATTATTATTATGTATTTATTAATATTCATAGTCAGATACATTATCCTGTTTTAGTCTATAAATAGACGAGTGCATTATATTATTTGCTGAAACAACCATAATATGCCATCCACTCTTGTAGTTCGGCCCCAAGCACATATGTTGCTCGTGTCCACAACAACAGTCCATTCACAAACACTCAGATCAATAACCTCACTTAAGGGTAAGCAAGGACTGATCTAAAAAATTTGTTTCAAGATAAAATTGCACAAAAAAAGTAATCCGGTGATAAATCCATAGAGGGCAAAACAGGATAATTTAACAAAAAAATGGATAAAATTATCAAAAAAGGTGGTAATCCATTGGTCTAAAACTTACTCCCACGTGATTTGGTAAGGTTGAGGTCACATGTTGAAAACTTGTTCTGAACAATATTGCCAGTAGAGACTGTTGAACTATACCTTGGCGGACACCGGTTTCTTAGACCATCCTAAACCTTTGGTATTGTTACGTTGACGGGACTAGTGTTAGTACTGGCTATTTAGTTGGCTGATATGTTCGTGATTGAACGCGAAAGCCCGAACATTATGTAATAGAGGTGGTTGGATTGATATTACTGCTGCCCTCCTATTTTGTTGATCAAAAAATAAAAATTAGAAAAAATCAAGTGAAATATGCATAGTATATTATAAAATTTCCTGCGTTTGATGGAGGCCATCTAAATGCATGCCGAGGAGAAGAAAGTCCAACTGGTTCCTACCAACCAATGTTTTATTTTGTCATGTATTTAAATATTAGAATTAATTTGGAGGAGAAAACAGTTTCTAATTTCCATTCTGTTCGTTTTCCGATGGGGCAAGAAGTGAACGGATCGACAATTTTTGAACTCCGGGCCTGGTTCCATTTTCTCTGGGCACCTAAGACTCCTATCGTTGGTGGTAGGAATCGAAATGACAGAATTAGCCCTTGCATGGTGCCTCTACTTCCTTTTAAAAAAAACATATAATTTCAGAAATATTTATGGGTAGAAGTTTGATTCCATAATTATCCATTGCCTGTTATGACCTTGATGAATCTATTATTCACATAGGACCATTTAAGATTTTGTCAATAAGTAGACAGACAGGCGAGTAGATCGAACCGAAAAGAACCTCATTGGGTGAGAAAGCATGGTTTGGTTCGTACGCTTTTGTTGTATATTTTTAGGGAAAATGCCATTTTAGTCCTCAAATACCAATTGCCTTGTCATTTTCATATTAAATCTTATTTTTTTTCAAACTTTATTATCCTCAATTTTATGTGGGTATGCTCAGTGTAGTCTCACCTTATTTTTGTTAAAAAATTGAAGTGGCATTTTTAAAATAAAAAGAGTGTTTTAAAATAGAAAAAAAGGGAATGCATAATTAGGGAGAGATCATAGAGCAATCTTATTGGATTGAATGATACTACATGGTGACATGTGCTATGTGCAAAATTATCAATTATTCATTTTATTATAAAAATTTAAAGTGAATAAAGAAATATAGAGTTGATTGAAAAAATAAAATTTAAGGTTAGAATAGATAAAAAAGAATTAGTTCAAATAAAATAAAAGGAAATAGAACCAGAGAATTGAGAGATCTTTTAGTGAATAAAGTGTATTTTTTGTGAAAGTTGTGAACGTCGTAAGGAGTTGGAGAATTTTAAAAGAATGAATAGAGATTGTATGATTAAGAGAATCGTAGGAAGAAATTAAAATAATCACAAAAATAGTTAACATTATCTAGGAATTAATAAAATGGATAAATATACTGAAATTATAAAAATGATGAAAACTAAACTGATTAAGGGCTTTTTTAGAACTTGAAAATGAGACCAAATATGTTTTGAGTTTGCTTAAAATAGTAAAGATATTATGGTTGATAGAGTCAAGAAATTAAAAGCATAACTAACATATATGTGGATTTACAGAATTAATTAAAGTGAGAAATAAGTAAATTTAGAAATATAAAAATTAAAATATATTAAATAATCTCATTGATTGAAACTTGTGTTAATATTCTATTTTCTAATTACTATAAAATTATAAATGATATCTCGAATAAGTATTTGGTGTGTATAAAAGTAGAAACATAATCATACAAAGACTAAAAATTACTTTTTTTTTTCCATTTTTTTACAATGTATTTGTTATTACCTGAATTAAAACCTTGCTCGTATTCTTCTTCATGATTAGGATCGATTACATAGAAAAAGAAAAATAGAAGATTAGAATCAATCTGCCCTTACATAAGATTTAATTTTTCGGCCTATTTTTCCCTATTTCGGATTCTGAATGGAGAAATTTATGACCGAGGCATGAGAAAATTTCACCCTTTAATAAGTCGACCTAATTTAAATTTGGATTGATTATGTTATATTAAATTTTAGAAAATTCAACTATCAGCATCAAGAAAATAATGTCATAGCAGCAAATTAATTTATAAGAAATGTTATACTTAATGCTGGTCTCTGCTAAACTCTTTATTTTTTCGTGTCCAAAAAATTTATGGTCCAATCGATGGACAATTAAGCAGGTGGAAAAAATAATTATTGATTATAAGCCATCGAATTAAACTGCAGAATAGTACACCAATATGCTTCCCTACTATGCCTGACAGAACAAAGTGATACGGCCCGAACATAGTGGTAATAATGTTAGTGTTGGAGCTTTCATTGCCACCTCACTTTGTGACTAAAATGTCAGCAATTGTAGGCTCTGATGTTGTTACCATCCATCCCCACGCAGGAGCATGATGGAAACTGGTCAGAAGAACCCTACACAGTCCGACAGCAGTGGTGTGCGAATAACACCGATAAAATCACACTTTTTTCAGTAATAAGAGAAATCTATAAATCTAATATAATGATAAATATAAAGAGAAATAAAAAGGGGAGTATATCTCTCACGGTGCTTGTTCTAGTCAATGAATTTGATGGATGGTTATTTGATACATCTGTTAAATTGTTATAATAGGACAATCGACCTGCATGCTCTTAACTGGGTCAAGATGAAACTGTGGGGCTTATGTCGGAAATTACCGGAACCGATGCGTTTGGATATTATATTAAAACAAGTAGGCATTGGAAGAGTTTGAGATCGTATTCATCTAAAAACACAAGCTATTGGAGGCGATGCTTTGCTTTCTTATAAATTCAGGGCTGATATCTTATATGGTCGATATGGATTTACCAATAACGGTGAATGTAAAATTTCCACTGCTTTTGTTGGGAAAGATAATTGTGTATACCTTCTCTAGTGTGGTGTTTAGTTGGGGGAATAAGAATTCCATTTCCGGATACATTTATTAATTCAAAATATATTAAAATGACAATTATCTTGATGGCCACAATTGAAGAACTATAAAATGATTTTATTAATTTTTCTTTCTATAGGCACGAAGTGGTGTACGAAAGAACTTACCAGAAAATGTAGTGGAAGAAGAAGAATCGAATATCACAAAATCGAAATGACAAATTTATAAATTAAAATTTGTTAATGATTGTGTCGAGGCCTGTGACGGTCATAGTGTCCTTAAGATTGATTTGTCTCATCTGGTCATGTTGAGTGATGAAGAAGCGTGGACCGCAGTCTCCCAGGATACAACGACGGCTGAGCTTGGGGTTGCACGAGACCTGAAGCTGGAGGTGAATCAGAACTGCAACTGGAAACCATCGGAAAACGATGCAGAATGTAGAGAGGAGAAGTGAGAGCTCGAGAGCTTTTTTGGTTTGCAGATCCTAAGGACGAAGGTCCTATTTATAGTGTAGGAGGGGGGTTATTGGCTTAATGGCAGAGAATCGGGCAATTGAATGCCCGAATCGGTTGTAAATGCACTGAACCGGCCATTAAAAAGGCTAAACTGGACATTAAGAGCCCTTAATTGCACTGAATCGACCATCAATTTGATCGAACCAGGCATTCAGTGCCCTTATTAAGGACGACCCTTAATGTCATGCCTTAATACGCCCTTTAATACCTTAAATCAACCGGAATTTAAAAAATCAGGAATCCTATGCCGGTTTATTGAAGGAGAGAAAAAAATTTCCAAAAATGGCAAAACTCGGCCAGCGCCTCCCACCATGGAGAGAGTCGCGAGAAAATCGTTTATTGTAGCTAAAGTAGCTACTTATCATAAGACCACTCTTAACTTATAAACCTTTTAAAATCGCCATCCCTAATCGATGCGGGATTGAGTTTCAACCATTCTCCATATGGGCTCTTTGGGCCCTTATAGGCTTAGACCTCTTCATGGGCTTTTCTAAACCCGACCCATAAACATTAAGTCCATGAACTTAATCTGAATCCAAAATTCCTTCAATTTCTCATTCAATTGGACTTAAACCCAAATGTTCTCATTCAATTTAATGCCATTTTTCCAACAACATTCCGTATAAAATTCCTTTATCACATTTGGTTCCCATCCAGAATAGATGGATGATAGCATTTTCCCTCCCATATGGAACCGGTCTTTTAGATGTTATCGACCGTCCGTCTGAGTCAAGCATTGCTGGAACCGCACATCCAATAAACCCCCCCAGAAAAAAAGACACAAATTTTTTTGATAAGTAAAAAAAAAAAGTTGTAAACTTACCTCGAGAAACTTAAACTCGGAGTACTTTTTCTTCGTTTGTTTCCTTCTAACCAAACAAAATCATTTCCATTCTTCCGTTGCTGGGCTCAGGGTCCAGTGAAGATGGGGGGGCCTATGTCGCTCGGTGGGCTTTAGTCCTTCATTAGCGCCTCGGACTCAGATCCCTATTACGAAGAGAGTATTCCGTGTAATAGATATATCAGATAACACTACCGATATGATATCATGATGACGTCAAGATCAAATAGGATTAAACCATTTTAAGAATTTTTAATAAAATCTTAAAAATAACTAAATTCTATTAATTATAACATCATATTAATACTGAGACGTGGTATACCTGTTACAAGACTTTCTCCTTATTATGGCAAATAAAAGTTTGCATTGATGACGAATCCGAAGTTTAAACTATGCCATCCAACCTTTTTTTATATTTCCGGATTTTACTTTTTGCATTTTTCATAGTTGTCACGATTTATAGAACATCCGTCCTCGATAAATGATCAAAAGTCAAGCATTTTGCTTCTTTTCTTAGGTTGATGGTGCGACTGATCACAAGTCGAGTCTTATGTTCCATAACTGGCTTACTAACCGCTAGTTCCATTCTCAAGTTTGGCAGGGCGGAGGTTAATATTGTAATTCAATAATATGATAATATATAAAATTTCCAACAAACTCATAAAAAGTCGGCCGCTTGTTCATCTTAAAAGTTTAGGCTAATATGTGTAGGTATTATCCCTCTTATTTTCTCTAGATTGTCTTTTTGTTTTTTATTTTTTTTAACCAATTTTCACCTTCTGATTCATATGCTGGTATACATTATTTCTAGCGGGACCTCGTGTCCCAGCTTTCTAATTATTCTTTGTTTTTTTACCTGGGATTATACATGATTGATGAATTTGTTTAAAATTATTATAACTTAAAAATAGTAACAAAAACTGTTTTTTAATCAATAGATACAAATATTACTTTTTTATCAGTTAGATATAAATATTACTTAAATATGCTTAAAATTATATGTACTTGATTAAAATAAAACAACTGTGTGAAGCAATAATAATAATAATAATATTCATGAAATTTCTTTGAATGAGGTTACTTTATAACGATTAAATATATGAAAAATATTGAAGAAATATGTATTGTAGAGTAGAAAATACATATTAAAACTGAGTACGCCCTAACCTGTGAAATCTTATAGGTTCTAGATAGAGTCCCGTTCCAAAATACAGTGAAACAGAATCCATATCCAAAATTTAAGAATTCGTCTTATGTAGAATTGTGTTCGGATATCATGAAAAACACATGGTAAGAGCTATCTACAGTGCAGAACAATGCATTCCATGTTCTAGGATTGACGCTTGAGAATGTCCAATTTTCTTCTTTCCCTCGGAGCACAGAGATTGCCTGTTGAATGTACGCTGGGGAAAGGCAAGCCGGCACGGCGAGGAAGAAGTACTTGGAGGAGGTGCTGAAGCAGAGATTGCTTGTTAAATCGCGGCTGCGGGTCGCGTAACGGTCACGTCGCAATTACAACAGTGTCGGATCGCTGCGGCATTATGTAACGGCATCATATGTGTCACGGTCCGAATTTTGTTTACGCATCCAAAATGAATAAAAATAAATATATAATATTTCCAATGTCACCATCATTATTACATTCATAATAAGTTATTCAAAAGTACCTACCAATGCATGCGCTTTCAGCGCATAAAATGCCACACAAATTTCATTATGACATACAAAAAAGGTGATTCAAAAGAAATGTGGGTTAAATATTCAGTGTATAAAAAAATATTCAGTGTATAAATACATAAGGATTTCGTTAGGTAAATCTTTTTTTAAATTTTAAAACGTGTAAAATTTTTTTTTTCATTTTTAAGAATTAAATTTACACAAATCAAGATATGAAAGATAAATTATGCAAAAAATTCGTTATATATTACACTCAATATTCACTCAAGAAATACGAGATTGTAGCTTTTCTGCACATATAATACTAATATAACTCAATATCAACATATTTTGTGATAACAAAGTGACAAATACACGTATTTTTAATATATTTGAAAGAGAAAAACATGTAAATGTGTATAAAAATGTGAATGACAGTGTAAATTTGAAGAAAATAACCATCGCGGCCATTATGGCCTATATTTGGTCCGTTACGCTATTACATAATGCTGTTACGGCGGCAGCGCTCAGCATTCTTTTTTCCGACCGTGATATCGGCCTGTCATGGTTGCAGTGGGCCGTTTTCTAAAACCATCTGCGCTGTTTTCAGCATCTCTGCCGACACTCTCCTTGTTCAGGACGCCATCAGCGAGAAGTTCCTCTGTGTTCCATGTCGTGGTCGTCTTCTTCCTCTTAGTGTTCTTTCAGGTTAACAGTACGGTGCAGGAAGAGAATTTTTGGAATCTGACTGCGGGATCACAAGGGGGAGGAATCCTCATCTGGGTCATTGGCGATTCTTTAATGAGATGATAAACTACACGTCTCTGAAGCCATGGCAGCCTTTTCAGGTTAATTTCAGTTTTCTGGCATTATAGTGCGCTGTTAGATTATTATGGTGCACAATTCTTCTAGAAAGAATTAGAAGATGTGGTGGCAATTCTAGAATTTTAGATACTTGTAGGTGGTAGAAAAATTCATGAATCTTCTGAAAGTTTATTCTTCTAGAACATTGTGGATAATAGGAAAGGTTCCTAAATTTTTCAACCTCTAGAGCATTTAGATGTAACTTTTCTAGAAGTATCTCTAAAAGTAGGTTTCTGGAGATTTTTATATACCATTATAAATAAGTGATGCATCCCATTATAAATGTAATGATCAAAGAAATACAATTCTCATTCTCCTCTCAAGGGCCTATACTTCTCAAACTCATCACATCAATTCTCTAATTCTCATTCCTTCTAATCACCTCTCAATCATTCTAAACACCTCACAAATATCATCCTACAAATCTCTATCAATTTTCTTCATAC
The DNA here is from genome assembly GCA_037672795.1 of Lagerstroemia speciosa. Taxonomy (NCBI): domain Eukaryota; kingdom Viridiplantae; phylum Streptophyta; class Magnoliopsida; order Myrtales; family Lythraceae; genus Lagerstroemia; species Lagerstroemia speciosa. The sequence goes on along the minus strand of CM075301.1, from coordinate 7,336,717 downwards.
TTCAAATTATCCTACAACTCTCAATACAAACCATTATGTGCAAAGGCCAAACAGTTGAGTTAATGAGCTGGTGTCGCTGCGACGCTGCCATTGGAAGGCAATCAAGGGTTGCAAGATTTAGAACGAACCAGGACAAAGCATAAGTCTATTTTTCTAATTTCTGTAAACGAGAAATTTTAAAACAGGTGGAATAGGCTGCTTCTGATGATTTTGATTCGCTTGAGGATGTTTGTTGTTAAAAACAATAATTAGCCAAGAAAAGCCACACCTTTGGACAAATTAGAAAACTGCCAGTTAGTTGTTTTATACGTTCGCGATTGTAACAATTATCAATTTTTAGGAAAAGTTCGGCATAATGGAGTTACTGAAATTATATTATTGTGAGTTGTTGTTCGGGTAGATAGAAATCAAACCACTCGATCTTTCAACAAATTCTCATCCTTTCTGTTTCTCAACTCTCGAAACCTTCCTCTGTCTTTCGTATCTATTTAAATCTCTATTCGGAGAGGGAGAAAGCATATCAACAGCAACAATCTCTCGCTTTCTGCTATGCACTTTCCAGGCAAAAATCTCCGCTCGTCCCACGCCTACCCATTCGTTGAGTTCTCTCAACTTCTCCTACCCTTCTTCTCTAACTATACTCCGTTCACAAAACCTAACCAGACAACCATGTCGTCTTCCCGTGTCGGTTCAAATGAATCTAAGAAACAGTCGGCTATCGAAAAAGTGTTCTTCGCTGTGATGTACATAATCCTCGTGGTTGTCGTTGTGGTCACCGTGCTCTTCTTCATATGGGTCCTTTTCAACCTCAATATTGAAATCTTCATAAAGCCAAAGGACGCCGTGGTCCGCCTAGTCTCATTCTCAACCACAAATTTCAACATCACCGACGGCGACCTAACGGCCACCTGGGAACCGAAGTTTGCCATAGAAAACCCTAACAAGGAGTTCAAGGCCACCTTCGCAAGGATTGAAACTAGCATTTTTTATAAGGAGCAAGAGAATGGGTTGGCCAACGGGTTCAAGGGGAGTTTCAACATGGACAAGAAATCAAATACGACGATAATCATCAAGAGTTCGATAAGTAAGAGGGATCATCAGCCACAGAGGTGGGTGGTGGACGATATCGAGAAGGAGAGGAATGGTGGGGCAGTGAGCTTCAGGCTAGGTATAAGTTTAGACATAATATTCAAGACTGAGTCACAATGGATATGGAATGTAATTTTCAGGGACGTGGACGTTTCCTGCGGAGATCTCAAGTTGGTGTTCGCGGCGGGGTCCACGACTGGAACCCTAGCAAATGGCCACCTGCCTAAGGAGTGTTCTTAATATGCATCGTCATTTAAATGTTCGACAGATGGCGTGTCTTCTTATATCCTTTTCGTTTGTATTCTGCATATGAACATTATTAATTAAATTTCATCATCTTTTCGAGATAATTTTCTTCTTTAAAAGCATCCATAACTGTCGATTGTTAGTGTGTTGACATGTTAGGAGGATTTAGCCCTCTCCACTTTAGAGGAACAACAGGAGCTAGAGCCCTCGCCATGCCGCGGGACATGGAAGAAAATTTTTTCGATTTACTTATATTTACTTGAAAGAAAGTTGTTCAAAGGCCAATCCTAATTTCATTCATGAGCAGAGAACGTTGTAATTTCCACTCCCAATGGAGAGTTATCAATCAAATAACCGGAAAAATTTACCTCGTGCAAATTTTTACCTGATAAGATCTGTATCAAAGTATATTTAACAACATAAATCATGAAAATATTATTAGTCAAGTAACTTGTCAGGTGTTTAAGGTATAAATAAAGAAAAAGTGTAAGAAGGGTTACAAAAGAAATTTTGAGAATTTCTTGCATGACTCATATTGTATTAATAACAACTTGTCAATTTTTCCCACATGAATTAGCAAAAGACCCACGAGGAGGAAGAGAAAGGGGGCTTGATATAATTAGTTACCGTTCTACTTTTGTGACCTAGATTTTTGGATTCGATCTCACTGGTGAGATAAAATGACAAGTTTGTTGAGGATGGAGTATGCATTGTCTCGAAACCAAGAGGTGATTAGTTAGTTTCCAAGATGCAACATGAGAAAGAATGTGCGGTTACTATTGAGAGCATTTTAAGTTATGGTTGGTCTAGTTCATATTCAGTGATGGCTGCTTCGTATTTTGTTTTAGTTTTGTTTGTGTTTTCTTGAGCATTAACCTAATTTTGATTTCGAAGTTCGACTGACTTTATTTTATAGATATATATATATATATATATATTTAGTAGGCACTACTAGTAACCAAAAACTCATGGAATCTCGTACTTCATAGTATAATCACTTTCTGTAAAAGAGTTCTTTGTCCAGACAAAGCGCAATAAGAGCAATGAGGAGAGGGAGAATGAAGTATGGGAGGGAAGCGCTGAAAACCTAGCTCGAAGTTTGGAAACATAGGAAGAAGACCATTAATCCATATGTTCACTCGATTCTTATATCTGATGAAACAATATATTTACTGAAATAAAATTTGGACAAATGTCAAAAGGAGGCCGGCACAGATCTAGTATTATACATAGTATTTGATGGGTATGGGCCATAAGCCCACACCCCTGCCAAAGACCGGCCCGCTGAGGCCCAAAAAAGAAGCTCACTGAACTCTGCAATGTCCATAACCGGCGGCTCGCCCATACCGGGGCAGTTGGCCCGTACCTCTGATGCCGTCCATGCCCCGGAGATTGCATATCCCATGATTTATGCTTAATTTATGATTAATTTATACCATCTCATGCTTGCATATAAGAACTCAATGTAATCACCCTAAAATACACAGAAAATTACTCTGATTATGCATGTTTACTATCTTTCTCACATTTTGAACCCAACAGTATCGAAGCATAAATTGTTCTAGTTTTCCATAATTTTTTGAAATTTAGATTGGATCCTCTCGAGGATAATACTAGTAGTTTCGACAGTGGAATGAGGAGGTTTTAGCTCCGATTCTTCTCAACTGAACTCCTGGTACCTTTTAATTTTCTATGTGAGATTATAACGCTTAACAGTTGTTCTTATATAGTGACGTGACCTAGGCTTATAACTTGCCGTAAAACACACTACTGCAAGAAAAATCCGAATTATCGACTAATATTTATCGGTCAACAATTTGCCTAAAAAGTTAACATCAGTTTATGGTTAAATAATCGACAAACAAGAAGATACTGGCGAATTTCCGACAGTAGAGGCCGACGGGAAAAGTTTGATGCATTTGTAGACAAAATACTGACAAATCCAGCCATCGATAAATTATAGGTAATTTCAACAAGAAGATTCTCTCCCAAATTTATCGATAATGCTATATTTTATTATCATTTTTCAATTTTCAGTCAACTTTCTGACAAATAAACATGTATGAGACAACACATACCATACTTAGTACTGTGCCACGGGACGTGAATAAACTTTTTGCAATTTGCAATATGCTTCGCAAAAACACTCCAGCTTTTTGCGGGGTCGTGACGTATTTGACTGTTTCCTCTTCTGTGCACAAAGGGATGCAATGGAATCAAAGATTAATAATTATTGACCGTAAGGAAGAAAAATCAACTCAAAACAATTGACAAAAAAATTTTATGAGAAGTGCCTGCATGAATGTTATCTGTTAGATTGGATGTTCAACAAGGAAGCTGTTACTTATCAATAGATAAATTTTCAAGCATGTCAATAGCTTAGACAAAGGAGAAACTCTCGTATGTAACGAGCATAAAATGTGGTAGCACTGACATAGTGCCATAGACCAATAGAATTCGATTATATATATACATATATTATTTTTAGGATATTTAAAAAAAAATTAAAATGATTGCATCTTATTATTTATGACACACTACAAGAATTCCTCTAATTTTTGAAGGACGTTCTAGTCAGAAAGTTGTCGAATTCTTGTCAGAAATTGAGAAAATCTAACTGCTATTTGTGAAAAAAAAAAGCTCCCTCGGTAAAGGCCCTCTTGGAATTTTGAGTTCGAGGGACAGCAGTCGGTAAATTAGTGAGAAAATTGAGAGGAAACTATTCTCGATTAGTTCATGAGACAACCGAGGGACAATTATCTATCGACAAATTTGTGTAAAAATCGAGGGAATATTGTCCGTTTGTAAATTCGTGAGGAAACTGACAAAACCTTGTTTGTCGAATAATTCACGAGAACATGCAGAAACTATTTGTTGGCTAGTTCGTGGACAACTGAGAATTCGAGATGAATGCAAGGGTTTTCTCTACCGTGTGTTCACATATATACACGATATGTTTTATGGATTTGTGTAATTTTTGGAATTTTTTGGAGTTGTCAACTTTTTAATGTTGTAATAAATATAATGCATGTACATGTAATGTATATTACAATTGGATTTGTTCCGTGACAAACAAATAATTAAACTTAATACATAAAAAATAAAAATTATGGTATATATACTAATAATATATATTACAATGTTCCTAAAAATTAATGTTACATTAAATATAACAATTAAAATAAAATCATAAGAAGACTTAAATACACTCCAAACTTCACGAGCTCCATGCTCCATCCGACAAACGTGTATATACATGGGCAAAGAAATTGAAAAATGAGAAAGAAGGATAAATATTATAAGGGAGAAGTAGAAATAAAACTAATGAAATATAAGGAACAAAATTGCCTTGCATATGTTCTTATTATCTTCACTTCAATCTTCCAATTTTCCACCAAATAAGATGTACATATACCCTAGAAAATAGATCAAAGAAGAGTGGATGTTAAGTAGATGTGAAAAAGATAGGGAAAGACAGAAAAATAAGGTAGATGGAGAAATGGAGATATGAAACACTCACGGTGGAAAAGAAGAAGAAAGAAAAAGGAGAAAGGATGTGGTGTGGGTATTTATACGAAAGAAGGGAGGGAAATTTTAGGCGGGTGAATGAAATTTTGTAAAAAGATTTTGGTGCTGTGAATTAATTCGAAAGACTATTGTCGGACTTCTGTCGAAGATTTCATGAAAAATTCGAGAGGTCATGTCTCTCAAGTTTTTCATGAAAAGAAAAGGCGAATTCCCGAGTAAAATTTCGAATTTATCTCTCGAATTTCCATATTTATGTTCGTGTGTGTATTTGTATTCATTATCAGCTTCACATCTACGTGCATAGGAATAAACATAAAGAATATTATAAAATATGTATTAAAAAGACAATAAGTGGTTCTTTTATCATGAAAAGTTTAAAGAAGTTATCAACACAGCAAATAGTTTGTGTGCTTTCTCTCGGATTTCTTCAAGAGAATCTTATTGTTTGATTTTTCTCGAATGTCTCTCAAAAAATTGAGAGACTTGCAAGAGAAAGCCCACGCATAGAACCTTCTCCCGTTTCCGACCACGCTCCTCACGATAATTCATCAGTCTATTTGACTAATTTTGGACGAATGACTCTCAAATTTCACCTGCACAAATTTTTTATAGCCATCTCTCATATTTTTCTCGAATTATATTTCAGCCAACCGTATTCTCCCGAATTTTCATCGCTTCATTGTTCGACCTACCCATCTCTCGAAATTTTTCCCTTGGAAATTAAAGGAATTTTTGTAGTGACATTACATAAATACTATCACATGATATAACCGTTACACGATACTTTCTCTAGACAAAGATCTTCAAATGAAAAACTGATAAAAATGGGACTCATCCGAGGCTTTCTGCTTTTTCAACTTCCACTAATTTGTCAAGAGAAACCTCATTTAAATTTGAAAACCTCTAATAAGCACTTGTAGATTTCATTGATGGTGGCATTTTTTTGGTGTTTTATCCACAAAAACCGCCCAAGAAAACTGTATTATTTTGACCAAATGAAAAGGAGAAAGAGTGACACAACTGTGGCAATAAAAGAAATAAATCTGTAGTACTATATTGTATTTAATACCAACAACAAAAGAATGGCTCAAATATAAAGGTTTAAAAAGACACATATCCAGTGCTATTACTAAAGCTGGTTGTTTACCTGAAGAATGCGAAAACTAGCTATGATTGTTGACACCAGCGACTGAGCCTCCATTGAGTTCGCTCATTCTGTAGCCTTTCCGTCACTTGAAGGGTACTGAGCATGCTTTGGAGGCTCAGCAGGATCTTCCTTGACTTCATAGGCCTTCAAGACGCCAAAAGAGATCATAAGTAAATGATGTGTCCTTCACAATGAGAGTGAATTACTCAAGAAAAGCTTAGAGAGAATGGAGTTAAATAGCGACGTCACTATTAAAGATGAAGAGGTTCTAAATTAAGTTTTAATCAACGAGACTTATTGTACTCCTTTAATACCGCTTTCTTTCTACTACTTCTAAGTTCATATCTTATATAGAAAAAAGCTTGAGGGAAGTTTGTAAAAAGACTAAATTTGAGTTATACTCGAGCAGAAGGATTAAAAAGTTGTTTTTTTATTGGTACTGTAAAAAGTCAAACTCGTGACATTCAAATTGTTACAACTATAATATTGCATACTCATATATTAATTCAAAGCTTCGATGTCTTTTAAAGAGAAACTTTGACATGTTAGTGGCTCAACAATATGGAGCAAATGGATATCATTTGTGCATAAAAAAAAGGAGAGTAATTAGAGTTATTAGAGTTGGGCTTACAGGACACTGACAGTCACAAATAACAAGGGGTGGTTGGTAGTCTTTTTCGCTTCTTGTGCCATCACAAATATATTAAACTTGGAAAAATACTAAACCTAAATCAAGAATGAATTACTTAAAGTTGCAACAGTGAAAGATCAGTATTTGGAATATATAATTGCCGGTCATTTTTCATATATGTTTATTAACCTACCGAAGAAAATCATGTTCGCAATTTTCGATGCTAATCAAACTGATGCATTAAGGATGAAAGAACCCATAAGACATATAGCCACCAGCTCGTAGCACCGAATAATTACATATGCAGGTAACTTGCCATAACAAAATTAGGAGCCCACTTACCCAAAAATGGAAGAGGATACCTCGGGATCTGAAGATCACTCAATGTTCAGGATTGTTTCTACAAATTTTTCTTAAGTCTTTACACGTTCTTCTACCGATTCAATTGGTTACCTACAATTGATGACCAGAGTTTTAATGTATTTGATCATTAAACATCACAACCTGAAAATTAGGCAGAATTTTCCTTAAATTTATCCATATTCCATCCGAGTACCTGCTCTAATATTAATAAAATATTTATAATAGTTCTTACTAAACTATTTAAACTACTAACCATCACTTTACAAAAATCTAACAAGTCAGCAGAATAACTTAAGATTTGCCAGTAATATTTTCAGGTTGCAACATGCTACAAATCTACTTTGAACAACATAAATACCTAAAAAGCAAAAAACTTCTATCAAATCCTTAAAAACTATCTCCGCTAATAAAATATGATCCTCTCTTACTTAAATCCCTTCTATATCACCCACAAAAATACATGCATAGTGTGAGCCGCATCTCACTGAATAAATCATTCTAAAATTAAATGGACTTCTATGTCTTAAATATTTAAATATTTTGATCACACGATCTGCACCAAACTTCTATTCTTACTATCATATCATTCCTCATAATATTTTCCTTTACACGTATATACAAATATCCATATACATATTCATATGCCTCATATTCTAATACTTGAAATATACACAAGAATCCGATACAAACTATAAACAGACAAAAGGCGGCATTTACCTCGTGGTGAGTTATAACAGTACTGTAACCTCGCAAATCTTAATCAATTTATTCATAACTTTAATTTTAATGTGGGGGTCGTCTATTACCCTAGACGGTAGGAGTCGGTCGTCCATTTTATATCTCATGGGATTAGCGGTCTGTCACTCGTTTTATATACTATCAGATTAGTAGTTTAACCCATAGCTATGGCAACCAAACAATCGTAACACATTTTACTAACTATGTTTCATCCCTTTCCAATCCATATACATCATATTTTATTACACATTAGTTTGAATCCATATATCTCATATTTTCATAATCTCATAGTAATTATCTTAATGGTTAATTACCTATAAATGCCTGAATTTAAGTGAATTTACCACTTTGGCACAAACTTTTCTGTGTTACCTAGAAAATGCGCAAATTTCAAGTCGTTTGTCCCATTTAGCACGTCCCGTGACAAGTAAGGTTTTTATCTGACATGGCACATTAAATTGCTTACTTGATAAAGGATTGTTGGTGGAGGCACACCACATGGGCGATAAGATGCCCAGTCAGCTGAAATGTTTCAATTCAAAATGCATTCTTTCAATTATTGAAGTGCAAGCCAAAATTTCGTTTTACCTTCTAAATTAATTCCCATTGGTGTTTAACTCATAATATTAATTAACTGACACTACAAGAAAACTGTTATTTTCCGATGGGCGGATCCATCGGAAATCCGTAGGTAAATGACTTTCCGGACAGATTTATCGATGGATTGCTGATGGATACGCGCCGTCTCGTTTTCCCTTGTCGGGAATTTAATTTCGATGAATTCCCGACAGATATCCGCCGGAAAATTAAGAATTGCCGATAGCATACTCATAGAGAATTACCGACAGCTCGCCCACTCGCGACGGATTACCGACGGATAATAAATTCCGAGCATTGGTACGTTTTATAAATATTAATATATTTTATTTTGCAATTATTTTTATGTTCAATTTAGCAATCATATAAATTAATAAAATGTCATTAATATAAAATATTGAACCAATGAAGAAAGTAAATTTTATTAATTAATAATATTTACAATTTTTATCCAAAAAAAAGAAAAATACAAATAAAATTTTGGGTGGTCGTCGGCGGCAAGGATTGGGCTCGAGGGGCTGGCAATGACGGTTGGTGGCTCGGGTGGCCTCGGTGGGTCTGCTCCGGGCTCGAGGTAGCACTTGGTCGGGGCTTGGGGTGACGGTCGGTGGTTCGGCGGGGCTAGCCGTGGCTCGGTGGGGCTCTTTGGAGGCCGAGGCTGGGACTTGCTGGAGGCTAGGGCTGGGACTTGCTGGAGGCCTGGGCCGGGGCTCAGCTAGCTTGTGGCATGCTTGCTCCGTTGATGGGCTCGGGTGTAGAAGGGTTGGGGCTCGGACTCTGTGGGTCGCGGCTAGGACTCGATTGGCTGTGGCGCGGACACCTCAGGAGAGAAATCACCGAAGAAAATGGGAGAGGAGAGGCCGGGCTCGAGATATATATAAGCAATTTTCCGGCGGAAAATTGGCATCGTAGATGAAGAGTGGGAAAAATCCCGCCAATAAAATTCAAATACCGACGGAATATCTGTCGGAAAATAATTACCGACGGATTTACCGACGGCCGAATCCGTCGATAAACCTCCCACTCCATTCCCGCCATAACATACCGACGGATTTGCCTACGGAATACAATCCGTCGGTAATTGCCTACAGATTTACCGACGGAATCGTCGTCGGTAAAGCTCACGCGCTATTCCGGCCATGATATACCGACGGATTGTTCCGTCCGTAATTTTCCGACGGATAATCCGTGTTGACAATCCCTATGGATTATCAGTCGGAAATCCATCGGAAATGCCTACGGATTGCGTTCCGTCGGTAATATCCGTCTGTATTTCCGACGGATAAATCCGTCGGCATTCGGCAGTTTTCTTGAAGTGTGAATCAATAAAACTTTAGAATGGAACAAAAATCAACTTACAATGTTTAACTCAAGCTTGTTTAAATAGAGCCAACTCAAATTTATATAGGGAACAACTATAAAGCCGGCCACCACTCACCAAAACTCAACTCTTACTTCTTCAAATCAAATATAATAATCTCCAAGCTGGCTCCTTTTGATGGAAAACCCATGGCAAGAAGGAATATTAAATAACATGTCTCTATCAAGTTAACTAAATATTATTCTAACCCAAGAATTGTATATTATATCTTAGAAAATTTGAACAATTCACCTACACCTAAAATAGGGTCCTAGTTCAATCCAAGTAAAGGAAATAGAATTAGGCAAGATATAAAGGAGTAAGTTTCCCGGGGAAGGTTGCTAATTACCTTGAATTTGATCCTATAAACTTGATTGATTCATCTACATAAACCCTAATGTCTCTCTTATTCCTTCCATCCCTCCCCTGTTTCCTCTCCTCTGTTCTGTTTTTCCGACAAAAAAGGGGGAAAGACATATATTGAGGTGGCCTAATTAATATAAAAGAATGATTTGAGGCTTGTGGGCTAATGGACTCCAAGGTTTAGTGGCCCAATGGGCTACATCTATCTTTACCCCACAATTAAAAAAATATGTACATATATTTTAAAATTGAAAAAAAAAAAGTCCAATGCCCTTCACTTTAAATCAGCTACTCTAGCAAGTCCATTAACAAAAGGCGAACCGCCTAGAAAGTGAACAAAGTTGCAGTGGTCCATTTACTAATTAAGTCACTACATTTGTTGATGCAACCAAGTCCACAACATTACCTAACCAAAAAACCAATGAAGAAAATCATTTGTTTGACACTAACTACATATAGACATTGCACCAATCATTTCCACTACACCATTCTAGCATACCATAATTTGTAGATCATGACAACCCTGCACCGATAAAAGGTTGATTTAAATATGGGGATTGCTACTCATTTCACAATTTGGAAAGGAAAATTAGTTAACTTACATAAAGTGCTTCTAAAACTTGATAAAGATTGACTCCATTAATTCCATCAGCACTGAGCTGATACTGGGCTTGAAGTTTATGTAATTTCAGATCTTATCGAATTGCTTGATCCGTGAACTTTAAGATAACTTTTTTTCGTCTACAAAAGCAATTCATGCAAAAAAAAAAAACCAATCACAAAGCTCCTCCATGTTGCCAAATGGGTATAGGATAGATAAAAAACCAGTAGAAACCTATCTAGGGTCAATGAATAGAAGGTAAGTTATAGATATTGAATCTAGAAAACGATTGGCTCTAGTTCTGAATTTGGTTCCAACACACATAGTACTTGAAACAAAACCAAAGTCTATTAGCTTATTTATGTCATGTGGTTAGTTTTAAACCACTATATTCCTAATTTGATTAACTTTCATTTGACATATGAATTATGCATAGTTGATAAATTTTTCCTATCTAAAATATTGTTATAACTTAAAAATAAGTGATAAATATTATTTAAATATATTGTAAACATACTTGATGTTATACACATTTGATTAAAATAAAATAATATTACAAAATAATAATCATAAAATTTCTTTAAATGAGATTATTTTATAACCAATAAATGTATTAAAAATATTGAAGTAATCTATACTGTAGAGTTAAAAGAATAAATAATAAGTAGATTTTAACAGATTATGCGAAACCTGTTGTACTCTTATAGGTTCCACAGGTTCCAGAGAAGGTTCAGTTCCAATATTCAATAAAATATAATTTTAACCCAAAATTTAGGAATTTGTCTTACGTATAATAGTGTCTGAGTACGTATCAAAAAAAAAATAAAAATACAGAGCACTTGAACTGGATGAGTCCCATCTACAGCGCAAAATAATGCATTCCATGCTCTGGGACCGAAGCTTGAGGATGTCCAACTTTTTCTTTTCCTTGGAACACAGATTGCTTGTTGGATGTACGCTGGGGAGAGGCAAGCCAGCACGCTGATGATGAAGAGGTACTTGGAAGCGGCGCTGAAGCAGGTCCATGGGCTTCTTCGATCCCGATGCTCCCGGCGATGTCGTCTTCAGCATCCGACACCCTCCTTGTTCAGGACGCCATCAGTGAGAAAGTTCTGTGTATTCAATATCGTGATCGTCGTGTTCATCCTCTTGATGTTCTTTCAAGTAAACAGTACGGTACAGGAAGAGAATTTTGGAATCTGATTGTGCAATCACAAGGGGGACGAATCCTCATATGGGTCGTTGGCGATTCTTTAATGAGATGACAAACTACGTCACCCAAGCCATGACAGCTTGCTCGGGTTAATATCAGTTTTCTGGCATTATAGTGTGCAGAGGCTGAAGGCCAAAGGGTTGAGAGATTAATGAATTGATGTCGCTGCCATTGGAAGGCAATCAAGGGAGCAAGCTTTACAATTAACTAAAACACAATGTAAGTCTGTTTTGAAGGATTTAAAAATTGAATTAAATCCCAAGATAATATGACTGATATCGCTAAGAGGTTATGTATAAATGTAAAGTGGAAGTATACTTGAATTTATAGCGACTGTCGTGTAGTTGGGATCCTAATTTGGTCTTCTAGATTTACACTAACCCCACGAGAGATTATAGGATTCCCTCTTACTTATCTAACTAATGAAATATCAAAGTAACTAGATTTATATAGTGTGACACATGGGTCATAACCCCTATACTTCTATTGCATATTAGTGTCCAAACTTTTATTAATTTATAATTTAGCTCATCATATAATTAGAAATTACCTTTTGGTATCTGCACATAGTGTCCACATTTAACGAAATGTCATTTAAGCCCACTATTAAATTTAATTAGATCACTTAGATCGGGCCAACTATTGGAATAATATAGATATTCGGTCAATGATATATTATTGGACCATATTAATCGGATTAATAATCCAACATGTTTTAATAAATTCAATAATTGAGAAGTTTAAGAAAGATAGAATAGGTTGCATCTGATGACTTTGATTCGCTTGAAGATGTTTGTAGTTAAAAACAATAATTTGCCAAGAAAAGCTGCACTGTGGGACAAATTAGAAAACTGTTAGTTGTTTTATAAATTTGCGATTGTAACAATTATATCGATTTTCGTGAAAAGTTTCACGCAATGGAGTTACTAAAATTATTGCGGGGAGTTGTTCGATTTTTCAACAAATCCTTATCGTTTCTGTTTCTCAACCCTCCAAACCTTCCTTTCTCCTCCATCTCTATTTAAGTCTCAGCTCGGAGAGGGACAGAGCCTATCAACAACGACAATCTCTCTCTCTTTCTCTCTAATAAAACAATCATGTCGTCTTCTACTGTCGGTTCTAACCCGTCTAAGAAACACTCGGTCATTGCAAATGTGCTCACTGCCATCATGTTGGTAGTCCTCGTGGTCTTTATGCTCCTCCTTCTCATATGGCTCCATATCAACTTCTCCTTTAATTCCTTCATAGAGCCGAAGAAGCCCGTCATCCACCTGGTCTCGTTCTCAGCCACTAATTTCAACATCACCGGCGGCGTCCTAACGGCCACCTGGGAAGCGAAGGTGGCCATAGAAAACCCTGACAAAGTGCTCATGGCCTCCTTCGCAGGGATTGAAAGTACCGTATACTACAGGGAGCCTGTGAATCGGTTGGCCAAAGGGTTTAAGGGGAGTTTCATCATGGGCAAGAAATCAAACACGACGATAATCATCAAGAGCTCGATAAGTAAGAGGGATCAGCAGCCGCAGAGGTGGGTGGTGGACGACATCGAGAAGGAGAGGAATGGTGGGTCGGTGAGCCTGGGGCTAGGGATGAGGCTAGTGTTAAAATTCACGACCGGGTCACTGCTGATATGGCATGGATATTACAGGGACATATACGTTTCCTGCGGAGATCTCAAGTTGTTCTTCCCCGCGGGGTCCACGACTGGAACCTTAGCAACTGGCGACACGCCTAAGGAGTGCTCTTATTATCGATCGTGATTTAAATGTTCGACAGACGATGTGCCTTTTCATATCCTTTTCGTCTGTATTCCCTTGAAATATTTAATATACGTTGTTATTTCCACTTTGCCCATCCATACTGTCAGGGTGTATCAGCACACGAGGTTTAATAAATAACTCATATGTGCCCGTAAAAAAATCATGCAACTCATCTCGATAAAAGATTTCAATCCATTCTAACAGATCGATCATACTGATTATTTTAATCAATTTGGAATCGGAATGGAAGGCCTTGAGCATATGATTTTCGTATAATCACATAGCCGAACTTCCCAACTGTAATTATTAATCATAAAAAAGGAGTATACTCCAGAAAGAAAGGGTGTTTCGTGCAATCCAACAAATCACTGTGTAACAATCCAAATAATGACTGTATTTTAAGGTACTAGGATGAAATTTTAAGATGTCACAGCTTTTATTAATTTCGCGCCATTTGAAGTTCCCAGCGATAACAACTAACATAATCGATTGACACGATCTTATCAAATATTCTATTTCTTATTAATCATAATAATATCTCTAAAATGTAGGGACGGAATATTCGAGTAGAGTAACCTTTTTTTTTAATCAGGTACGAGTCGAGTAACTTGTTATGTGTTTAAGGTATAAATCATTAAAATTTTAAGGACTACTAAAACAAATTTTGAGAATTTCTTGCATGACTTATTCTGTACTGATAACAACTTGCCAATTTTCCGTACATCAATTAGCAAATGAGCCACACAGAAGCTGAGAAAGGGAGCTCGGTGTGGTTGGTATAATGTTTTCGTCCAGTGATGTAGAGGTCTTGAGTTCCTTTTTACCGGTGGTATTTCTCTTGCTCTTTTAATTCCCTCTATCCTTCTTATTAGCTATGGAAAGAAGAGCTAGGGTTGTTTATTTATAAACGTGTTCCATTCAAACAAAGAAAGCTATTTTATGCACGTTTTTTAGGTCATGAAATAACATATCGTACCGTAGAGAAAGATGATTTACTACAGTTAGTACGACCCTCGCCATGTAACGTAGAGGTCCTGAATCGATCTCATCTGTAGGACTTTTCGTGCCCTTTTATCCTCTTTATTCCCTAAATTAGAACTGTTTATCAGTGCACACCATCATATATTTAGAAATATGTTGGACCTCGATTAATTTTAATTGACAATTATTTGCTCTATTAAAAAATAAAATTTTCCAAATCATAAATTTTCTTAATTTATAAAATTCGAACTAACATTTATTTAAAGAGAATGTTGACTTAACTAGTTAAATAGTGGTTTTTATTTACACAGCCCACAGGCTCCGCTACCCCTATTGAAAGCCTGCTTAGCTGGTGGTTCTGTGTTTCTGTTCATTATGGGCTTAAATCCTAATCTCGCCCTCGGAACTTCCTATTTTAACAACTTACTATGTAGAATTAATTTTAGTCCTAGTGATCGACTCTTGCGTTACACATTCCGCAATACTCTCTTTTTTTTTTTTTGTACCCAAAAATTTTTCAATTCATTTTTGTTAGGACTCAGTTTGCTTGAACAATGAATATAAACCTGAAGAGAGAAGAAATTGCACATATGATATATGTGAATTGAGACAGTGGCAAAATATCATATGTACTATCGTAGTCAGAAGGAGACTTGGTGTGTTTATTATTAAGCAACAATGGAGAGTATAAGACGGGGTAACATGTTGACGACTGAATCCCATATTGAAAAATTAAGATATTGAAATATTGTTTATATATAAGATAATCCCACTACTTAATAGTTTAGACTTATAGGTGAAAATGGACACAAAACTCTCGTACGCTTAGCTGAAAATTTTATATGGCAGTAGAGCATGATTTTACATGAACTCACATCATGCCAGGTTCATGTGTGGAATTTGGGGTCCATAAGCCTGAGATTGGAAGAAAAATTTCCAATCCAATGCCAATTTATTGAGTACGACAGATAAAACCCAGCTCGTATAGTTGCTGGCCTGAGGATGGAAGGGAAAAAAAATGCTTTGTGCGTATGTCCCCATCTTCTGAGACAAAAATAATGCACGATTCGAGGTCACTTGACAAGTGAAATAATGTTGTCGAGTAAGTGTGGGCGTTGAGAGTTAAAATCTCACATTGATTGAGTTAGAGAGTAAACATGGATTCATAGGAGGTTGGATTCCATCACCTAAATAATATAGCTTTGAGGTGGGAATGAAATCGAACTCTTATGGGCCAAATGATATTTTACATGATAGTAGTGTAGGATTTCACAAGGACTCATACTGTGTTGGACCCTATTATGGAACTCATGATCTATTAAACCCGAGAATGGACTAAAATTGCACTGCTCATTGCCAGTTTACCGAGTATGGAGCAAAACCTCATCTCATATGTTATTCCAAGGATGGAAGAGAAGACCCAACTTGTGGCAGTTTGTCCCCCTTACTCGAGATTGAAAGTAAAATGGTCCAATCAAGGTCAGTTGTTAAGTGTTGGTGTTTAACAACACATGTCTAGTGTGAATACATTGCCGCATGAGTACTGATATTGAATACTGAATTATATATCAAGTAATTAAGAGAATGAAATATGATTTATAAGATAATTGGTTGTCATAATTTAATAGCTTAAATTTTCAGATTGAAAGCCAAGGCTCTTGTCAGTCTTGATGGAAATTTTACATAACACAACATACAGATAGCCTAATCTTCAAGGCGTGCAACTTAACATAGAAGAGTAATCTCAAAATTCCTAAGAAGATTGCATCTCATATCAGCCTCATAACATCCTTAATGCACCAACTGCATCTTACATCAATACTCGTAGCCCAATTTATAGACCTGGTATAATCCATTCTCTAGAATATTCTTATTTTTCAGTGTCTATAATATCCTAAAATATAATACATTAGGATATGATCTTTCTAAAGGATGGAGAATCGAATTAAAAAAAAAAGGAAATAAAATTGGATTTAACCTTCTTTAAAAGTTCAAGACACACTGACAGTTTTTATATTCTCAATTACAATTGCTTATGTTCTGCAAAACTGTATCACATACAGTGCCTTCCAGCAAAAAACTCTAGTGGTAGGGAGCTGGGAAGTTGACTTCCCAGGTTCGAAACCTAACGGATGCACACTACAATGTGGGTGTTGTTCAGCCCTCTTGAGCCCATTATAATTTATCCTGACTTACTCGGTATACGTTGTTTACAGGCCATTGCGTGTGCCCCGAGGAGGAGGTGTCGCAACCACCGCTAGTTCGGTTCAGAAGGCGCTCGGTTATTAAAAAAAAAATGATACATAACAGTGTTCCTCGAAACGATCTAGTCAAAATTCTGATTACAGTAACAAGTGAATTACAACAAGTTGTAATAAATATTCAGATGTCAAGTAAATTGTAAAGATATTGAGTAAATCATTTGCGAATAAATAAATAACCACGGGATGAAGTTCGTCGCTCATTTATTTTAAAGAAATTTATCATTTCAACATTTCTATAATTTGTATTTGAGCATAAGTACGCTACCTAAAGTGATCGGGTAATTTCCAAGGAGGTCAACAAATGCGTGCATCTTAGAATTTGGAAAAATGGTACTGTAAGTCCCGTATATTTATCGTTTTGGCAGTTGAGTCATGTAAATTTGAAAATAGTTAATCGGTCATGTAAGATCAATACCGTTACTTCTTTAGTCAGAATTGCCACTGTTCCGTTAACAGAATTGTAAAAAATATGATATTTTAGACTGAAAATATAATGGAACTGATCTTATATGACTAAATTAGTAATTTTTAAGCTCATAGGACTCTACTGCTAAAAATATAAGTGTATAGGACTTTCAATATAATTATCCCTTAGAATTTTTAAGACATTACAGAATAGGCATCATTTTTCCAAACCGTCTTTTTGTACTTCATAATTTTCATGTACCGATGATTTCCGTCCATGTGGGTTCAAATATTTACTTCTGAACATATATCTCCCAACGATCCTTGCAATTAATCAATATATTTAACTCTTTTTTTTTTTTGCCTACAAGTGAAATATTGTAAAGATAGTAGATGAATATAGCTCATTTAAAATTGTGCGTAACAATTAAATATTAGCCCATTGAATTTTCCTATCCAGAAAAGGAAATCTGAGACTTTCCATTTTATAATAATGCACTGAGAAAATAATAATTAAATTATATTAATTAATTATAATTATGATAACTATACATTAATATATATTTGCTCATTCTTTATAGTTTAATTAGTATTTTCTCACTTATCATTTAAAATTGCTTTATTGATGGGTATCTTAGGTGATCCTAGCTAACAAAAGTTCAATATCAATAGGAGAGAAATTCTTGCGTGATTCTATCTCATAATGTATTGTGAGAGAATATCAATCAAATTGTACCAAATGTCAGTGTTTACGTACTAACGCAAACCAATCTTATTTCTAAGAATTTTTTATAAAACTTAAAAATAAAAAAAATTTATAAAGAATAATTTATTTTAATCGATTAGTACTCCATAGAAGACTTTCTCCTCTTAGACGAACTTTGAATGCGATAGCTAACCTTATATTTTTCATAATCCACCATATTTCAATGCTGCCGAAATTGTAATAAATAACAATTTCTCTATAAATTGAAGTCCCTCTAGGGTTAGCTCTCTATCTCCCAAAGTCTCACTTGAGAAAAGGTGGAAAAGGTAACCAAACGTCGTCACTGTTCTTCATTGGAAGGAAATTAGAAGATCAATGAAGAAGGTTGTGCTAGTGAGAAAAGAAAGGCCTGATCCATCATCGCCGCCACCATCGGCTTCCATGGCCACAACCACCGTGAGATACGCGGAGTGCCAGAGGAACCACGCAGCAAGCACAGGAGGGCACGCTATCGACGGTTGCAGTGCCTTTGTGGCCAGTTCATCTGGATCGAACTTGTTCGCCTGCGCTTCATGCGGTTGCCACCGGAACTTCCACAGGAAGGTGGTGGAACAGCACTAGGTTGTCTGTGCTCTTTGTTGTATAGATTGTTATGCATATGAAGTTTGTTTAGGTTTGTTTCTTTGTTTGGCTGGTAAATAGGCAGATGAGTGGGATGAAGACGATTGCTTGAAGAACTTATTATGTCGATCGATGAAATTCTCGATCTTCCATCGGATTTTCTTCTTTGCTGCGATATTTCTTTTCGTTTTTCCTGGTTTCTCGAGGTTTCTCTTCTGGGAAAGGATGACAATGTTTGACCGAACTTGGGGTTTGGTCTATTTTGTATAGTTAAATCGAAGCTTCTCTCTATTCTGTGTCTGTCAAAATTATTTCAGCTTATGAGCACATAGAACAGATGATTACGAGATCAAGAATCAGTATATGCAGTAGTGATACATCCACCGACTCGAGAGTAATGTTGAAACAAACAATCCGAGACAAACTTCTTGATTATACTGATCAATTGACGGAATCAATGATGCAATTGAACTTTCTCATCGATAAGACTCATGCTTCGTCAATTCTTTCTCGTTGTTGGATTCTCACAAGACGAGGTCAAAATAGAGAAGCTTCCTGGCACGGTCTGGGTTTCAAGTTTTGGAAATTGGAAAGATGACATTCTAATTAAAATCCTTCGATGCTGATCATGCTCGAACAGGGACTGATTATACAGCAAAGTGGTATCCATCTGCATTGGATTGATATGCCAAACCATAATGTCATTATAATTCATGTTAATGCTTGTATATCGTGTCATATGATTCCATAGATTATCGTCTTCTTGAAACTTAGAGAGACTTTCCACATCATTCGTTTCAAATTCACTCGTAAGTGATTATCAAGTTAAAGAAAAAGATTTCAAGTTAATTCAAGGGTGTGTTTCTCTGTCTGATTAAACCCCACTTTAAGCTTGAGTCTAAAGGACCACAATTCTAATCATGCCTGGTTGTTATGTCAAACACATTTTCATTAGGATGTACTAAAAGTTAATTAAAGGTTTTACATTCATGAAAAAACACAATGACAGACCAGGAGAGTTTGGTCTCATTATATGATTCTCGATCTGCAATCAAGAGATTTTAGATTCGATTTCCATATTGGACTTTTTGTACGTTTTATCCGCGTCTTTGTCTTATCATTTCTAGGTTTACGAGTCTCTTTTATAATCATAGAAGAAAGAAAAGGACACAGGGGACTGCTCTGTCTTGCTGATTTGCTCGGTCATCAATGCAACAGTTTGATTGATTAACCCTAGAAAGGCAAATTTGATCGGACAAAGCTGATAGACTAGACCCATCCTTTTACAAGACATTTAGTATGCTAATGTAATGTCCACTCATGTTTATGGGGTTAAATCGAACTGATGTAAATCAACCGTTTAATGTCTTAGGTTATCATAAAATGTGCAGCAATTCTTTTTATGCTCACACAGGAAATTAAAGTATCGGGATATTGTCAGCTTATGATCCTAATTATTCACAAAGTTTGTTGTTAATGGACGTTGGCCCCAAACTGCATTTGAGCCTGATCGAATCCCATGAGTCATCTGTCCCACAACTAGGGATAGTCTGGTATGTAATGAGCATATCACGTAACAGTATTAATATAACATTACAAATCAATCAAATTCCATTATTTAGATAATTTCTTTTAATGAAACCCTAAAATGAAAAATACAACAATAATTCCTCTAATTTCAGAAGGGCATTCCGGTCAAAAAGTTGTCGAACTTCCATTGAAAATTGAGAGAATACAATCACTTTTCGTAAAAGACCCTATGGGATTTTTATATTTAAGGGACAACAGTCTGTCAATTCATAAGAAAATCGAGAGGAAGCTATTGCCAGTTGATTCGTGAGATAATTGAGGGACAATTGTCGGTTGGTGAATTCATGTAAGAATCGAGGAAATATTGTCCATTAGTAAATTCATGAAGAAACTAAGAAAATCCTGTTTGTCGAATAATTCGGTAGAGAAACTATCTGTCAATTAATTTGCGAGACAATCGAGAACTTGAGATGAATGAAAGAACCTCTTCTCTACCCTGCATTCACATATTATGGATTTGTGTAACAACCAAATCTTATTAGTTTGTGATATCATATCAGTACTGTTACATAACGTGCTCATTACATACCGCGCTTTCTTCTTAGCTAGGAACTCGGATTGGACAAGACCAACCAGCTTCCTGCAGTTCGATCATGCAACCTAGCCTTCCTGGCATGAGCTTCGAGGCACTGATATTGAGTGTCTTGGATGGGCTCCTCTCTTCCAGCATCATCAAGAAGAGTAAAGCAGTATTAATGTGTGGTATATTTAAGTGCAAATATTTATTCAATGCATTACCCCGATTTGTAATTTATTAAACACTTATAATTATTATTTATGACTTATTAGTTTATAACATATATCACATGTAATTTTCGTTATACATTATATTTTGCCCTCTTCGTGCGGCTAACAATTTTTTTATGTGCTAGGAAAAGAAAAGGAAGATGAATTTTAAATGAGAATTGGTACAGGTTTATTTTGGATTTGATAAGTAGTTACTTTTATCCACGAATTTTCATATTTCTCGTGAATACTTTGTTATTTTAATGTCTGTCAGACTTTAAGCATAGTAAATAAGTATTATAATTTTGCAAAAAAAAAAGATAATAAAACATCGAGAAAATTTATTGGAGATTATCGACATAGAGATCTGATGTTTCACATTTCGCCTCTTATTCATTATAATTATTATTTTTTAAATATCATATAAACTCTCCTGCTTTCATAATTTTCCCTCTATTTTCCTTGGTTGAAATATAATATTTAAACAGCACAGTATTCTATTCTTCTTTTCACTTTCTTTACTTTTTGTCGCAAGAAAAATGAGTTTATCAGAGGAAGCTAGATCGGGAAATAAAGAGGTGTAAAAAGCTATAAAAATCATGAGTAATCAAAATCCTTTAATTAGGTCAAATTCCGTTGCATGTAGTCCCTTGCTCTCTATCTATTTTATATATATATATATATATTTTTTTTTTATTTGATATTTAAAAGTTTATTGATCTCTTAATAATATGGGTTTGAACTGAATCGGTTCAATATTGAATAAATATCTTCTAATTGTGAATTTTCGTTAATTACAAGATTTGAATATGTTACACTACATAAAAAGATGAGACAGCTGTATAAATAATATGTGATAATGGGAGGAAAAAATAGGGTAAAAGAAATTCGCAAAGATAAACTTGGTCAGTTATAAACCAAAATCATGTGAGTCTAACTTTATTAAAATGATTGACTACTTGAAGATAATGCAAGACGGCCCAGTTATTTATAGGCTCAGAAAATTAAATAAAATGAAAAACAAACAATTTAGAATCTCATAATTATATTTAAATCGATACCACCAAATCCTACAGAAAAAACTAACCTAATTGACGATACAATCTTACCACGAAATATTTTATTTCCTAAATAATCATAAAATATCTTTAAAACTCTCCCTCAAGATGAGCATGCAATATAATGGAATGCGTATCTTGTCCATAATTAATTTTAATGGTGACAACTTGACTTTTGAAATTTACTTGTATCTTTACTTCAGAGGTTGAGAAATAACAATAACTTGAGACTTCATTTCTTCAGAAGTCGAAAAATCGGCTTCAGTATTCTCTTCTCATAATTTAAAGGCTTAAGTTAACTTGAGCCATTTTGGCTTCAAATGTCTTTACCTTCGTCATTGCATCAATATACAAAGATCAATCTTTTCTTATACCATCTAGAAAAAATAAAATATGGCAGTAGGAGTTAAAGTAGAGTAAAGATACCTAATGGATTGATACAATCTGATTTTCAAATTTTCTATTCCCTAAATAATTATAAAATTTATTTTAACATTTACCACAAAAAAGTAATCTAGAAGTTCAAAACTCACTCTCATGCAATTTGACGAGGTTGAGATCTCATGTTTGAATTTCGCTCTAAGCAATATTACTGGAATGAATTTTTTAGATTGGGTCTTAATAGACTCCAATTTCTTAAACTATACTAAGCATTTAGATATATTACATTAAAAGAGCCAATGTTAGTACCGTTGTTTATTTTGTCCGTATATTCGGGTTGAATACGAAAGCCTGACATTATGCAGTGAAGGGCGGCTGAGCAGTACTACTACTGTTTTCCTTTTATCGATTGAAAAATGACCCACTTAATAATCAAACAAGACTCATATAGGTTTCTCTATGCTCTCTTTTTTTGGGGTCTACCTAGTAGTCTTACGAACCCTTCATTAATCTAATGACCACCCGATCGGCCAATCAGGAGTAAAACTCTCCAAACATGAGTGTTTTTTATTCACAAAGAGTCGAAATATGGACATTTACTTGAGGGGATCAAGTGCGGAATTGAACCGAGTTTTCTCATTCATGAATATTCTCTCTATGCTATTGTCCATGCAACGGGAATTGAAAACGAGTTTGGTTTAGAGACAAAGCCGCCTAATTACTATTTCGGTACGACTTTTGATAAAATAAAAGGACAGCCTGAAGCCACGAGGATTCATTGGGATCAAAAGCTAGTAGAATGCACCAAACGAACAGTGAATAATGATTTGTTACGAGAAACAATAAATATACTATATATATTATTGGGATCAAAGGCCAGCCGTTCCGTGGGAATAATGATTTCGACGATTGTTTGGGCAACCAAATTAAGGAAAAGGAACAGTAACCTGAATAGTGATTCTGATTCCATTCAATTCGACCTACCAATCGTGTCATAAAAGCCTTCTTAACTATTGATTACCAATTAACTGTGTCTCAAAATGCACGCCTCCAAGAAATGATCATCGGATAACCTTAATGACACAGTACGGTGGCGTGTGGTAAGGAAAAACTAATTAAATTACTCTGATTAAAAGTAATCAAAATGCTTGGATGATTAATATCATTTTACTCGTTTGTGATAATTCAATCGACATCCTCTCGCAAGATATAATAAGGCAAAATCATTTAAGAATTTCTCCTAAGCGAGAGATTCGAAATCCGGACGTCTACACCTGCTAACTTTTACGACTGTTAACCTGCTGTATTCATAATCTTTACGGCTCTTCCACCATCCAAGAGCTTCGGTCTTCTGATCATAGTTTTAAAAACCGGACTGGACTGGACGGTCGGATCGGTTGGACTGGGAACCGGACACTAGCCCGGTCCGGTTTCGCTAATTACTCCATTTGCATCAAGACCGGGTTGGACAGTGTGAACCGACCGGTCTGATAGGATTTCCACTGAACCCATAAGAACCGGTCAAGAAATCGGTCAATGAAGAAAAATAAAAAAATAAAAAAAATAAAAAATAAGAGTCAAAAATAGAAAAAAAGGAAACCTAAGCTCTAAATTAATGTATAAAATGTAACAATCTTATTTGTAAAGTTGAAATTATAAATTGATGTATAAAATATAACAATCTTATATTCATATTACTAATTTTATATTATTATAGGTATTATTTGTAAAAATTCGATTAGACCCATTGAACCCCGGTTGAACCCAAGAACCCAAGAACCCATACCTTGACCGGTTTCCGGCCCGGTCCAGTTTTAAAAACTAGGCTTCTGATTACTGGATTGCATAATATATTCCTGGGAATAATGACTTCTTGGCCCATAAACTAGCAAAATGGGCTTCCTTTTGAATATGTTGGACTTGTACCCATTTCTTCCATTCCTACTTCCTGTTTGACTCGTGAAGAGATGTAATTTCCAGCACACCTTTTGGAACTGATTTATAACACTGCAATTATCATCTTAAAACATATATATGCATATATATATATATGCATATATAAACTTTTAATTACCATAAAAGAACAGCAGGAGCAGGCCCAAAAAAACACATGGAAAGTCCGATAAAATTCCAGACCGGCCCATGCAGTCCACATGATTTCGTTTTTCACCCTCCAAGGCGTGGGGGTGGGCATGCATACCGAGTTCGGGTAAAAAATTGGGCACCTGTTTTAACCAGTTCTAGTTCCAGCAACTTCGAGTATCGGGACCTGGAACTTGAATGCCTTAAAAAAAAAAAAAAGATCAAATTGACAGAGCTACTGCTTCCTTCGTCATTTTAATATTCAATCTACCCTGCTTCAGCCATCTTACAGAGCTGTTGCGTCCGCCATTCATCATTCCTTACCTTCATGTTCGTTCAGACCAGATATGCTTTTTAGTTAAATACACTGATATTATTTTTATAGGAAGAAGGAAGTATCCATATTTACTTACATGCAAGAATGAAAGCTAATATGGCTTTTTTTTTTTTTTTTTAAGAGAACATATTAGAATCATAGCAGATATTTTTGCGGATTAATACACAATTGGATGGGCAACACTCTCCTTGAAGATCATGGATGTGTCTTTCCATCACGTTGTATTATTTATGTTATCTTAGGTTACGTAATGTGCATTACTACAATTGATTGTCATCCTTAATGTATTGTGTACGGATAATCAATTTGATTTTTGTTTTATTGTGAATTTGTCGAGTTCGATCTAGCATTTGCAATTTAATTTATTTAAAAAACAGAACAATTTCCAATAGGCTCTTCGAACCCATGATATCTTATGAGTTTCAAATAGGGTTCGGTTCTAAACTTTAAGAATATATTTTTCACAAAGTAGGGATTAGGCACCATCAAAAAGTATAAGGTATCGGGACCCCGCTGAGACTATATTAATATTTTTTGAGAAATCTTGATTCATCTATGTCATCAATCAAAATGTACATTACTGGATTACAAACCCCGAACTCCAGAAGGAGACTATTTGCTATCTTGTGTAGTAAGGTAAGGTCAAAAACTATTCTAAAAGACACTCAAATTGGAGAAAGTTTTTATGATAAGGTGTCACCATATGGTAGTGCTATGTGGTGACATGAGCCAATCAAATGCGATTATTTCTATATTTTTTTATAAAACCTAAAAGATTCCTAAGAATAAACTAATTTTGATTGGCTTGTGTAACCACATAAATGGTAATACTGTGTCATAAAAGAGTTTCTTCTCAAATTGTGCTCTTTCTAAACATAATAAATGTAACATGTAAAAGCAAGTATGAAAATACACTTTAACCAATGTTTCTCTCTACTTGTCGATAACCCAAGATGGTTCAAAATTCCAATTTCTAGTATTGCAATAATATTGCAGAATTGCTAAGGTAACCTTCCATATAACCTTGGTCTAATGGCGGGTAAAAAGGATGTGATCCCGAATCTCAGTATGCCATGTCAAAATACATAGTTGGTAGAAAGTAGCGAATACTATTTGGACACCATATCCTCCATGGATAATCTATTTAAATAGCATGCTAGAAAATGCATGCCCGATGGATTTGATTAGGGTATCGGAGGATACGAATCCAGGGAACTTTCGACTTTTTGGGCAACCTTTCCACGCTACGCATATTCAAAAAGAAGCAACTGAGCTCTAACAGAATTAGCTGGTGGTTGCAAATTTAATAGATTTTTGGATTGCAGGAAGAAGATTAAATGCTTCAGCATCTATGGGCCTCATCCTTCTCTATAGAAGACAACCTCACTTGGGACCTCAACGAAGGGAAAGATGCTTCACCTTTGGGTAAAACTTGCTAAAAGGTGCCATATCTGACCATTTATCATGACAAAAAGTAGATGCAATTACCATCTCCAACTTAGAATGTAATAAACGTTCTCGTCAACTTGCAAAGTTTTAGAATCTTCCTCCAATTCCATGTGTTTAAGGTCGATCCTTTAACAGTCTAGATACCATGGGCTTTGATCGAATAAGTGTAGGACCATGCAACCCATAAGGATCCCGCCTTGATCAATACCAACCCAAAATTTTTCAGCATACAATAGTGTTCCACAAAGTAAGTTCTTCAATTCCATGACATCCTTCACTGTCCGGGAAGTAGACTGTATTGAATATTACAGATAATTGATGAGTAATACTCAATTAGAAGTAATTTAAATGTCAAACTGACCCTATTGTGATCTCATGCGTCCTCGTTTAATTCAGTTTTAATTGAGTACTACTCATTTGCTGTTCATGAATAACACAATATTTACGCATGAGATCATAAAAGTATGAATGAAAGTGAATCATAAGGCAAACCTATGAGACCTTTCTAAATCTCAGTTTCTGAGTTTCGGTCTCATTGTATTGTGACTCGATCTTATTTGCCTTCTAGAGAAGTTGATGTGAACTCTATTGACGTCTAATTATAAATGGATTCCTATCTGTACGTTTTTCACATTGTCGGTTCCATGGAAAGATGGTTTTTTTTGACGATTTTCTCGCATACAAGATTCAATTATTTGTAAGCAATCGAAGCACGTGATTGGAGGATAATCAATTAATTGACATGGGCAGGCCCGTTCTTGTATATTAATAATGATGACAAAGATCACAGACTCTTCCAGGGCCATGGATCCACTTCATTTAACTACACAAACTCAGTGCACACATTGCTAGCTAGCTCAATTGAGGTCGTGGCTCCTTGCACGTCGAAGCTTGAACGAGGCGGACGGAGTGATTTCAGGGACAAGTTTATCGGTAACCCGGATGAGACTGTAAGCCCATGCCCCTGAAAGCGCTCCGGTCACTGGACCGACCACATAAACCCAGAGGCTCTTGTAGAATGAACTAGCAAGTGCAGGCCCCATTGTCCTCGCCGGGTTCATGGAACCACCTGATATCGGTCTGCAGAAAACTTATAAGCCACATGCTTTATAGTTTCTACGTTGACTGATCGATGCATACCAAACATGGTGTCAAACTGTTATGTTATAATCTTACCCTGCCAAGATTGAGGTTATGCACACTGCAGAACCGACTGCTATTCCAGCAAGCTCTCCAACCTGAGGGGAAAAGGAACATGTGAGATGCATAAACTATCTGTGTCGAGTGTGAATAGTGTTGTAAGAATGAGTGTTGAGGAATGAATATTGCATTAGACAGAAGATAAAACGAATTTCGAAATATAAGAAAATTGGTGTACTATCACCTGTATAAATGTTGGCTTTTAGGTGGATATAGGCTTTACCTCCTATAAATCCTAGTGATAATTTTACTCGGTAACAGAACAGGTTACCGTGTGAGCTCATATCCCGTCAAACTCAAGTATGAAATCATGGTCAATTGTATAACCCTAACATGGGCAATAAACTCCCACCTTGTGATCAATTGTATATACCCAGGATAGAGGAGAAAGTCAATGTCATGTTTGGCTGTTCTCTTGCTAAAATATGGGGAAAAAAATGTCTGGCTTAGGCTAAGATACCAAGGGCAGATGTTTAGAACCAATGTCAAATATGAACATGTTACCACTTAAGGTACTTGTTGAGAAATGAATCATGGCATGGATAATAAAATAAGTCTTATAAAATAAGAAAATTAATATACTGCCATTTATAAATTAAAATTTTACGTGACTATATAGTCATAATGACCGGTGGTAATTTTACAAAATTCGGCTATTCCTTCCATGTCCATGTTCTCCTTCTACACAATTAGATTTTTCTTTTTTAATTCAGTAATATGAACCACTACTCGTGTTCTCGGAACTATGTTTAGGTAAGATGCGATACACATGTACTTACAGCTTTAGTGTCGGTGGCGACGGCTGAAGTGACGAACATCAGTGAGAAGGTCACGACGGTCTCCATGGCCAGGGCCTGCAAGTCCGAACCGGAAGGCGACGTGGTTCCTACGTGCTTTATTGGGTCGAGAAGCACCCGCAGAGTGAATGCAGCAGAGATTGCTCCAGTCAGCTGTGCCGCTGCATAAAAAGGTACCTGCAGATCGAACCAAAAAAGAAAAAAGAACAACCAAGTAGG
This sequence comes from Lagerstroemia speciosa, assembly GCA_037672795.1. NCBI lineage: Eukaryota > Viridiplantae > Streptophyta > Magnoliopsida > Myrtales > Lythraceae > Lagerstroemia > Lagerstroemia speciosa. Next base: position 7,308,265 of record CM075301.1, on the reverse strand, counting down.
GTGAATAAACTCGTTAATGGCCTTGAATTTTCTTGGAACATCTGAGAAGTTTCAATCGAGCACGAAAAGAAGAGTGAACGAACTCGGTTGGAGTATTTGGCGATAGCCTGGTATCTTCATGTGTCCAAAATCAATTTATCCACTGATAATCAGTTCAGATCCCATGTTTTAGAGAGACTACATAAGTTCCAAGGATTCATGGGACCAGACAGCGGATAAACCCGACTGACCGGAACTCTACGGGGATGTTAGTTAAGCATCAATTAGTTCGCATTTTCACGATCGCTAGAAAGAAAAAATATTGTTCGTTGAATTTCCGTTCTTTCTATTTAAGTGAGAAAGATTGCTTTAGGAGTGCAAGCGCATTGAATTCATTGGGACGGAGCATGCCGAAAACCTAATGGCTCACACAGAAAAATATTTTTTTGAGTGAACACTTGACCTAGATTTATTGATTAATGAAATGCAACCGTTCTTCTGAATAGAAAAAAAAGGTTAAATTTGCTTTTCTATTTTAATAATAAAAAGGTTAAGGACTCAATTAAATCTTAAAAATCAGCCTAACTTTTGGATAAATATCTGTAACAACAGCCTTGATGTTGGTACTCAATATACATGATGATGACAGAACACGATCACTGACAGCCTAATATCCAATGAGAAACAGGACACACAGCGCAATAGTGATTATCTTGCTTTCTACCTAGAACCGAGAGAGGTTCTAGAATCCGTCTTTATTTAGCTTTCTTCCATTCCTCATTTACTACCGAAAATTCTATACAGCTTTGTATCGTTGATTTTAGTGATTTTTTTTTTTAAGTTTTCGGTTGAATCTCCCAAAAATTTTGAATATTCCATATCTAAAACCTAAGAAACTTATAAATCTCCATTGTGATTCAAAAAAAAGTTTAATAATAAATAATATTTTCTAAAAGAATATTAGTGATCAGATAACTTACTTTATTGGTCGAAGCACTAAGCTTCATCCTTTAGTAAATTACGCAAGATCAAACAAAATCCCCTAGCACATTTGAAAAGGATACAGAAGAACTAAAGAAGGATGAATGTCATAAAGGTGATGTAAAGTGTGTTGGAACAGGGAAAAGTAAAGAGCTGGGGAAGAATTTTTTTAAATAAAAAACATATGAAGAAAGTGATTCCATTGGCTATACAAAACAGTAAAAAAAAGCCTCACGTTGCGAAATAGAGAGAAAGATAAAGCAAGAAAAGGAGAGTCTTATACGTAACGGTATTATTATATGATAGTATTTATATGAAGATATTAATTAATAAAATTAAAATTAATTTTTTAGGTTTTTTTATAAAATCTAAAAGAAAAAGTAATCTAAAAAATAATTCAATTTTATTGATTGGTATCACATATAAGTATTATCACATAATGATATTTATTAGTGAAACCATTATTTTATTTGTTGCTTTATTGACTCTCTTTTACACGCGTCAATCTCTTTTATTTTTGTGAATTAACAGCGTCAAAGTTACAGATATACCAAGTCAATAATTAATATGGACCAATTAATTTTTTCCGTGTACTATTTTTTTCTAATGAACTTTAACTAATCAGACTGCGAGTCTGATGAGGCTAATAAAGCTCTTTGGAGTAGATTTTCTCCATTTGAATCACACAAACATGAAACGAGCGATAAACTAACTTCAACTAATCTATATTAGTAAACAGTTAGTTAATATATGTGAAAATGGAGAAATTCTTGCGTGCATCGAGTTTGTTATATTATTTATAAACTCGATCAATAGTTATTTATATTTATATATATATAAACTAAAAATATCACTTCATCTTTTTTAAATATTTATAATACTATCTTTTTACCAACATCTTAGAAAATTACGTTCCCAACATGTCGATGAACACGAAGAAATAAGAAACGAGTCCCATGCTTGGGAAAAAGTCTGAAATGCCACGTTAGTATGATTTGATGGTTTCATAATTCAATAGAAATTAGTTATATCAGCACATTTATGAGAAAGAATTTAAATAGTAAAATATAAACTTAAACATTTCTAAAAGATAAGAACTCCTAAAAATCTAAGTAAAAAATCTTAAGAAACAAAATGGCTCGTGTTTTAAATTTGTCAGTATCTTTTTTCCTTCTTTCCGCCAATTGATATTGCATTTTTTTAGATTTTTTTTCCTGAATTTTTAGAGTTTAGGTTCTCAGGAGGATTTTTACTTTTTTAAAAAAATTTAAATTTATATTTTACAATGTAAATTCTATCCGATTAATTTCTATTAATTTATATTGCAGCAATAACGTGATATTCAGTACGCGCATGACTTTCTCCGCGCTAACAAGAGACTTTCCGCCGCAAAAGACCAAAAGCGGCCAAGAGAACGTAACGCTATTATGCATGGAAAGCTCAGAAGCAAAGCAGAGCTTCGTTCATATCTGTTTGAAATTTTCACCTGCTTCCATGGAAAGTGCCTCACGGCGGCGAAAGCTAGGGTTATCGCAGGGTTCATGTGGGCCCCGGAGATGTGCCCCACCGCATAGATCAGCACTGTCACGATCAGCCCGCCAGCGACCGATGCCCCAAGCTTCGACACCCTGCGCTCGTCGCTCCTGCTCAGTGCAGCCGATCCGCATGTCACGAAGACCAGCATGTAGGTTGCTATCGTCTCTGCAATCACCTGCCAAGTTTCACAGGATCGCAAGGTTTCAGGAACTGATCCGGAAAATCTATTGAAGTGGGGACGAAACCCGATGGAAGAGGCTATGAATTTAAGGAGAGCGAAATAAGATAATTCAACGGAAAAATAGGCAATCCGGTATCCCTAAATCCATCACTGCTTCACAGATGGCATAAAACTTTAAGACCTCTCAAGTTTTTTCTTGTTGGTAATCAACGGAAAGTTCGCATGAAGTCGGCCTGTTTACCCAGATGAAGTTGTACTAGTCCATGTACGGCAGCACTCGAGCTGGATGCTCGAAATTCTATCATTAATTTCTATGGACAAAGTTCAACGGCTCCTCAACCACATAACAGTTCCTTTTACGAACAACAACAATGTTAGATGGAATGGAACATTGAGATTTAATGCGACATATCAGCCGATTAAGTACTCGAGGATGTGGGTTGTCTAAAAGTTCCTGTGCATCAAAACCTTTATGACTATTTCATGCAAGAGGGGTGAAGTTCTTCGTGCACACCTTTCTGTGAAAGCCAGGAGGATAATGGCCTTGGAGTAGTCTTCCCACCGAGCTCGACTTCTCGTCGGGTGTCTGGTTCAGAGCCAAGACCGGCTCGTTTTGGATAGCCGGGTTGTTTGCCTCTGGGTCTTCAATGGCCATCGTACGTGTTAGAAAGGCGTTGGCACAAGACAAGAAATAGAGAGAGGCTGTGCCACTGCGAGTGGTCCTTGTTTATGGCGGTCCTTCACCGGAGGAGCTTTCTTGTATTTATAGTGCCAGGCTCGGGTATCTTTCCCTGTTAGGGCCAAAATTCCCTTTTTTTTCCACAACATATGGTATTAGATAGGGATGATCGAATCCAAGTACCATGTACTTTTTATAGTATCTCAACTTTAATCTATATAAGACCGATTCATAAATTTTGGATCCGAATCGCACCCTATTAAAGTTGGAACTGGACTCTATCTAGAACCTGTAAGATATCACATGTTTCGAATATCATGTTGGAACATATTTATTATTTATTCTTTTACGTATATAATATGAATTGTTTAAACAATTTTTATAATTATTATTATTTCATATATTTTTTATTATAATCAAATATGTGAAATTTTAAATATGTTTACACTATATTTAATTACTATTTATCATTGATTTTAAGTTATTGATATTTTAGACATGAAAGATTCATAAAATATACATAATTATGATGTCAAATAAAAATTTATCGAATTAGGAATACGACAGTTTAAATGATTCGTAAATTAGAGTTTAAACGAGAAAATTACGAAGGATTAAAATTAATCGTGACAGGTTCCGGTTCCGGTACCCTGTGTGTTGGAACTAGAACCGATTGATTCCTTGATTTGTTACCCAATCCTACTCTATTTTTATCGGGAAGATTCTTACCAGCTCCGGATCCATGCTATTCCCATGCACACCCCTAATATTAGAGGCCCAATGAAGTGTGAATAATTCAGATTGAGTCCAATCAATCCACTAAAACGGTAAAGATCCATTAATATAAATTTTATCAATTTATAAAACTCTAATTCGAAATTTTATTAAAGGGGACGTGCACCAGACTATCTCTGTCAGCGTGCCTGTGATCCGATATACTTTAGAAAGTGGACATTTGTACGACTCTGGTCGCTCCATTTGTAAGTTCATGCACTCCGATATATTCCAAAAATTAGTAAAAGCTTCATAACCCTCATGAAATCAAGAACCTTTTCCATTCATTGACACTTTTTTTAAACTCGATATTATGAATTATTAATTTTATGCTTAATCAAATTATAAAATTATCAAAATTAAGCTTTCCCTCTATCATTGTTAGGATAGCATAGGATCGGATGGAGCCTGTATTTAAAGATCTGGACCTTGCCTGCACTTTTGAACCCTCAACCTGTCCTCACCCGGGACCTGCCCGTGGTGCCCTGGCATGTATTACTTGTCTTGTTCTAACCCGATTTATAAAATTATTAATAAATATTACATTAAACATAGTTTTAAATTTAAAATAATTCACATATCCATAATAACATAATTAGTATCCTAAAATTTACATAATTTTAATAAAATAAAATAAATATAATCCGATTTATTAATATAAAAGTCATCATAAAATAAATAAAAATTATTTTAAAAATATGCCCCGATTATATAAATTAATTTTTAAAAACATAGTTGTCTAATATAATACTATAATATGAGAATGGTATGAGGAAATACCCAGAAATGACCTAGTTGAGACTCGTCTCGTTCCCGGTTATAACTCGTCAAATAATTGGTAAAGTATAATTTGTAAAACTGACTTTTATTCCTTATTACATTGCTTAGGTATTAAAGCTAATACCAAACAAGATACTAGTTTTGATCATTCCCAATGAATTCCATTCTATTGCATTTGGATCATTCCATATTCCCTACCAAGTATGGACGATGATGTGTTAGATGAGATATGTGTTTTAAGTAGAGTCTCATGCGGCTGGAGCCATTGGTTCATGTAGCCAAAACTGGTGTTTGTATAACGGCTATTTGTTAATAATAACAAATAAGGATAATTTTAGGGTTATCCCCTAAAAAGAAAAAGGTGAGGCTCTTCTGTTTAATAGGTATATCACGTTACAGTATTTATATGGTGTCATAAATTAATAAAATATAGTTGTTTTAAGATATGTTACTCTAAAAATAAAAATATAACCCTAAAAATCACTTAATTTTGTTGGTTCGTAACATCCATACTAGTATTGCTCCTAAAAAAAAGATAATTTATTTGAACCTAAATAGGATTATAATAACATTAATTTGAGATAAGCTCTCTAATGTGACTTATTTAATTACATTAAAACTGAGTGATAAATATATTTAAGACTATCCGCTGTCCAGCACAGACATATTTATTTAAAAAAATTAATCTGTAAAAGCTTGTGCACTGGCTGAGTTATCCGGATGATCGAAAGGGTAAGAGCAACGTTCGAAGCCATTCTTTGCTCATCCCTTCAAGAGAAATTCTCATGATCAGTGCCATGACTTTTAATAGGAAGAAAATGGGGGTAATTTGTCCATAAAAGTACGAGATATTCAAGAATTTTTCAATTTACCATAGATTATTTTTTTTGCATAGAAAATTACTAATTATCCACGAATTCATTGATCTATTATAAACTATTTTTTTGCATAGAAAAGCACGAACTATTCAAGAATTTTCTAATCTACCACGTCATTAATTTTGTTTGTTAATTGCTAATATGTCCGTTAATTTTGTTGATTGTGCAAACGGAATCTGATATAACATCATACGTGGCATTCATCTGGTCATAAAAAATTATGAACTATTGTCGAATTTACTATTTTATCACCAAGATGGACATGCAAACAAATGTTCACTATTTTTATGACCAAATGGACACCACGTGTGATGTTAGATTAGAAAAAATGAGCAAAGTTTGTGATTTTTTGAGAAAAAAGAATAGTTCGTGGTAAATTTGAAAATTCTTAAATAATTTATGATTTTTTAGAAAAAAAAGCTTGTAATAGATTGGGGAATTGTTAGATAACTCGCGATTTTCTAGACAAATAACCCTAAAATTTATGACATATATCTAATTTTCATATTAAAGACAAAATAATAATTTCAATTATTTTTCTCTCGCTATATATATATGATTCTAACAGTAAAGATCCTTATTTAACTGTTAAGATTTTCTTATCTCACTCCATATCACTATATATCTACAATTTAATTACTATAATTAACCATGACTTTAACAAATACTCAAATGATAAACACACATTTAATTATCTACTGTAATTTAGTTAAATTTAGTTAATACTTATTCGCTTCACATAAAAAGGCAAAGAGTACGTAAAGTTTTTCTCAAGAACTTGTCAAATATAGACAAAGATCATTTTCACCGTTTAAAAAGTAGCAAGAGGACCAAAGATTTTGGGCACAGAATCATGAAATTACTCCTGCAGATAGTCAGAAGATTCTCTCTGTCGCGAACATAAAACCTCTTTCTTGACAATTTTCAGTGGATAAAAATATGAAATTGTGGAAGATAAAGGGTTTCAGATAAATTACATTACATAGTAACTGTGAATTATCTCTATTATCTCTATCTCTTCTCTATTCCTTTAAGGAACAATATAGGTAGTTGGTCTCTTTTTCAATATTCCAAAAATGGTAATTTGCTGAAAAAAACATAAACTATTGCAAAATTCCCTATTCTACCGCGAACTTTCTTTTTTGTCCAAAAAATCACGAATTATGCTCCGTTTTCCCTAATCTACCACGCCATTAATTTTGACCGTTAATTGCTAACAGGTACCATTAATTTTACTGATTGTGCAAATAGAGTCTGACGTGGCATCTTACGTGGCGTCTAGCTTTCTCTATTCTACCACGAACTATTGTTAAATTCTCTATTATTTCACTAACTACCACAAGTTATTTTTTACGAAAAAATTCACAAATTGTGCTTCATGTCCCTCATTTACTATGTTATCAATTGAATGAAAGAAAATTTTTTATTATTTACATCTTACTCTTAATAATGCTTGTGGTACTTCAATTAATATTACATTATTGCATGTTACCATATTATTTTATATTTTCTTTTAGAAATAAAATTAAAAGAATATAAATTGGACATAAAAAAAAATCAACTTATTATAGTGTGAGGTATACATTGATTTTAATAATTATTCTATGTTCTCATATTGTAAGGAATACAAATATACATGTTAATGTTATTTTTAAAGAGTGTAGCATGAGTAAGTCTGGCAATACATGTTGTGTCATGTTTAAACGTGTCGTGTCTAAAGTATTTCAACCGTATACGACCCGTTTAATAAACAGGTTAGAAACTTCAAACACGAACACGACCCGTTTAACCCGTATAGCTAAATATGTATGGTATAATTGTAATTATAACTTAATATATTTAAATAGGTTAATGGGTTTGACACATAGATATATAATTAAACAGGTTTAATCGTGTTATGTTAGGTTATGCGAGTTTAACACGTTTATGTAAACGTGTTACATGGGTCAGCCCCTTTAGATATTAAACTCATTTAGGGTCAACCCGAATCTGCCTAACTCTGTGTCGTGTTGTGTCAAAAATTGCTAGGTTTAAGCATGAGGTAGTATAACATATAAGTTGATTTTTTCTATCTTATTTATGTTCTTTTAATTTTATTTCTAAAAGAAAATATAAAATAATATGGTAACATACAATAGTGTAATATTAATTAAAGTACCACAAACATTATTGAGAGTAAGATGTAAATAATAACAATTTTCTTTCATTCAATTGATAACATAGTAAATGAGGGACATGAAGCACAATTTGTGAATTTTTTGGCAAAAAATAACTTGTGGTAGAATAGGAAATTAACAATAGTTAGTGATATAATAGAGAATTTGACAATAGTTGGTGGTAGAATAGGGAATTCGATAATAGTTCGTGGTAGAAAAGGGGAATTCGACAATAGTTCGTGGTAGGATAGGGAATTCGACGATAGTTCGTGGTAGAATAGGGAAAGCTAGACGCCACGTAAGATGCCACGTCAAACTCCGTTCGCACAATCAACAAAAAAAACGATACACGTTAGCAATTAACGGTTAAAATTAACAATGTGGTAAATTAGGGAAAACAGAGCATAGTTCATGATTTTCTAGGTAAAAAAGAGAGTTCATAGTAGATTATGGAATTTTGCAATAATTTATGCATTTTTAGGCAAATTACCTTCCAAAAATGCCCATAATCACTAATTTTTTAATCAGTAAGAAAAATACAAATAAGGATGAAGTTGAAAAATCACTCAAGAAAAGTATAACTAACATTTCAAATTATCATTATATTTTTTAAATTATATATTTTATTTTTATGCTGCATACTATAAAAATTAAAAATAGTATTAAAATTAATACTCAATTGAAAAGTCATATCAAATATTATTATATAAAAATAATATAACTTTGTATTCAATTGTACTAGAGGTTTACCATACTACGACAGTATATGTTATATCAATAAAATTATTAGAAATATATATTCAAGCGTAATTGAAGTATAATATATATATGTAACTTTTAAATTAGATAACTATAAAAGTAGATTATATTCGTAATTTGTAGTATCGATTATTGATAAAATAATAAGAAACAAAATATGATAATTAAAAATAGATCTATGGAAAGAAGAAATAAATGCTGCAAGAGAGAGAATGAAAGTTTTTAATGGGAGAGAAAAATGTGAAAAGTTGATAATATAATTAGAAGTTGAGAAAAAAATGAAGTCTGAAAATGGATTTGTTAGGTGGATATGTTAAAATAATAAAATTATCATTACTTAATGGTTTATCAAATAAATAAGATGAATGGTAATTTTGAAATCGTAAAAAGACACTAAAGCTACTTCGAATTTGCATATAATAATAAAAATAATTGACGATTCCATAAGTAGTACATGTTGATATCTAGTCTAGTACTATTATATGCAAACTCTTGGATTTTTGGTGTCTTTTTAATTTTTTTATACTTGCCCTCAATATAATTTACTTATTAAAATCTATATCATACATCTACTTTTATAAAATCATTAATATTAAGGGAAAACAATACTTTTAATTAATTTTCTTTTACTCTATATCTATCATCAAAACAGACAAAATCTTTGATTAACTGCTCAGATTCTTCATTCTTATTTCATATCTACAACTTTAGCAGCAAAAATTTATCCTTTTTTCCAGAATGAATATTTTAAAAATATAAACTTGCAAGGCAAAATTACATAATATACTTATGATAACTTAGAATGATCTGCATATTATTGTAAATTAGCTAATTTCAAGTGAACGAAATTGTAATACTTGATCCCAGCATTCCATATTCGTTTATTTTTATTTTTTTCGTACATAGCATGTGTTAGTGTCTAGTTATAAAATATGCTCCATTTACCGTTACCCTCCTTTTACTGATAAAAGTTAAAAAATTACACCGGCCATCTTTAGAATTTAAAATAATAAAATGCGCAATCTCATTCGAATCATTCCTAATCTCCCACTATCTATTACTTTTGTTCTTTATTCCTTCTTTTCACAGCTCAGTTCCAATTAATGAAGGCCTTGTTCACACATCCACGACGTACAGTCGTGATATTATATCCCGAGGATTAACGTTTCTGTTTTATTCTCGACAAAATTTTCTAGAAATGTCTTCCCAACATTCGATTCTGCCAATTGTCTCCAATATTAATGCACCATTTTTACTATTTCTCCACGTCCCGAATTAATCACCAAAGGTAGAAGATAAATATTCTCATCCTGAAGGAACCCGCAGTTCCCAAGGCCAAACTTCAAGGTATGAGGAGATTCGAGCAATTCAACGGCTTGAAATAGAAGCGATAGAGTGTGAAAGTATTCTACCAGTTGATGATTTCCAAGTGGACAGATCTCGAAAGCCCAAAAGACATGGATGGAAAACAACTACTTTTGTTGTTCCATGATTATCTGCCATGAGCAGATCCCTTCCAACGTGTTTCACATTAGTTTTTAAAAACCGGACCAGGCAGGTCAGTTCTACCAAGACTCCAGTTAGCTCCTACAGCTCGCCCAATCGGACTGGGTTTTTATTGAACTCACCAGAACTCGTCAGTGAGCCTGTCGTTTAAAAATTGCATGAAGAGGATGAAGCCTAATCAGCAGCAGCCATAGACGGCTCTTCACTCCCCACGACAGCGCTGAGTTCTGTGGACATCTTCCTTCTCAGGTGTCGTTGCTGTCCGAGCATGTTTCTTCTCGGGCTTCATCGTTGTCCGGGCGTTTTCCTTCTTCTGGGAATCTTCCTTGTCGAGCGTATATTTCTGAGGGAATACAAAAGGGCGATGTCCTCATTTGGCGAAACGTACAACGGAGTTGGCATTATGTCAGTGTGATATAAAAGCGTGTTTGTCGCTGTATCAGTCAGATACAGGTAGATGTTTGATCGAGTTCAACTATTTTAAATTGAATCAAACCAAATATTCAGTTCAATTTGATCGTAAATATCAAGTCCGAACAATATCCAATTTATCTTAAAATAACCAAAGCATGTAGAACGGTTATTTTCAGTCCGATTAACTAATTACCATTTTTGTACACAAGTAAATATAATTTAAGTCATAAAATATAATTAGTTTGATTTCATTCGAAATTGATCAAACGGAATTGTTAGAAACCAAGAATTTTAAATTTTAATTTAAAAATTTATTTTTATTTTAAATTTTTATTGATTTGATTCCCAATTTGAAAAATCGGTTCAATTAGGTCAATTATAATTAATCAAACCAATCATATGAAGCAATTAATTGGATCTCTTCTTTACAAAAATCCAAATCATCATAGAACTGGCTCGAACTGTTCGACTATTTTTTTCATTCGATTCATCAGTTTAGCTCGATTTTTTAGTTTCTTGAGCAGCCCCAGCTATTGCATAGCTTTTGTACCACAATCAACAAAGAATCCGACACAGCATTCAACTGTTGGATACGCACGTTGCTGTGGACGCAAACCAGCCCATAGATTCGACCAAAACCGTACGATAACATTTTTAAGATTTCAAAATGGACCGTGATGTTGGATTGGAACCTTTTCTAGACCGTAATGTGCGTTAGATTCTTTTGCCCGGCCTCCAACTGCTGCATGGGCCACATCTTTTAAAACCGGGACCCTTTGGCTAGAGAATGGTGGCCATGGCAAGTGGGACGTTTGCCCATACAAAAATCTACAGTGCGATGTCCATTATTGGACTTATAAGATGCTAGTCTTATATCTACTTAAAAGTATAAACTCGTAAATTGCGGTACCCAATTCTTCTTGTAAATATGGTTTCAGTCCATTAGCTGGTCAGAGTATAATTGTACTCCTCAATACCTGCTTATATATTAATGTGGCCACTTACCATATGTCACTGAACACCTGCCCTCAACAACTTACCATGAGCCAGATAATTTTCTTTTGTACTTGAGAAAGGGACAAATAACCACGAGGTCCATTTTTTTCTTCGATCCTTGGGTTAAACTTGCCACTGGAAAGCATTTTTCTTCCCATCCCGAAACTTCATTTAATAACCACCTAAAAGTTTAAACTTACAAGTGGTTATAGGTGGCGATACACAACTCCAATTTCTTAACCCAGTTGATATGGGATATAATTCTCAGTACTTACCCTGAACAACTGACCTTTAAGTGGGCATTTTTCTTCCAAACTCGGGTGGGAAACAACTAGCCACAAGACATACATTCTCTTCCTTCCTTGGGTTAACAAATGATATAAGTCAGCATTTTATTCCGTACTCGATTCACTTACCATGAATTCTAGTCTCGAGTTTACGGGTCACGAGTTCCACATTCAGGCATGGTGAGGTTTGAGTCTCAATGGTAACTTGCACGAATGATATTTTCCACATAATTATACTTCACAACGCCATTGTTGATTGGACTAAAGGTTTTTTTTTTTTTTGCTGAATTGATAGGACTAAAGGTTACTTTATACATAAAGACACTGAGGAAGCGAAGAAGGAGAATAAGAAGGTTTAAAGATGGAGGCTGCCCGAGATATTTATCCATGGAATGAACGAAGTCTTCTTGGTCCACAGAACTATCTTCATGGAATGTTGGTGTGGAATAATATGTGGCTTAGGGGGCTACAATGTCGTTGAATGTTGCGAAATTCTGTGCATCTGGTGCCACATGAACGATTGATAAAATGTCATGTTGGTGATTCGGTAGTCACATATCGCTGTCCGAGAATATTAGGAAATTCCTAGTCCTTTCTTTCACAATCCAAGGCTGAAGGAGTAATGAATTCGCAAGGGTGAGGGGTCGTTATGAGACGGTCAATTTGGAGTTCTTGGGTCCACTTAGGTTTCATAAAGGTCCCGATCACTTCAGAATCATTTGCAAATTTAGGATTGAGTGCCTTCGAAGTGTCTCTATTTACGCATCAATGCATAGATAAGCTTATCCCATTGAAGTGTGTCGTATCGTTAGGTTTCAAAGCCAGAGAAAAGAATGTGACTGTCTCTAAGTTGTTTCATTTGAAGCGGCTTAAAGCTCCAACCAAGAAATGAAGTTCTAGCTACACTATGGAAGTTAATACTTTGGTCTTGCTGGCCCATAACCATGTTGGTATCTCCAACACAACAAACTAAAACATTATCTCTAATTGAGAGCCAAGACTTGATCGTCTTTCACTCTAGTGAAATGCTAGCCGCCCTTCGATGATTTAAAATGGGTCGGTGACGGAAATCCATCGGGAATAAACAGTTTTTTTTGTTGTGTACATATCATGAATATGTGCCTACAGACTGGTCATGTCTTGAATTGAAGATACCCCCTTTGAAGAAGTCATTAGTTTTGTCATGGGTCACAGGATTTATGGCTTCTATGTTATCGCCTCCATCATCGACACCTCTACCATCATAATCGTCAACCTCAAGTTGAAGCCCATCACAGTTTAGTTTAGAGAGTTCTTCGTGTTTTACCCCTCCCAAAAAAATGCCGTAACTATCATGACAGTGGTCTAACAATTCAAAAACTTACTTTTATACGGTTTACTGAATCAAAGTCTTACATTTGTATGCACTAACCTAGAACATTAAATAGAAATATGCACTTTGGACCTAAGACCTGATGGACACCTAATCTTTGGTAGTATTGTATATCCCAAATCCAAACCTATAAACTCAAACTCCAGGGCCATGCGGACGACCTAATGTTCAAATTGTAATAATCAACTAAGGAGGGATGGATCTAGGGGTGATAAAGACAATCATCCCTAAACTCCAAAAAATCTATAAGATATTATACATATTTTACCTAATTTTGTCCATTTTTTTAAATATTCTATTTCCCCCCTAAATTCATCAATTTTTTTTTCATGGAATTTCTTCCCTTGCCGGAACAAATTTTATAGATCCATCCATTCTGATAAGGTTTGTAAGAGACTAAAAAAACCCCATTAGTAGCACTCCTTTGCGATACCTGTAGTCAATCGGAACAGGCATCATGTGCCATGTCATACACAAAATGAATTGTGTCTAAACGGATTTATATTAAAAAAAAATTAAACATATAAAAAAATTGTTACTATATATATGGGCTTGAAATGTTAAGTCATGATGTATATATTTCAACACACATCCAACTCCAATATATAAACAAACGGAAGAAGAAAATACTAGTAAAAGAAAATTCATATTCACAATATATATATATATATATAATTAAACAAATTTAATCATATTTGAAGATATATATATATATATATATAAAGTAGAAGTGGATGAAATACACAGAATTGTGGTAAATTACAGGTCATAATCACCAACTTTATTACATGAAATTACTCAACAAATTACATAGATAGGTAACATAATAGGTGAAGAGAAGTAAATAGTATGAGAAACAAATGAACCGATAATATCGACGGGACACTCAAAGATCGCAAATACATCAACCGGCGTATCTAATTGGGGGTTCCTTATTCTCAAGTAATGCTGTTACTTAAGTTAAGAATTTCCTCGAAAAGGAACAGGAAAAGGGGAAAGACAAATAATAACAAATTAATTTGTTTTGTTTTGTCATGCGTTAATAGAATGTCCTTCCAAAAAAGAAAATAAATTACAATTACTAGAGTTAACAGATCATTACGTGCAAAAACCAATACAAACCAAAAAATTTGTGTTGTACAAAAATAGATTGATTAAGATAATAGACGCATCTTTTCCTTAAATAAGATATCAAATTTGAACCTTATGAATAAAGAGAATTCACCCTAAGATAGTTTTATCCTCTAGTGGGTGCTTCCAGCTCGAACTAGACTACTCAGAACTTTGTTAGACCTTTGGATACAAGTAAAAAAAATATATGTAGGTTTTAGTGCAGTGGCATAGATTCCGACTCATAATTTAAAGGTTTTTAGTTTGGTCTTTATTTTAGTAGTTATGCAACCCTTTATTTCAATTTATTTCCTGCCATTATATTAGATCCATGTGTCTCCCTTATAACCGAAAAATACAAACCAAAAAGTTCCTTCCACCTCTTCACCTAAGAATTACTTTAGTGCCGTAAGCTCTAACGTGGGTCAACGTGAAATGCAGTTTTCATTGGCACTATATTCATCATGTTCGCTTGATTTAAAATTTTTGTCAATTGTAAAATTAGTTGTGACCAAACATGAGATTAGGGCATGTCTAATTCTTTGGTAGGTGGTTTTTTCCAAGTTCCGACTTTCAATACAACAAGTAATATCGAGCAGACCAGGAGTGTTAAACTTAAATGCAAATGGTCGATGGGTAGCACCGGACCATATTATATGGTCCGAACATTTTTTTGAGTTTGCAAACCAAGAGGGAACACTAAGCATTAGTGTACAAGCAGCGCTAGAAAGTTAAAAATAAAATAAATTTAGGGGCATAATTAAAAAATTTGGGCGGTTTCGTCTCCATCGGATTTCTCAGACGGGGTTCGACTTTCCCAATCAATTTTTCTTCATCATGAAAATCGACCGAATTCCATATAGGATCTAAGAAATCAATTTTTTAAATTGAACTGAGTCCTTTTTTCCCATTTCTTACTGACTCACCTACTATTCATAGAAGAGGGGTTATATTATAATAACACTTCGCCACATATTTCATTTCAACCTTCAAAACCTTTGCTCCATTTTCTTCTTCTTCCACTTCGTCTTCCTTCCTTCGTTCTCACCAAAAACCTAACATGGAAGCACAGTCACCAGACCTGCACGTGCGTCTATCAGTTGATAACAAGCAGCCACGGACATGCCAGCAGCAGAACAGGCTCTCGCTGGAGGTCGAGGAGGGAGAGTCGCCGGAGTGCGAGGATAACCCTAGAGGCTCAACCTCGTTCTTCAGAACCTGCTTCAATGGGGTCAATGCTCTGTCAGGTTCTAACTTTCCACCACACTTCTCCTTTCCTCCTCCTCGTTCCCATGGCTTCCCGAATCTCATTTAATCAAATGAAATCCTCGGGGCAAGCTCGTGGCTGTAGAATCAAGCTTTTCTCGACCTATTCAAGATGATGAAGCCGCTCACATTTACTTTCCGAGCCCCCGGGGATATTCGAATGCTAGATTATATTAACATGGAGTATGGCGAGATCTTATGGAGTCCCGGAGCCTCATACAGCAATAGCTGCGACAGACAGAACGGAGCTTTATCAGACCCATTGAAATTAGATCCTGTTGGATTCCATAGTTTGCATTAGATAGATCTGTAGATATGTGCACAAAAACTTTGGAACTACTTCAAAGGAAAGAATTATTTCATGTGTCATTTATAAAATGTTAATTTATATAGTCGTTATTTTTTTGATTATTGGATTCACCAATTAAGAGATATCATTTGAATTGTTTTTTCATGTAGGGACTTGACTATCTTTATTGTCAAAATTTGTATAAAGAGGAGGAGAGTAATGAGAAGATTGAGAAAACTTGGTGGTTTGAACACCGAACACATGGGAGTAAATGATAAGACTAAACGATTACAAATATAATAAGTGATGAATAAAATAAAGAATTAGAGAATTTGATAGATAATAAAATATCTTAACAGCTACATCTACTTAATATCTAAAATATTATTTCCTAAAATAATAAAATCAAATCTCAACATTTATCTATATTATGTACACAAACGTTTGAAAAATTTGATATCTTTTTCACCTTCATAAATTACCCATCAACATATAAATTCACTTTTAATAATTATAACATTAAAAAAACTGAAAATGTAATGATAAGTTTTCTAATATGTAATTACTTAAGTTTTCTCCCTCTCACTTTCTCTCTCCTATCTCTTTTTTCATTTATTTTCTTATATTTTCTCAAATTATTTTCATTATCCCCAATGTTTTCTAAAATTTATTAATTATTCTTCATATTTATTTACTAGAAACTTAAATGCTATGAAATTAACTGTAATTAAAATTTTATCTGATAATCTATTATTCAACTTTTATAACAAAATTTGTATGTTGCAGGGGTCAGACTACATTAAATATATATTATTCTCTCAATCATAAGAAGTATTCAAGAATTTTTTTTCCAAAAATCTCGCTCATGCACATTAGCGAGAGAAAGTCTTGCATGTAACAGGTATAACATATGTCAGTACGGATATAATGTCACAAACCGATAGGATGAGCTGACTAGGTGATTTCTACAGCCTTTTTTTAGGATTTTATTTGATAAATCTTAAAATAACTGAATTATATTAATTTATGATATTACATTTGTATTGCCGCATCATATGCTCGTTACAGACAATACTTTCTCCATTACCCGCTATTGCTCTTGCAAGTTCTCTATTTGTCCAACTCTATCTTTATTCTATCTTACCTTGCACACGCAGGAGTAGGGATACTATCAACCCCATACGCGCTCACCTCAGGAGGATGGCTAAGCCTAACACTCCTCTTTGCAATTGCAATCACCGCATTCTACTCGGGCCTATTAATGCATAGGTACATGGACTTGGACACAGGCATCAGAACATACCCCGACATAGGAGACCGGGCATTTGGTAAGAAGGGAGACATCTTGATCTCGGTCTTCATGTGCACCTACACAATCTACTTCCCAAGTTTGGGATCGAAGGACTGCACAGTGGTAAGCAAATCTTTGTACTGATCGTCGCTCTTGTTGTTCTTCCCATGGTCTGGGTGGATAATCTAAGCATCCTCTCCTATGTATCAGCAAGTGGAGTTCTAGCCTCGGGTATCATTCTTCTCTTGATCTTCTGGATCGGTGCGTTCAGCGGGGCTGGGTTCCAGCAGAAGAGGAGACTCGTGAATTGGAGTGGAATACCGCTGTTAGCTTATACAATTTCTGTTACTGAGCAAACCCAGTTTTTCCAACCATTTACACTTCCATGAAGAAGAAACATCAATTCTCCTCTATAAGTGTGGGACTCATTTTCAATAAATAAGCCAACTTTTCTCTTATACTAGTTGATAGTACCTTCAGGTGGCCTACCGGATTGAGAGATCCTCAAGTGAAATTGGATCGGCCTTGAGATGGGGAAGACGGGCCAGAGACCTGCAAGAAGCCAAGTCTAGGGATGGCTCCCCAGAAAGGCCCTTTAATCCTTAAGTGAGAATGGGATCTAAGCAAGAATAAAGGAAGAGATGAATGGAGAGGTGTGTAGAGTGAGATTGGTTCCTGTCTTACCTGTCCCTGGAAGGACTTATTTATAGATCCCGTTGGTACGTAAGATTGACATCATCCTATCTCCCACGTGACTAGCACGAGGCAAGTTTGGTTTGAGTAAGTCTGGTACCCGACATGCGATTTGTGACCAAGGTACCCGACTTATGACTTGTCTCGGGGCACTCGACATGTGTGTGGCCAGGAAACCCGACGTGCACGTGCCCACATGTGGTCAGGTCGTATACTGTGCACCCTATTTTCAAGGTTCATCCTACCGTCCCATGTAGAGGTTCAGGTCGGATACTGGTATTTAGTCTATATCATTTTGTCCCTCACTTCGTGACGTGCTTAACGCTTGGAAGTAGATGCTATGTTCGATTAGAGAGGGATCATTAGATGCATTTTGAAGGTTGGTTTGTGTGGTCTTTTAGTCCCTAAAGATAAAAGTCGAACTTCAGTAGGCTGAGGATTCAGTTCAAACTTGTGAAACTAGGACGTCCAGAGATTGAAAATTTGTTTGTTCCCCCGATCCAAACTTGTGAGAGGTCGGCACATGTGGGAATCCGAGATTTAAGATCTTGGAAAATTTTTGTCCTCCAATCTAGACTTGATAAAATCGGATGTTGGAAAGTTCAGTTATTAGGATTTCTACACTTTTCGTGTACCTATCCTCCTTGAGTCGGGCACTAGTGTTGGTGCAGTGTCCATGGGTACCCGACTTCCTCGAGTCGAGTGCTAATGTTGATAGGGTGTTTCACTACAAGAATTCCTCTAATTTCCAAAGGACACTTTGGTCGAATAGTTGTTGAATTTCTCTCAAAAATTGAGAAAATTTGACCGCCTTTCGTGAAAAATAAATCTCTTGGTAAAGGGCTTGTAGGATGTTTCGAGAGAATATTGTCCATCGGTTAATTCGGGAGAAAAACCGAGAGACTCTTAACCGTCGATAAATTCGTGAGAAAAACGAGAGAAACCTGCCCACGAATAAATTCGTGACTAAATCAAGGGGATGTTGTCTATCAATAAATTTGTGAGGAATCTATTTTAGTCATATATTCACGTATATTTACGTTATTTTTTTACAAGTGTGTGTATTTTTTGGGTTTTTAGAGTTAGTCAATTTTCTTAAAATATCATAATAAATATAACTCATTTACATTACAATTGGATGTAAAAATAAAAGAATATTACAGTCGAATATGCACAGTGACAAATAAACAATTAAACTCGATACATAAAAAAAAGCTCTATTATGATACGAACTAATATATATTACAACAGTACTAGCAATTATTGTATTGTTAAATACAAAAATTAAAATGAAATCATGAAAGTTTAAATACACCCCAAATTTTGCTTGCTTCTAGGATGATGAAGTTATGCTTCGTCCGGCAAAAGTTGGTCTCAAAAAATATCTCTACATACATAGACAAACACATTGAAAAATGAGACAGAAGAATAGATATGCTCATTGAGAAGTAAAAATAAAAATAATGAAATGTAAGTAATAAAGTAATATCTAGATATGTCCTTCATCTTCACTTCAATCTTCCAACCTCCTTCCACCCATTAAGATGTGTATATACCCTAAAAAATAGATCAAAGAATAGTTAATGTTAGCAATATGGAAAAAGAGAGCTTGAGGATAGAAATATGAGAGAGTGGAAAATTGAGAATGTCAAACGCTTGCCGTGACTGAGAATAAGAAGAAAGAAAAGATGAAGATAGAAAAGGGAGAGAGTGTGTGGCTAAGTAAGGGTATTTATAAGAAAGAGTGGAGGGAGATTTAGGCAGGGAGTGAAAAACTTTTGGTGTTATGAGGAAATTCAAGAGACTGTCGTTGGATTTACGTCGATAAGTTCGTGAAAAGTTCGAGGGATGATGACTCTCAAATTTTTTATGTAATCAAAAAGGAGAATCCGAGAGTAATCTCTCGCATTTGTCTCACGGATTATCCGAGAGACATTTGAGAGCAAGCTCTCTAAAACTTAACCGAGAAATGTCTCTCAAAGTCCTCTCGGATATTCCGAGAGGTTTACGAGAGAAAACTAACGTACACAACTTTATCCCTTGTCCGATCTCTCTCCTCACGATAACCCGTTGAAATATTCGACCGATTTCTCATTGACGTCTCTCGGATTTCAAATGCACAAATTTTTCATCGATCATCTCTCACATCCCTTTCGACATTGGGTTTTAACCGACTGTATCCTCTCGAATTTCCATCGATACTTTGTCCGACCAGCCTTCTCTTGAAAAATTTCTCTCGGTAATCAAAGGAATTCTTGTAGTGTTTGTGATACCCGACTTCCACGAGTCAGGAACTAGGAGCCGGGGTAGGCTTGATGTTCGTTGGTACCCGTTTTCCTTGAGTTGGGTTTTTAGATTGCCGTGGTACTTAATGTAGACACCGAATTTTGACCCATCAATCACATTTTATACTTCTTGTTTCTCACTTTTTTTTTCTTCATCTTTTATTTTCTATTTTCATTTAACGTTGTATAATTTTTATAAAAAAGGATAAAGACAAAATTAAAGAAAAAGACAAAATTATAGGAAAAAGAAAAATGAAAAAAATCAGGAAAGGATACTGCAAGCATTTTTTCTCCACTCCACCACACCATTCCTCTGTCACACGCTAATCCCTGCTCCACCTTCCCCGTCTCCATTGGTTTTTCCTTTAAAAATAGGAAGCTTCAGCCGAGAAGAGGGGGAAACACGATTCCACCTCCATCTTCACGTCCCCATTCTCTCCAGCAACCCTCGCCAGGCAACTATTAGTAGAGATAGCCGATCGTCATTCACCATCACTGTCGGCTCTAGTCTCCAATCCATGGGCTGTCCTAGAGGGGCTCGTTGAAGGGCCCAAGACCACTCATTAGCCATAACTTGTTCCTCCACCGTTCTTCATCATCGAATCTCCGCCGAATCGAGCCACTACCCAAGCTTGCAAGCTTCCAATGGTCCCCTGTTTTGAGCCAACTTCGAGCCATCCTTCTTCAAACTTCTGGTAAGTCAAGTGAGGGTTCTCGATTTTCTAGTTGGGCACCTACATCATTTGTAAAGGTTTGGATTTTGTGCAGTGAAATGGACAATCTTCTGTTGCTTGCTTTGTTCTCTTTTGCAAGATTTCGTTGAAGTTCCTAGCTACCATACATGTCTGTTCGAACTGCCTGAGTTCTTGATGCTTGTTTGAGAGGTTACTGCATGATTGATAGTTGTATAATGCAAGTGTCGTAACTGCCCTTTCTTGTTTGATTTCGCAACCGGTTTGGGGGCCAATTTCATGGAGAACGGAGCTGGTTGTACTATGTTAATGCTGCCTTTCTTTTTGTTTGATTTCCCAACCAATTTTGTGGCAATTTTGTCGAGAATGAGGGTGATTGATCCTCTTTCATAGCTGCTGTGTTCTGATGTGCTTTCCTCTCCATTCACATGCTGTTTCTTGCAGAAAACCAAGTTGTTAGAAATCTTTCTCAGCTGCTATTTCATAGCTGAGCATTTCCTACTGTTTCGACTGTCATCTTGACCGAAAATAGGGCTGTTTGGTGGCTGTAGCTGCTGTTGCTCCATACTCAACATTTTCCCTTGTTTTCGATGCATTTTGAAGGGAATAGAGCTCATGCTTATTAGATTTTACGGCAACTCTTTGCTGGCTGTTTTTCTTAGATCTTCATGACATTTTCAATATAACTTAGGCTGATTAGTTCCCATAGTTGCTATTGCTTCTTTGCTTGATGATTTCCCTAGTTTTCAATGCATTTTTTTTATTGGAATAGAGCTATCTATTGCCTATTGTTACAACAGCTCCTTATTCATTGTTCTCCCTTGATTTTACTGACAATTTCGATGGGAAAAAGTGTTGTTTAGTGCTCAAGTTTACTGCTGCTCATTACTTGAGGATTTCTCATGGTTCCACTCCCATTTTCATTGAGAATAGAGCTATCTATTGCCCATTGTTGCAGCAGCTGCTTGCTCGCTCTTTTCCCTTGGTTTTAATGACATTTCGATGGGAAAAAGCGATGTTAGTTGCTGTTAGGTGTTGTTCTGCTGCTTATTATTGCTTTTAACTGCCTTTTGCTGTAGTCTAGATGCTATTAGTCACAGTTTACATGTCATAGCAGCTATTCGTCATTATTTCGTTGCTATAAACTTGCTGTTAAGTGTTGTTTTGCTACTGTCTGTTGCTGTTAGCTGCATTTTCGGCAGTGTAGATGCTGTTAGTGGCTGAATCGGTACTGTTAGTTGCTGTAAGTCACTGTTTTGATGCTGTTGATTCGCTGCGTGATGCTATTTTTGTTGATAGTATGCTGGAGTTGCTGTTTCCTATTGCGGAATTGAAGATATTGCACGCAAGTATACGTATTGCATGTGTTGATATTGTGATTTGTGTGATTTGTATGATTTGTGCATCCATTCCCAACCTAGAATCGTATGTTTTCAGCCATCTCCCATATATTTAAAGGGCAATTGCATATCTTTTCTGCATTGGGATTGAACTGCGATGAATGATAGTTTTCAGAGCTCCACACATGGATTAGATAATGCTGGGAGTTGTTTGATGTGCAGGGAA
Organism: Lagerstroemia speciosa; assembly: GCA_037672795.1. Lineage (NCBI taxonomy): Eukaryota > Viridiplantae > Streptophyta > Magnoliopsida > Myrtales > Lythraceae > Lagerstroemia > Lagerstroemia speciosa. The sequence goes on along the minus strand of CM075301.1, from coordinate 7,285,795 downwards.
TGATGAAGACTGGGCTTGTCCGATGAAGCTCCTTTTGTAGAGAATTTCTCCTACTTCCTGTGTGAGAAATAGGGCAAACAATATATCATCAGAAAGCTTGTCAAGTCAAGATTCCAACACATCAAACGGATCTCAATTCGGAGCTGAAACGAAGAAGTTATGGCCGGAAGAAGAAAACTGCACGCGGAACAGGGGATAGACCGCGGTCCTAAACCGCGGTTTACTGAGAGGAATTCGGCCAGACCATTTGAAGGATGGTGGGACCCACCAACTTTTATCCCACACTGATTACATTAAGAAAGGAGGGAGTACATATCCTCTATATATAGTAGAGCCTACCCAACAAGAAAGAAGGATACAAGAGTAGAAGAAAAAGGCACCTGCTACTACGAGAAGAGGGACCACAACAACCATTCGAGACGTCGGGATCGGGAGATTCGACTCCATTATCTAGAGTTCTTTCTGTCCCTTTTCTTCTGCTTTTCAACATGTTGTCTTCTCTTTTAACTCTTGTAGTTTATTCAAATATGTGTAGCTAAACCCCTAGAATCCTAGGGGGATCAATGGACCCATTTCTATGTCTTAAGTAAAGCTCTTATCTTTCACATGTATGATTCTGTCGATGTAAGCCTCCTTGGTGTTATTTATGCAAGTTCGTACTTAATGCTTTCTTTTGGCTTGATCACCCACGAGATTGAACTTGAGACCGCGAGGAGCCTCGGGAGAGGAAATCGATGTCATGCTAGAAGTTGCATAATTTAGGTTAGCTTGTGCCGAAAGGTGAGGTTATTCGTGCGAGCGCATCGGAAGACGGTGAGCACCCTAGATAGCCATTTAGGGTTGGTTTAGTTTGGCCTTTCAACATTAATCGCCTAGGAATAGAGTGGATTAGTGTCTTCCGCTTAGGTACATTCGTATGACATCGGAAGGTGCGTACGATGGAAGTGGGGAAACCCTAGAACCCTAGGTTAGTAACATGACAGAACTCATCGTGTGAAAGAGGATTCTTGCTTAAGACTAGAATTGGTGAAGTTGTGAACCTTAGGAGCTTTTCATCCACTGATTTCCATCTGTTTATTGTCTGTCTGTTTACTTTCTGTATTTTAATTACTTGCATGCATCACAGCGCATTCGATTGACTTGGCTTCAAAAACTTGTTGTGTATTTGAAGATGTTGCACGCAAGTATACGTATCGCAGACAAGTAATACAGAGTGAGTAGAGTATCGTTCCCACGAGGACTCTTATGCTAAGCACTAAAATTGGCACAACTAGTTCCAAGCCAAGTCAGTCAATTCAGTTGAGTAGAGTGCACGTAATTAGAATGACAGAAAATACACAGATAGAAAATAAACAGATGAAAATCAATCGCTAAAAAGCTCCTAACGTTCACAACTTCACCAATTCTAGTCTTAAGCAAGAATCCTCTTTCACACGATGAATTCTGTCATGTTACTAACCTAGGGTTCTAGGGTTTCCCCACTTCCATCGTACGCACCTTCCGATGTCATACGAATGTACCTAAGCGGAAGACACTAATCCACTCTATTCCTAGGCGATTAATGTTGAAAGGCCAAACTAAACCAACCCTAAATGGCTATCTAGGGTGCTCACCATCTTCCGATGCGCTCGCACGAATAACCTCACCTTCCGGCACAAGCTAACCTAGATTATGCAACTTCTAGCATGACATCGATTTCCTCTCCCGAGGCTCCTCGCGGTCTCAAGTTCAATCTCGTGGGTGATCAAGCCAAAAGAAAGCATTAAGTACGAACTTGCATAAATAACACCAAGGAGGCTTACATCGACAGAATCATACATGTGAAAGATAAGAGCTTTACTTAAGACATAGAAATGGGTCCATTGATCCCCCTAGGATTCTAGGGGTTTAGCTACACATATTTGAATAAACTACAAGAGTTAAAAGAGAAGACAACATGTTGAAAAGCAGAAGAAAAGGGGCAGAAAGAACTCTAGATAATGGAGTCGAATCTCCCGATCTCGACGTCTCGAATGGTTGTTGTGGTCCCTCTTCTCGTAGTAGCAGGTGCCTTTTTCTTCTACTCTTGTATCCTTCTTTCTTGTTGGGTAGGCTCTACTATATATAGAGGATATGTACTCCCTCCTTTCTTGATGTAAACAGTGTGGGATAAAAGTTGGTGGGTCCCACCATCCTTCAAATGGTCTGGCCGAATTCCTCTCAGTAAACCGCGGTCTATCCCCTGTTCCGCGTGCAGTTTTCTTCTTCCGGCCATAACTTCTTCGTTTCAGCTCCGAATTGAGATCCGTTTGATGTGTTGGAATCCTGACTTGACAAGCTTTCTGATGATATATTGTTTGCCCTATTTCTCACACAGGAAGTAGGAGAAATTCTCTACAAAAGGAGTTTCATCGGACAAGCCCAGTCTTCATCATTCCCTGCACATCAAACAACTCCCAGCAGTATCTAATCCATGTGTGGAGCTCTGAAAACTATCATTCATCGCAGTTCAATCCCAATGCAGAAAAGATATGCAATTGCCCTTTAAATGTATGGGAGATGGCTGAAAACATACGATTCTAGGTCGGGAATGGATGCACAAATCATACAAATCACAATATCAACACACCCCCAAACCTAGACTTTTGCTCGTCCCGAGCAAAGCTAAGAGCATGCAATCAAAAGGTTTAAACCAAGTTGGTCCCAAAACATTCTCAGAAATGGCTTCTTATTCATCACACAATCTTCACTTCGAATGCATCTACCTTAGGACGTCAAATTTTCACAATCATTCAGCCCTCACTTGTGCGGTGTTAGTGCGAAACACTCTTAACATAGTTCAAGCACCCAATCAATAGATAAGTTGGTCAAGCAAACAATCAAAAGTCTCAAACACTCCCCTAGACATTGCCCTTGACAATTCTGCTCTTTTCTTTTATCTTTGTGCTTTATTTGGTGGTGCACGACTTTGAGTGTCATGTCCAAGAGTTAGGCCCGTGTAGCGAGGAATCGACCAATGACTCCCGTCCCAGTTGGTCCAAGGCATTAGGTTTTGAGATACCCCTTCGGATCTATCCTCAAGCTTCGACTCATGGACAATTTCCACTACAAGCACATGCCGGGCCGTATTGCGTATGCTTTTTGCTCTAAATTCAGCTCAAGCCCATACAGCGATGCTCAAAGCCTTGGCACATCTTTTCATTAAGCTCATGACTATGCATTTCAAATTATTTTTCAATTTTCTGAACATTCTGTTTCTTTCTTTAATTGCCTTTTGTAGGATATCTAGGTTTATGTTCTTGTCTATTCTCATGTATGCCATACAACCATGCAATTTCAAGGGTCAATTTTAAGCTATCCCTATTGCAAGAGTGTCGTGAAAGTAATGAAGTTTGGGCATCCTGACAACTTTCTAAAACATGTCCTAAGTTTGTTGCAATCTCAAATCCAATCATGCTTCGAATTTTCAGCCATTAATAATCATCATAGAACAAGGACCAACCGGTTTTTCAAAACATTTTCTTCTTTTTGCAAATTTTTTTTTTAATGTAAATGCAAGAACAAATCACACCATGCAAACTAGACTAACCTATTATGCAACTACTACAAATGCAAACCTAATTCTGAAACATAGATCAAAGTGCATGAGAGAACCAACAATTAAACAGAAAATCCCGCAAGCAAGGCAAGCAAGGCAAGCAAGGCATGTGTTTGCACCAACTGACACTTAACCAGAATTTCCAAAGCAAAGCATATATGTTTGCACCTCCCCCAAACCTAAACCACTCATTGTCCTCAATGTGAAATACTAGTGGGAAAGGAAACTTTCCTTGTTAATGTCGAGCCATATGAAGGTTGAAGCTCATTCTTCGGAGGAACCGTTCCCTTCCCCTTCTGGGGCGTCTTCATCACTTGTGGAAGGCGGGAATTGGTATTGTTCCACGGGGATTTCGAGCTTGTCGGTGATTTGTTCTTGGTTCCTTGCATGCAATGAAAACCAATCAAAAGAAAATAGTGATCATAAACTAAAATGCATGAAGCAACTAAAGAGGAAATGAAAACTTATTTTGATCTTGGGTTGCCTCCCAAGGAGCGCCACGTTTAAAGTCCTTGGCCCGACTTTTGGTCTCGTCATCCTCCTTTTCCTTGAGTTGAGGATTCCTCCTGATTGATGGTATCCTCTTGATATGTCTTCAAATGATGTTTGTTCACCTTGAATTTTACCTTCGTCTTTTCATTCATCAGTTCGATGGTATCATACGGCAAGACTTGAATAACTTTGAATGGTCCCGACCATCGTAACTTGGGCTTTTCTGGAAAGAATGTAAATAGAGGATCATGGTAAAGAACTAATTGACCGGGTTGAAATTCTCTTACTGTAGTCCTTTTGCCACATCGTCTCCTTGTCACAAATGCTTGTGTTGGATCGGGCGGTTTCCCTTGAGGTTTAGCCAACTTCTTTGGCTCTCTTAAAATTATCACCACCGGCTGCATGTTTTCATGTTGGTCGTCATCACAATGTTGTTCAACATCTTGATTCACTTCATGTGCATCCCTACTTTGGCCCACTTGAAAGTTGTGATCAATGTGCCTATCAACAACATCAATGGACCTGCATGGGCCACCAGTTCAAAAACTTGTTGCGGAATTGAAGATATTGCACGCAAGTATACGTATCGCAAACAAGTAGTATACAGTGAGTAGAGTATCGTTCCCACGAGGACTCTATTGCTAAGCACTAAAATTTACACAACTAGCTCCAAGCCAAGTCAATCGAATGAGTTGTGATGCATGCAAGTAATTAAAATACAGAAAGTAAACAGACAGACAATAAACAGATGGAAATCAGTGGATGAAAGGCTCGTAAGGTTCACAACTTCACCAATTCTAGTCTTAAGCAAGAATCCTCTTTCACACGATGAATTCTGTCATGTTACTAACCTAGGGTTCTAGGGTTTCCCCATTTCCATCGTACGCACCTTCCGATATCATACGAATGTACCTAAGCGGAAGACACTAATCCACTCTATTCCTAGGCGATTAGTGTTGAAAGGCCAAACTAAACCAACCCTAAATGGCTATCTAGGGTGCTCACCATCTTCCGATGCGCTCGCACGAATAACCTCACCTTCCGGCATAAGCTAACCTAGATTATGCAAATTCTAGCATGACATCGATTCCCTCTTCCGAGGCTCCTCGCGGTCGCAAGTTCATTCTCGTGGGTGGCCATTCCAAAAGAAAGCATTAAGTACGAAATTGCATAAATAACACCAAGGAGGTGTACCTCGACAGAATCATACATGTGAAAGAAAAGAGCTTTACTTAAGACATAGAAATGGGTCCATTGATCCCCCTAGGATTCTAGGGGTTTAGCTGCACATGTTCAAATAAACTACAAGAGTTAAAAGAGAAGAGAACATGTTGAAAAGCAGAAGAAAAGGGACAGAAAGAACTCTAGATAATGGAGTCGAATCTCCCGATCCCGACTTCCCGAATTGTTGTTGCGGTCCCTCTTCTTGTGTTGTAGTAGGTGCCTTTTTCTTCTACTCTTGTATATCCTATATATATGTATATAGATATATGTATATATATGTATATATATATCTATCTATCTTTTGTTTGTGGGGGTACACCACTATATATAGAGTATTTGCACTCCATCCTTTCTTGGTTTAATCAGTGTGGGATAGGAGGTTGTGGGCCCCACCATTCTTCCAAGTGTTCTGAGTCATTTCCGGCGAATTCCTCTCAGTAGACCACGGTCTAGGAAAAATGCCTCAGTAAACCGCGGTCTAGGACCGCGGTCTATCCCCTGTTCCGTGCGCAGTTTTCTTTTTTTAGCCATAACTTCTTCATTTCAGCTCCGAATTGAGATCCGTTTGATGCGTTGGAATCCTGACTCGACGAGCTTTCCGATGATATATTATTTTCCCTATTTGTCACACATTAAGTACTAGAAATTCTCTACAAAAGGAGCTGCATCGGACAAGCCATGTCTTCATCATTCCCTGCACATCAAACAATTCCCAGCAGTATCTAATCCATGTGTGGAGCTCTGAAAACTATCATTCATAGCAATTCAATTCCAATACAGAAAAGATATGCAATTGTCCTCTAACTATATGGGAAATGGCCGAAAGCATACGATTCTAGGTCGGGAATGGATGCATAAATCATACAAATCGTTGTATCAACATTTCCTTGCTACAATGTTGCTATTATGTGTTGTTTGCTGCTATTCATTGCTATTAGCTGCTTTTTTGTGTGGAGGAGATGCTGCCGGTGGATGTTTTGATATTGTTAGACACTGTCTTGATGCTATAAATTTGCTGTAAGGTGTTGTCTTGCTAATAATGCATTGAAGTTGCTGTTTTATTGCATATTAGAGGCTGCTTTGCTTCTATATTATCACAGTAGTGGTTGTTGATTGCAGTGGTTGCCGTTGGCATATTGTAGTTGCTGTTTCATGGCAGTTTAGTTTTTGTTTTGGTTGCCGTTATTGCTGTTAGTCATTGTGTTATTGCCTCGTTTTGCAGTCGAGTTGCTATTGATGCAATTAAATGATATCTAAATGCTATTTATCACTGTTTGTTGCAATTTAGGTGCTATAATTGTTGTTTGTTGCTGTTTCATTATGGTTTAGAGGCTATAATTGCTACTAGGTACCATCCAGTCATGTTTATTGAGGTTTAGAGGCTATAATTATTGCTAGGTACCATCCAGTCATGTTTTCTTGCCTATTGCCATAGTTTAAGGATGGCACATGCTGTCAATTGTTGCGTTGAACACTTAGGGGCTGTAAGATGCTAGTTGTTGACTTTCGCTGTAGATATAGAGCTGCAACATACTTTTATTTTCTACATCAAGTAGTTAAGTCGAATCTTGTTCTCTCTTGTCCTGGGTTGTGATCAAGTCTCATTACTAAACGAGTTACGCTTATTTGATGTGACAACTCCTTTCCTTCAAAAGTTGGGATTGATAAGTTGGGAACTGATTGGAGATCGAGTAGAAAAAACGTGATGATGAGTCGTGTCTGTGAAATTTAATTTTTACAAACTCTCCATTTTTTATACAAATTATTTCAAGATCATTTTCCATAGATTTTGTAAATAGGTTTTTTCAAGGTATGAATTTACAAACTGGTCCTCAATTTGTGAAATTTCTTGGCTGTTGGGTGGCGCCGGTCCCTTAAATGTATAGTTTTAACATCTACCCCTCATTAAAATTTGGGGTGTGTTGCTTGTCTGTAGGGGGACAACATGGCAGGCGAGTTGTATTTCCCCTATTTTTCAGCCTTTCATGGCCAAACTAATTTTGTGGGGCCCTTGGTGGTATATTATTATCAATTTTGAGGGACTGTAGATGGTGTAAGTTCCGCCACTGGTGTGGGTTGGGGGGTGCCATTGCACCTCACGCCCCCCACCCGGGGGGCTGATGTTGGGTCAAGGTTGCTCAGGCTTCCTCCCTAACTTGTTCATGGATGACATTTTTAACATTTTTCGCCATTGTGGACATCATCTCCCGTGCTTGTATCAGCCACTCTAGGGGTGTACCTAAGAAAAGGTACTAGGAGGGTTGGCACCGGATTCTAGGAGGTCGAGGGAGGAGCTGCTCCTTCTTCGGACGAAGGGGAGATAGCCCCCGAGTGTTCACGACATGGCGATATGGCGTGGTGGTGATGTGTGAGATGCGGTTCATATGTCAGTGGCTTTAGACTTTTAATGAGAGTACCAAAGTGATAGTACCTTCGGTTAGCCTATCAGGTTGAGAGATCCCTAGGTGGAATCAAAGCTGGCCTTGAGATGGAGAAGACCAATGGACTTTGCTGGAGACCTGTGAGAAGCCAAGTCCGGAGGTCGCTACCTGGAAAGGCCTTCCGATACTTATGTGAGAATGGGATCTAAGCAATAATAGCGAAAGAGAGGAACGGAGAGGTGTGTAGAGTGAGATTCGTTCCTCTCTTATCTGCCTCCGGGGAGGACTTATTTATGGATCCCATTGGTATGGGGGATTGAAGTCAGCCTATCTCACACGTGACTTGTAACTTGTGGCCAAGGCAAGCGACATGTGTGTGGTCAGGACACCTGGCGTGCAGGCGCCGAGGGCACCCAACATACACGTGCCCAGGGTACCTGAGGTGCACGTACTCGTGGTACTTGACGTGTACGTGCCAGGTAACTTGACGTGCTCGTGCTTGGGGTACCAGGTGTAAATGTGGTTGGGTCGTGCACCATGCACCTATCTTCGAGGTTCGTTGCTCATACCGTCCCATGTAGAGGTTCGAGTCGAGTGTTGGCATTTGCTTTATATCAAGGGTGACAATACACTGGTTCAGATCGCGTAATTTGTCAACCAAGGTGTTCAACTAGTTGGACATGTGTAAACCCATGCAATTCCATAGAAGCACCGCAGGATGGTAGGTTGTTAGCCCTATCACAGCTGCCATATAGGATTGATTTGCATCAATATCAATTGGGGTTTGGACATTAACCATCGATGTCATGAGGAGAATATGCCACGGCCCGTCTATCTTGGGGTGAAGCGAAGGTGTGAGGTGGATTTGAAAGGCTGTCGCTTCCTTGAGGACTATTATTTTGACGTAGAATTCCTGGTTGCTGCTGAGGTTATGCCTCAGTTCCATCCCATTCCAAAAAAGTGCTAATGGAACATCGTCTGGGGAGAGTAAGTCGCCTCTGCTATTTTCCACTAGGAAGGTCTGTTGTCCCTCCCAGATGAAGCTCCATCTATGTAGCCACGCTCCTAGGAGGCGACCCCATAGGCTCCTAAAATGCACCTGTCGATCCATCTGTCTACACCCTCTGTGGCACCAAGAATGCGTGTTACTCTCAATTTCAGGAATCTCTGTCGCTCCTGTGTACCTTTCCTTCCCTCTATGGCTTCCTTTACAAGTAGAACTAGATTTGGAGTGACGAGTTTGTTGTAATGTTGTGGAGCCTTATACTTGAATGGCAGTGGAGCGTGGACTTTTTCGGCTATCCAGGCCTCTTTCTTGGGCCATAAAGTCATCTTCCATGTCCATGGGCCCATCCCCTGCTTATGCTTGCCATGTGGAAGAGGCAGGTTTTGTCAGCCCCAATTTTGAATGTTTGCTCCCAGTTCGATTGAAAGAAGTGTTAATGAGTCAAATTACCACTTCTCCTCTCCCATCTCACATGAATAGTGTCACGACCCGAAAATTTGGCAGAGTTTTCCCTTATTTTTGCCATATTCCACATGAAACATATACCTGCTATAATACCAATTCAGATAATCTCTACTCCAACATCACATTTACAACCATAATTTATCCTCCGACCATCCAATATAAATTCAACTAAAAGTTCAGGTCGTAACGTCTTATATACAGAACTATTATAACTATAACTTACATACCCTTAGGGTCTAAATACAAAGGCTCCACGGTGATCCCCGAACAAAAATGGCTATTCAAGTGACTGGTCCCTTTCTACTTAGCTGCACAGAAAAATATCGCAGGGGATGAGTTGCGGGCTCAGTGAGTAAATCATTCTAAAATAAAATGAACTTCTATATATCTATTAAATATTCAAACATCTAAATCCTACGATTTGCACCGAACTTCCGTTCTTACCGTTGTAATATCCTCTATTGCACACATATATATAATATACACATGCTCATTCATATAACTCCTATTACTATACTTAAAATACACACACTGAAATCCAATACAAACAATAAGTAGCCACAGGGCCGCATTAACCTCGCGGAGAGTTATGACGGTACCGTGAACGGTCGTCCGTTTTATAACCCGCCGGATCAGCGGTCGGTCTTCCATTTTATACCCCGCTGGATCAGCGGTCGGTCGCCCATTTTATATCCCGCCGGATCAGCGGTCGGTCGTCCGTTTTGTATCCCGCCGGATCAGCGGTCGGTCACCCGTTTTATACCCCGCCGGATCAGCGGCACTACACCCGTGGCCACATCAACCAATCAATCATAACTTATCTCAATAACTCTAATTCATCCTTTTCCAATTCATAAATCCTCATAGTTCTTGCTCACTAATGTCACACACACACACACACACACACACACACACATATATATATATATCTTATAACATCAATATTAGTACAATAGTCATCTATCATATTCAATATACACATACATATAGAGATCCATTTTATAATGGAATAAAATACTCACCACCCCTTCACTGATCCTTCACGAATCTTGGTTTTCGGGAGGTCTAATTTGGATCTTCTCAATACCTATCATGATGATCATAGCAAAAATCAATATATACGAACCTATATAGTATAGTCACGTATGTATTTAAATAAACTAAACGTAAAAATAATCATACTAATACTTATCGAGCTTAATCTACTTCACCATAGTCAACCTTATGACCTTAACATATTCATTAACCATATTTTTATATCTCAGTCATACCAACGATAATATACTCTTAAATAATAAAATCTATAAAATTTGAATTGGATATCATTTACATCGTATTTCTATCATCTATTCTTTCCAAAATCTCTCGGCTCGCATCTCCTTTCCCTTACAATTCTGCCGCCGAGGAATACGGTGAACATATATAACATGATCAATTCTATAACCTTCACATATCCTATTAGTCATACTTTTATACCCAAATCATACTAACTATAATATACTATTAAGTAATAAAATTTACTAAACTCGAAACTAATATTATTTATATCCTATTTTCCTTACCTAAATCTCCTCTTCAACCTCTGATCTTCTGCGGCTCCGTTTCCTTCTTCAACCCTTTCTGTCTCTGTTGAAATGATAAAATGAAAAGTGATTGACTAGTTTTTGATAAATACGTGGGGTTTCTAAGTCGGTGGGCAGAATAATAATAATAATAATAAATCAATTAATGGGCTTGAACAATACTAATGGACTTGAATGGGCTGGGTTTAGGCCTAGGCCTTATGGGCTGACAATTTCCTCCCCACTAATTAATATTTCGTCCTCGAAATTTATTTACCTGACTCAGGAAAAAGGTAAGGATACTTAATCCTCATAGCATCTTCAGATTCCCAAGTAGCTTCTTCCTTTGATTGACTTTTCCACAAGACTTTAACCAATGGTATCCTTTTTGTTCGCAGTACTTGCTCCTTTCTGTCAAGTATCGCCACCGGTTCCTCCTCATATGTCAAGTTGTCATTCAGTTCCACTGGCTGATAAGTTAGGATGTGAGAAGAGTCTGGCACATATTTGCGTAGCATGGAAACATGGAACACATTGTGTATACGGGTCAAGTCAGGAGGTAGAGCCAATCTATATGCCACTTTACCTAGACGCTCAAGTATTTCATATGGCCCCATGTATCTTGGACTAAGTTTCCCTCTCTTACCAAATCTCATGACACCTTTCCAAGGAGACACCCTTAGAAAGACATAATCACCGACTTCAAATTCCAAGTCCTTCCTTCGTCTATCCGCATAATTCTTTTGTCGATCTTGAGCCGTTTTTAATCTGTCTCTGATGACCTTTACTTTCTCAACAGTTAAGTCAACGATTTCAGGACCAGTAAGCCGTCGCTCTCCGACTTCACTCCAACATACAGGGGTTCGACAACCCTTCCATACAGCGATTCATATGGAGCCATACCAATGCTAGATTGATAACTGTTATTGTAAGCAAACTCCATCAAAGGTAAATGATCATCCCAACTACCCGAAAATTCGATGACACAAGCTCTCAACATGTCTTCCAAGATCTGAATGGTCCGCTCTGATTGTCCATCAGTCTGTGGATGAAAAGCAGTGCTCAGATTCAGCCTTGCTCCCATAGCACTTATAAAACTGTTCCAATATCTCGAAGTGAAATATGAGCCTCTATCTGATACAATAGATACTGGAACCCCATGAAGTCTCACTATCTCATCAATGAACAATTGCGCCAACTTATCAGCTCCAAATGTTATTTTGACTGGCAGAAAGTGAGCAGATTTGGTTAATCGATCTACTATCACCCATATTGAGTCATGACCCTTCTGTGTTCGAGGAAGCCCCGTAACAAAATCCATGGTGATCATTTCCCATTTCCACTCAGGAATAGGTAGTGGCTGCAATAGTCCAGACGGGTGTTGATGTTCTGCTTTCACTTGTTGACAAACCAAACATTTAGCAACGTGTCCTGCTATGTCCCTCTTCATGTTATTCCACCAATAGCTCCCTCTTAAGTTGTGGTACATCTTGGTGCTCCCAGGATGCATCGCATATGGTGAACTATGAGCATCGACAAGAATTTCTTTCTTGAGTTCACTATCATCCGGTACACATATTCGATCTCCAAACATCAATGTGTCATCATCTGTTAGCCTAAAATCATATCTCTTCCCGTCCTTTACTTCACTCTTCACCTTCATTAAATGCATATCCTCATTTTGCATATTTCAAACACGATCAATCAACCTTGGTTTCACCTCATAGATGGCCATCAACGACCCTGTCCTTGTTGCCTCCAACCTGGCTCTCATAGATCTTAGCTCGTTGAATAGAGTAGCTCGAATATTCCACATGCCAGCTTCTGTTGCTGAAGATTTTCGGCTTAAGGCATCAGCGACCACATTCTCTTTTCCTGGGTGATAATTGATTACGCAATCATAATCCTTAATTAACTCTATCCACCTTCTCTGACGCAAATTGAGTTCTTTCTGAGTGAATAGATACTTCAAGCTCTTGTGATCGGTGTAGATCTCGAATCGAACCCCATATAGGTAATGCCTCCATAGTTTGAGAGCAAACACGACGGCTGCCAACTCAAGATCATGGGTCGGGTAATTCCTTTCATGATTTCGCAACTGTCTTGAAGCGTAAGCAACCACCTTGCCACATTGCATCAATACACAACCCAAACCTTGGTGAGAAGCATCGCTGTAAATGACAAATCCCTCATCTGCAGATGGAATAGTAAGTACTGGAGCAGTAGTTAATCGATTCTTCAGCTCTTGGAAACTTTGCTCACACTGCTCTGTCCATTCAAATTTCACATTCTTTCTTGTTAATCTAGTTAAAGGGGCAGCTATGAGGGAAAACTTTTCCACGAACCTACGATAATATCCAGCTAACCCCAGAAAACTTCTTACTTCTGTCACATTAGTTGGATGGTTCCAATTCAAAATAGCTTCAATTTTCACAGGATCCACCGATACTCCATCACCTGAAATCACATGTCCCAAGAAAGCTACTTGGTCCAGCCAAAACTCACATTTACTGTACTTGGCATAAAGCTTATTCTCTCTCAAAGTTTGTAACACAATCCGTAAGTGTTGTTCATGCTCTTCCCTGCTTCTTGAATATATTAGAATATCATCAATGAATACCACCACAAACTTATCAAGATATGAGTGGAAGACTCGATTCATCAAATCCATAAATGCAGCAGGAGCATTGGTTAACCCAAAAGGCATAACCAAGAATTCATAATGTCCGTACCGGGTACGGAAGGCAGTCTTAGGAATATCGGAATCCTTTATCTTCAATTGGTGGTACCCTGAGCGCAAATCAATCTTCGAGAAGACACTGGAACCCTGGAGCTGATCGAGTAAATCATCAATTCGTGGCAATGGATATTTGTTTCGTATTGTGGCTCGATTCAACTGCCTGTAGTCGATACATAATCTCAAAGTACCATCCTTCTTCTTCACAAACAGAACTGGAGCGCCCCAAGGTGACACACTCGGTCTGATGAAGCCCTTTTCTAATAATTCCTGCAGCTGAACTTTTAATTCCTTGAGTTCTGGTGGGGCCATACGGTAAGGCGCACGTGAAATCGGGGTGGTGCCTGGCTCCAATTCTATTGTGAATTGAATTTCTCTCTCTGGGGGTACCCCGGGCAAATCGTCAGGAAAGACATCAGGGAAGTCACATACTACAGGAATTTGACTTATCTTCAACATATCAACATTAGTAGCCAAAATGCTAGCCAAATACCCCTCACATCCCTTTCTGAGTAGCTTTGTTGCTTTAAGATATGAAATGAAAGTAAGTGAAACTCCTTGACGATCACCGGAAAATATAAACTCATCTTCATCCGGTATCTTGAAGACCACCTCCTTCTTGAAGCACTCAACTGATGCATGATGGGATGCAAGCCAATCCATGCCAAGTATAACATCAAAATTGTGGATGCTCAAGGGAAGTAAATCAACTAACATCTCCTTATCCCCAATTTGCAACACGCAACTACGATATATCTCATCCACCATCATATCTTTCCCTGAAGGTGTTGCTATTAGCATACTATAACCCATGAATTCCCGAGGAACATTAGCATGAAGAGCGTAAGTTAAGGATATAAATGAATGGGTAGATCCAGGATCTATGAGTACATGTGCAGGTTTTCCAAAGAGTGTCATTATACCTGTTACGGTCGTAGGAGTGGCCCTCGCATCACGCTTCGTTAGTGTGAATACTCTTCCTTGTACCATCGGACGCTCGGGTTGACGTGCAGAGCTCATTGTCGATCCACCCCCTTGTCCTTGATAACTCCTCGTGCCACCCGTTTGTCCTCGACCTCTCGCTTGTGATGGTCTTCCTCTTGTCTCATTACCCACACTAGCACTACTAAGAGAAGTCCCTGTTTGTGTACAGTTTCTTACGGTGTGTCCCCTAGTGCCACACTTAAAACAAGTAGGCACTCTGCTAGTGAGTAGTGGGCATTCATTCTTAAAGTGGCCAACTTGTCCACACCGAAAGCAACCTCCTGTTTGTACATAACAAACACCTGAGTGAGCACGCCCACATGTTGGGCAAGTTCGACCTTGTCGCCCTGCTTGGCTAGTAGAATCCCCCTCAGAATGTGATGGTACTGGACGTTGCTTAGAAGATTTCTGATCCTGAAAGGATCCTTGTGTAAATCCACCTCTCTTGGGGGCTCGGTAGACTCCCTCCATAGTTGAACTACTTGGTCTACTTCGGCCTGGTATTTCTTTATAGGTACATTCCTCTCGTAAATCCCCTTCTGCTATTATGGCCTTATTATACAAATCAGCATACTCTGTAATTTCCAGGACAGATAAACGGGATCTGATCTCAATATTCAGACCATCTAGGAATCTCCGGCACCTAGAAGGCTCATCACTGACCAGTGTAGAGGCAAAACGGGATAAATTGGTAAACTTTAACTCGTACTCCGCAACACTGCTAGCTCCTTGCCTCAGGTTCAAAAACTCACGCTCCTTAGCACGTCGATATGAAGTAGGAAAATATTTATCATAAAAGGCTTGGGTGAACATAGCCCAAGTTATGATGTTCGCTGAAGTAGGATCTAAACGTGTCCGAGTAGCCTCCCACCAATATCTAGCATCACCGGCCAACATAAATGCAGCGAGTGCCACCTGTTGGACATCAGTAATGCCCATGATTGAGAAAATCTTCTCCATGTCACCCAACCAATTTTCTGCCACTATCGGATCAACACTCCCTGAAAAGGTAGTAGGGCCCAATTTTCGGAAACTCTCATAAGGTATCCTCTGTGGTTCTGCTGGAGCAGTAGAAGTACCCGGCTGTGTCGCTAGTTGCTGCTGAAAGAAAGCAGTCTGTTGCTCTACCGGGCGAGCCTGTTGCTCAACAAGACGATTCATGACTGACAAGGTTTGATGAATTTGCACATCATGTCCAGTGGGGGCTGCAGGGGCTGCTTGAGGTGGAACTTGAGAAACTCGATCTTCTGCCATATCTTGAGGCATATTCTGATGGCCTAATTCATCCACTGGACGCAATCTAGGCCGAATTGGTCTAGTACGCTTAGGTCCCATGGCTGATTTCCTATTCAAAAGGGAAATATTTTATAAATATATAAATACATATAGTTAAAGGCCTCCTAAAAATAATAATCACCCTAATTCAACGGGGATCAACTAAAGATTAAGTCTACAGAACCTAATAACCTATGCTCTAATACCAAAATGTCACGACCCGAAAATTTGGCAGAGTTTCCCCTTATTTTTGCCATATTCCACATGAAACATATACCTGCTATAATACCAATTCAGATAATCTCTACTCCAACATCACATTTACAACCATAATTTATCCTCCGACCATCCAATATAAATTCAACCAAAAGTTCAGGTCGTAACGTCTTATATACAGAACTATTATAACTATAACTTACATACCCTTAGGGTCTAAATACAAAGGCTCCACGGTGATCCCCGAACAAAAATGGCTATTCAAGTGACTGGTCCCTTTCTACTTAGCTGCACAGAAAAATATCGCAGGGGATGAGTTGCGGGCTCAGTGAGTAAATCATTCTAAAATAAAATGAACTTCTATATATCTATTAAATATTCAAACATCTAAATCCTACGATTTGCACCGAACTTCCGTTCTTACCGTTGTAATATCCTCTATTGCACACATATATATAATATACACATGCTCATTCATATAACTCCTATTACTATACTTAAAATACACACACTGAAATCCAATACAAACAATAAGTAGCCACAGGGCCGCATTAACCTCGCGGAGAGTTATGACGGTACCATGAACGGTCGTCCGTTTTATAACCCACCGGATCAGCGGTCGGTCGTCCATTTTATACCCCGCCGGATCAGCGGTCGGTCGCCCATTTTATATCCCGCCGGATCAGCGGTCGGTCGTCCGTTTTGTATCCCGCCGGATCAGCGGTCGGTCGCCCGTTTTATACCCCGCCGGATCAGCGGCACTACACCCGTGGCCACATCAACCAATCAATCATAACTTATCTCAATAACTCTAATTCATCCTTTTCCAATTCATAAATCCTCATAGTTCTTGCTCATTAATGTCACACACACACACACACACACATATATATATATATATATCTCATAACATCAATATTAGTACAATAGTCATCTATCATATTCAATATACACATATAGAGATCCATTTTATAATGGAATAAAATACTCACCACCCCTTCACTGATCCTTCACGAATCTTGGTTTTCGGGAGGTCTAATTTGGATCTTCTCAATCCCTATCATGATGATCATAGCAAAAATCAATATATACGAACCTATATAGTATAGTCACGTATGTATTTAAATAAACTAAACGTAAAAATAATCATACTAATACTTATCGAGCTTAATCTACTTCACCATAGTCAACCTTATGACCTTAACATATTCATTAACCATATTTTATATCTCAGTCATACCAACGATAATATACTCTTAAATATAAAATCTATAAAATTTGAATTGGATATCATTTACATCGTATTTCTATCATCTATTCTTTCCAAAATCTCTCGGCTCGCATCTCCTTTCCCTTACAATTCTGCCGCCGAGGAATACGGTGAACATATATAACCTGATCAATTCTATAACCTTCACATATCCTATTAGTCATACTTTTATACCCAAATCATACTAACTATAATATACTATTAAGTAATAAAATTTACTAAACTCGAAACTAATATTATTTATATCCTATTTTCCTTACCTAAATCTCCTCTTCAACCTCTGATCTTCTGCGGCTCCGTTTCCTTCTTCAACCCTTTCTGTCTCTGTTGAAATGATAAAATGAAAAGTGATTGACTAGTTTTTGATAAATACGTGGGGTTTCTAAGTCGGTGGGCAGAATAATAATAATAATAATAATAATAATAAATCAATTAATGGGCTTGAACAATACTAATGGACTTGAATGGGCTGGGTTTAGGCCTAGGCCTTATGGGCTGACAAATAGCCCTGATTTATACTCAATTTTAAAAATAGCACCAAATTATATAAGATAACATGTTTGCCCTTAATTCTCCAATTCCCATTTTGAATCTCTCGCTCCCACTCTCCTCTCTTTCCATTTCATTTGCTATTCTTCCATTGCCCCCTTCCTCTTATTCACCTCTCCCGAGATGGCAACCACCACACCCAGACAGCGATGACGATTGAGATGGCTGTGGCGATAATGATCGAGATGAGGCAGCGACATTGATCGAGATGAGGGGGCGACAGCGACTGAGATGGGCATTGACAACTAATACGGCTACGATGATCGAGAAAGTGGTGGCAACAACAATTGAGACATCGGCGACGACAGCGATCGAGAGATCGAGGAGGGGGCAGGGCCTGGGTGGAAGAGAATAAGTGAGTAGCGGCAGAGAAGGAAAGGGGCAGGGGTGGAGGAGAGAAAAAAGGAGAGAATTGGAGAATCAGGTAAAAATTATGAGAGGAGGATATGTGGAATCTCGGAAAAAATTGAATATCCTCCTTTAAACTAGTGCTATTTTTTAAAAGTGGTATAAACTAATGCTAATTGTAAAAGTATCCATTCATTTGGTGCTATATAAATTTTCACCCCTTAAAAGCATCCGTAAAAAACCCTGAAAAACCTCAAGTCTGTATGTTTGCTCCTAGGTTGATTTAAAACGTTTTTCCCCTTGATGATTTGAGGCCACATGACGTGATCATGTCCTCCCTTGGTATGACAATGAAATCACGGTACCAATTGTATGTCCGAAGTAGATGGATGGGATAAAGTTAAGTATATGTGGCATGATGGTTGAACATTGTCCAGCACATGGCATATGCACTGTGCTAGTGAGCCAACGATAGCTGTAAGAGTGGTGGCAGTGAATAATTTGACGAAGGCCCTCAATTTTATCAGCTTGAAGTTCGGATGGACCCCCGCTCTCTTGTTGTCCCTCTAATTTCTCTATTGTCATTCGCCCTCCGCTTGGTGATAATCAATAAAGTTTGTTATACAACGATGGTAGTGATGACAATTTGAGCATTATCACTACTACAATGATATTGGGTGAGAGTGAATAGCCAATGTACCAGAAGGCGATAGTGGCGACATGTTGAACAGTGATGTGAAAGAGATGAGGCGTGGGAAGTTTGCTGTGGTAGAGTAGGTTGGGAGAGTTCGGGATCCGGAGTGGACTCTCCAATAGTGAGATGTTTTTCAAATAATGGATGTGGCTTTTTCATGTGTGAATGATTCATTAGCTCAATCTATCTCTAACATGGACCAGGCTAAGGCAAGAATTTCCCCGTTGTAGGGATTGGAGAAGGAGGTGACATTCACCATAGCGTAGTCGGTTGTAAGAACAATCTTGTGATATCAGAATCTCAGTTGTAGGGCTATGCACAAGACACTGAGTGCACAATTGAATTTGTATGTTTGAGAATATTAGTTTGACTAGGGCAGTTTATGTGAAGCGTTCTCCTTGTGGTGCGTTAGGGACACGGTTTAACAGATCGACAGATTGTCCGTGAAGAACCCCACATGCAGGCATCATTATGGAGAGGTGCAATATTATATCGATTAGCGTCGCTGACGCAAAGTGCAGATGACCAGCAAGACAGGTACATCACAAAAAGTAACATGATACTTTATGGGCTGTGAAGAAGCCCACCTATGGAAAAGACATAAGCGTAGAGGAACACTGATACAAAAGATGGGTAGTAGCGCCATGCACATTCGAGCAAGCAACAAGATGGGTATGTTAGTTGTGCTATTGATGTGCAAACTAATGTTCGATGACACATTCTTATTCAGTCGTTGAAGTGTAGGGAGGCTGCAATTATAGTTTGACAACATGTGATCAGATTGATGTCATGAGCTGCATTTCATTTTGATGCAATGTAGAAGTATTGATGAGGTGATGCAAACCTAGTGATTGGACGAATGATAATACTCATATGTGATACTTTGGTATTTGTAGCGGTTCCATATGTCATAGATTGTCAGGAGGAGAGTGTCCTCATCGTACATCCAAATATTAAGGTATCATTGGCGAGGATTCGTAATTCCTCGACTATCTAATGTCAGTTACCTATGAAGCATCACTTTGTGCGTGTAGGAGTCATTTGAACTGCAAGGCGCACTGTCCACGTCTTATACGGTGCTAAACCACAAGGCACCTTTAGCTTAATGTGGAAACCCCTTTTTTCTCTAAAACTTTCCATGAATTTGTTGGGTACAACCGACAACTGTGTAGTGTCAACAGGTAAGTGATTGAGACGCCTTGTATTATATGTTAAATAAAGCAAGGTAGCCAGTGATACGAGTGTGTCGTGGAAGTCGACAGCAAGATAAGAGTTTTATAATGAACCAAAGACGTCGTAGGACTTGAGCCCAGTAGCCATGTTTGTAAATGAAAGGATCATTAGAAAGGATGTTTAGGTGTTTGAGATAGAGCTGGCCAAAATGATCGTGCTCTATGAAGTTTATTTATAATAGCTTTATAAATGTGAACAGATGAGAGTATCATAAATTTCCATAAATGTCAACGCATGTTCTTTATGAGAAAAGTAATTTGTTATGTTGATGTGATAGTAAGAGGAGCTTAGGGGACCAGGCAATGGAAGGTTAATACAACTTGCAGTATAAATAAGATCCAATTGCACACATTATGTACAATAATGCTAACCAAATCCTCATCCAACTCGTAGACTTATTGTAATGAATTTGTTGATGTGATAGTAATTGAGTTACTTTGTATTTAGTATAATTGGGATGTTAAAATCAATTTGTACGTATAGGGGAGATTACATGACTTCTTTTGGTCTATGTGGAATAATTGACGCAATTCATAAGTATGTTGAAGTTGAGTGAAATACAAAGCAGTCGATGTGAACTGATGAGGTGTTAGTGGTTGGATATGTATAGCTTTTGATGTTAAAGGGGTGTTTGGTTCAAGTTATTAGATTGCGGGGTAAAATTAGATTACATAGAAACTTATTATTTTATAGGAAAAGTGGGTTGTAATATAAAATTGTTATATTTTGTAAAATTAAAGAATGTTGGGAAAGTAGATAAAATATAATATTATATTTATGAAACTTTACTAAAATACCCAATATATCTTCCTATTGATAGATGTGAAGGATAGAGAATGTGGTTTTTTTAGTAATTTTAAAGGAGTGACGTCGTGTGCCCTACTATTACAACATGTAAACTCAAAATACACACCTTTAACTCAACGTTTACTTTGCTGGGAAAGAGTGGAGGCCTAGTGAAGTTAAATTAACTACCAACTGCAACCAAACATTGTAAAAGATAATGTAAAAGACATTTTCCATGGAAAGTTGAAGGATTACACCCAAACACCACCTAAATGTAAATATATTTAAACATATTTGATGTTAATGAGAAGATCATAAATTTCCATATGATCTCAATGTTAGGCAGCATTTGGCGGCTTGGGCGCGCTCATTCGGATGAGAAACATGGTTTGTCCGGAAATGGTGGCAGTACAGAAGCATACAAATGGATTTGGCCCAATTACTGTAACATCAACCATCTCATCACAATAAGTCTAGGGGTTGATGGTATGTTGTACATCTAACCAAATAGGATCTCATATGCACTGCAAGTTTTACTAATGCTTTCATTACCCGATGCCTTAAGCTCTTCTTATTGTCACATTAACATGAAAAATTACTTTTTAGATAAAGAACATACATTCACATGTATTATGTACTGACACTGTTATACATTGTTTATGACAATTTATTATCTCCTCATCCGTTCACATTTGTTAAGCTGTTATAAATAAACTTCACATAAAACAATCATTTTGCCAGCTCTATCTCAAATGGCTACACATCCTTTCTACTCATTCGTTCAATTTCAAATATGGCCACTAGTCTAAGCCCAACAACGTCTTCAAGTTCATCATAAAACTTCATCTTACCATTGACTCCGATGACACACTCGTATCACTCGTTACCGTGCTTTATTTAACACACGATACTAGGCCTCTCAGTCATTCACCTGTTGTCATTATGTATTTGTAGGTCATCCCCAACAAATTCATGGAAAGCTTCGAAGAAAAAAAGGTTATCCACATTAAGCTTAATGCCCCTTGCGGTTTGGCACCATATAAGATATGGACGGTGTATCCTGCAGTTCAAATGACTCCCACATGCGCAGAGTGGTGCTTCGCAGGTAACTAGCATCAGTTTGTCGAGGAACTGGGGATCAAACACAATGACACCATAATATTTGAGGTTTATGATGAGCGCACTCTCCTCTTGATAGTCTATGACGTCTATTATCGCCAAAAATACTAGAGTGAGTATCATACACTAGTATTATGCTTTGTTCAATCACACTACATTTGTATCATCTCATCAATGCTCTACATTACATCGGAATGAAAGTACAGCTCATGGCATCCGCTCATGTCACCGCCCTCCTTTTCAATGATTGATGAAGAATGTGTCACCAAAGGTTATTGTACACATCACTAGCAAAATGTTATCCCCATCCTACCCGCTTGCTCGGCAGTGCATGACACTGCTGCCCATGATCTTTTGTACCACTGTTGCCAATGCACAGTTGTTGAAAAGCTCTTATTAAGAAAAACAAATCCCCCAAGGACCTTGAGTTACCTCCCCTTCTCTGTGTTCATCTATGTCAAACCGAAAAGAAGAGGATGAGATTGACCTGCAAAGAGACTAATAGGGATGGCCACCGATAAAGGGAGAAGTCAATTCTGCCCGTTTATCTTCAGCTTGAAAAAGGGTAGACTTAATTATCCATGTGGGTCGTGTTCATTCAGTTTGTGTATCCAGTGTGCTTGTGTATTATTAAATGGCCAAAAAGTTCTCTGGGAACAGAGAGAGGAAGTGGAGAAGGTATCGGGTTTTTTGAAATAAAATGATTTATAAGGTGTTATATATTAATACAATTAATTTATTTTTATAAATATTTTTCAGTGCATAGGATTAAAAAGCATGAAGTTTTCCCCGTAAGCCAGTCCTTACATGGGAAGAGTCTTCTATGTAACATTGTTCGGACGTGGAGGTCTAAATGTGTGATATCAACCAATAAAACCAAACTAAGTTTATGATATTTTCTTTGTAAATTTGAAATGAAAAAGCAACGTTTAAAAGATATACTTTGAATTATTGAAGTCATGTCATTTATAGGTTGTCCTCATGACAATCATGTGCCAAAATGTCCTGGCAACCCAACATCCCCCGTCACCAATTCGACCCAATAGCCCCGACGGCACCCGCTGCCTGGAATGCGTGACACCAACTCTCTCGAGAAATTGACACTCGAAATCTGGAGACACCCGAATCTCCTACCTTCAACTTAGGCATGGGGGGACAGCAAGGCACGGGAACCGAAGACCGAACTCTCTTAAGGGACAACACAGCGAATTTGAAGAAGTCACTGATGCAAATCTCACCAACACCGTGATGAAACCCGATACCAAATATGATATGAACTTCACCAACTTGTGATGAAACCTGTATTCGACTAAGGCCTCCAGGAAATGTGTCCTTGTCAAGTTCTAAAAGTGGAACCTTAACCCATTACTTATAAAGCGATAAGAACCTTGGTATGGTGAAGATGCCACAATCAACTATGGAAAGGTTGATTGATAAGTCGATGATGAATGCCACGGAAAACTCCGATAAGATCCAATAGTTCTTCAAAGAACCAAAGAGAATAAAATCTCACAATTTTATTAATGAATAAATTGATCCCAATTCGTCCAGAGGCAAGAACCAGCCTTTGAAGAGGCCAAAGTGCAATATTACATCAAAAATAACCATATTACATCAAAAATAACCTTCCTAAATGGTTCTCATAGGATAGGAAACTAATTAGAAAGCAAATCTAAGTGTTATCCCAGAAAAATTATAACATATTACCAATATCTTCAGAACTAAATAAAGAGGAAAGTAATATATTCTACTTGCTAAAAGTGGAAAGTGATATATTCTTGTAGATAACTTCAATCTATCAGTATTAACTTGTACTTCTCTTACCTCTTTAAGTTATCTCAACTGTCTTTCTTTAAAATATTCTTTCTCTTTACATTTGCCTGAAATATATTTCTTCGAAATACTTGCCCTCTTGACATTCAACCGAAATATATTTCTTGAAGCAGTTGCACTCTTGATGCTCAGCTCACCATTTCTCCCTTTTGGAAATATCATGGATAATATTGAGTTATTCAGCTTGCTCATCACTTGTATGCATATCCATGTCCTCCATTTTGTCTCACTTGAACTTCTCGTCATTGGACGTTGAAAGACTTTGATTTCATTCTTCGAACTTGTATTTTGTATTACATCAGTCACACCCCTAAAGCTTGACTCGGGATCGTCCCACGAGACTCGACTCCCACAAGCGGGAATAAGAGGTCGAAGGCAACCGAATAGGTCCATACCACAGGGACTACCCCCTCGCACCCCCAAAGGGGTTAAGGGTGTAACACATAGCTACTCCGTGCTGGGATCTATGGTGGTAGCATCAGCCCGAGCCTGCTACCACGACAGACCCCTAAAAAAGTCACCCAAAACATGTAATGCCCAACATTCCCACCAGAACTCGACACGAAAAAAATCCTAACATCCAATAAACCCTCATCACGACAAAACTCCGCAATTACCAAGCGATCGGATGCTCAATGAAGCCATCTCGACACCCAACGTCGGCACTCATTGCCCAACCACAACCTTCGGGCTCTACCACTCAACTCTCGGTCAAGAGCTCATCAAGCTGGCCACTTTTAAATGCAAGACTAGGGGCATGAACGAAAATCTTTACGTAGCCCAACTCCTAAATGTATACTTCTCGGCACCTTTAATGCTAAGAAGTGGGGGACAAATTATATGGACTAGCATACCTAATCGACCCTTGGATACCCGACTTGCAAGGGTTACACTCAACTTGCCTCGACCCTTCCACACGACTTCCTCTACCACCTAACTTCCATCCCCCACCTCTATCCACCCGACTTGACTTCATGGTCTAGGGGCTGTGGGAGTCGGTCCCTTGAGGAAGTCCAAGTTAGTCGTCACTAAGGTACACCAACACAGAGATGTTGTTCCTCAAGTGTTCAATGAATGGGGATGAAGTGACATCATTCAACTGTATCAACGGTGCTATAAATAAGCCCTTGAGGGGCAAGATAAACAACGAATATTCTACTCCCACTAGATTCTCTCCTTTCCTCATTCCCATCACCTTTCTCTAACTTAGGCATTGGAGGGCTATTCCCGGGAACTACCCCGGACTTGGCTTCTTGTAGGTCTCGAGGAGCCTTTATCGGAGCAACCCCCACCAATAGTAGGAAGTCCACCCGATAGGCCGCCCGGATCACATGAAGGACCTATCATATTTCATGGTATGGACACGGTTAATGGGTGCATGACCCGACTTCTACCCCCATTCAACCGACTCCCTTTAGTTGGGTTAATGACCAATTTCTTTATGTCCGACTCCCACCAACAACTCCTGGTTGGATTGCCATGGTAGGTAGGGATCACACATATATCTCTCATTCTCCTCTCCATCTCATCTCTCCTTCCATTCTCCCAACACTATATACTTACATGTTCACTTTATTCTCTCCTCTGAATTTCTTTTGATTCCCTCTTTGACTCAAGTATCAAGTACCACTGTAGGCCATCGCACCGAAGCTTGGCTTTCTTGCAGGTTTCATGCTTGAACAAGGACCATGAGGGATGAAGAACTCGAACCCCCCATGGGCCAGCTCCCTCATTTCAAAATTGTACTTCTCTAGAAAAAAAATTAAAGAAAGAAATCGATGTCATCTATACTTCGATCATTTAGTTCAGCTTGGTCACAGAGGCTTATGCTATTTATGGAATTTGGCATTTACTATAAGAATTCCTTTAGTTTTCAAGGGAAAAATTTCGAGAGATAGAGAGCTCGAACAATGAAGCAACGGAAATGCAAGAGAATACAGTCAGCTAAGATATAATTTGAGAAAGGTTGAAGAGATGGCTATTAAAAATTCGTATAGATGAAATGCGAGAGATATTCATTGAAATGTAGTCGAAAAGACCAACGACTTATTGTGAGGCGTAGGAAATGGGAGAAAATTATGTGCGTCAGTTCCCTCACAAGTCTTTCAAATTTTTCAAGAGACAAATCAAGAGATTGCTGTCGAATTTTCATTTTCTTTTCATGAAAAATTTGAGAGACATGACCTCTCGAAATTTTCATAAAATATTCGACGGAAATTTGATAACAGTCCCTTGAATTACTTCATACGGCCAAAATCTTTCAAAAATTTCACTCACTCACCTAAAATTTCCCTCACTTCTTCTCATAGATACCCAAACACAGGTCACATCTTTTCTCCCTTTTCTATCTTCTTCTTTTCTACCCACCATAAGTGTTTCATATCTCAAATTGTCCATCTCCCTTATTTATCTATCTTTCCCTATCTTTTTCACAGCGTATATCCACTCTTCTTCAATCTATTTTCTAGGGTATATACACATCTTATTCGGTGGAAGATTGGAGGATTTAAGTGAAAATAAGGAACATATTCAAGGTAATTTGATTACGTACATGTCATTACTGTTATTTTTACTTCTTCCTTACAATAGTTGTCAATCTCTCATTTTTAAATTAGATTGTGTATGCATATGCAGATATTTTCAAGACCAAGTATGTCGCATGGGGTGTGAAGTTTGAAGTGTATTTAAGTTTTCTTATTATTTTATTTTAATTTTTATATTTAATGTTGCAATATTTATTACGACCACTGTAACATACATTGTTCGTATATGAGAACCATAATGTTTATTTTTTATGTATTAAGTTTAATTATTTGATTGTCACGGTACAAATCCGATTTTAATATATATTATATGTACATGCGTTATATTTATTACAATATTAAAAAGTTGGTAACTCTAAAAAATTCAAAGGTTACACAAATACATAAAGGGTAAATTACATGGCTTGTACATTAACTTTTTTATTACATCTGACTACATTAAATTTCGAAAATATTTCATGAGAGTACAAAAGCGACAAAGTAGCTAATTGGCATTAATAATTGGCTGATGTGGCATCTGACGTGTAAGCCACCTAGGTATGTGTGCTTACATGGCAAGTCCACCTCAGAATATTCTCAAAAAAATTGGAAACAATTTAGAAATTCAGCAAAAAGGGAAAAAATTAAGAAAAAAATTTAAAAAAATTCACAAAAATTCAGAAAATATTTCCATTTTTTTGTAAATAAAAAAACTTAAAAATATTGAAAAATATTTTTAAAATTATGAAAAAAATACAAAATTCAAAACAAATCGGAAAACAACTATAATGAAATGTAAAAATTGCAAATATATAAATTAAAAAAGAAAGAAACCCGATGTCCCTTACTCCCAATTGGCCTTCCTCCTGTGACCCCTAACCCTAGAAAAACAACTTGATTTTCTTCTCTTCTATAGCAAAAGTGGCTTAAGAAATTAAAATATTAAATATATAAATGCTAATTTATATGACGGGAGGAAAGACAAGTGGTGTACAGTGGAAGGAAATGTGATGTCCAGCGGAAGGAAAGGCAACCATCGGAGCAGCCGTTCTCGCCATCACTGATTTGCACCTCGTAAGCCTTGTGGTGGGCAGCAATTCTTCCTTGACTTCAATCCCTCAATTTTCGTCGGTTTCAACATTTTTTCTGTGACGGAGACCATAATCTCCTTCAAGAACCAGCCACCAACCACAACACCCCCCCCCCCCCCCCCCCCCCCCCCCCCCGGTCTCCTCCTCATCTTCTTCGTCTTCTTCGGGGTGGCTTTGGCTCCACATCGGAAGATTCTTTTCTATTCTGCTGCAGTCTCTGAGCTTTGCCAGTGTCGTTGAGGGTTGAGCCCCAGAATCTGTACACGCCAAGGAGGACGATCTATACTGGGGGGATCTACAACGAGTAAGGATTAGAGAATTCTTTGGCAGTGAATAGGAGGAAGAAAAGCCCTAGCTCCATCAACCTCTCTTATGCTCTTATTAAGCTCCGAAACATGGTCCCCTCTGAATTCACTATTAGCATTCCTATTCAGGAATTCCGACTCCATTCCAACCTTCAAGCTCGGTGAGTCTTATTTGCCGATCTTGGGTCTACTCTGACGACGCCCACCCGCGGAAAGAACGACGAGCCGTCTGGCCACGCGCCTGAAGGCGGGGAGGGTGGGGGGTTAGGGTATATGCACGCGGGTATAGCTTGCACTCCATTGAGTAGAGGGAGTCTTTACTTGAGATATCAAGATCTACTTGCAATCCCTTTTACCCCAGGGTATACTTTCTCCGCTGAAATCCAAATTATTATATGATGATTGAGAGCAAAGAGAGGCCAAGAAGAGCCAAGAGGCTGACCAGCCGCAAACGCCACCGCCGATTCCTTCGTTTTCACGAAAGGAACTGTAAAGATATTTGCAATCAAAGCGAATTTTTTTCTGAATTTTTAAGTTTTGGAATTTGGAAGTTTTGATTTTTTTTCTGAATTTTTGAACTTTTTGTGAGTTTTTTAAATTTTTTTCTTAATTTTCCCTTTTTTCTGAATATTTGAAAATTTTTCCCCTTTTTTAGAAAATTCTGAGTTGGACTTGCCATGTATGCAGACATACCTAGGTGGCTTACACGTCGATGCCACATCATCAGTCAAGCTTTAACGTCGTTAGC
The DNA here is from genome assembly GCA_037672795.1 of Lagerstroemia speciosa. Lineage (NCBI taxonomy): Eukaryota > Viridiplantae > Streptophyta > Magnoliopsida > Myrtales > Lythraceae > Lagerstroemia > Lagerstroemia speciosa. Next base: position 7,257,378 of record CM075301.1, on the reverse strand, counting down.
TGTCCCGTGGCTTTTCGTACCATCATGAAACCTTTTCAAAATTTAATGTAATCAGATGCAACAAAAAAAAAAAGTCAATGTAGGAATATGAAACTTTTAGAAAAGTTAATGTACCAGCCATATAATTTACCTATACATAAAACCTATTGTATTCATGTGAATACACGGTAGAAAAGAAGTTGCATTCATTTCGAATTCTCGGTTGTCTCACGAATTAGCTAACATATAGTCTCTCTTGATGTTCTTATGAATTATTCGACAAACAAGGTTTTTCCGGTTTCCTCACGAATTTACCAATTGAAAATATTCTATTGATTTTTACACGAATTTACAAATGAAAAATTGTTCCTCAGTTATCTCACGATTTAATTGACAAATAGTTTCACAAAAAGCGGTCAAATTTGCTCGATATTCAACCAAAATTCAACAGCCTTTTGACCGGAGCATCCCTCGGAAATTAGATGAATTCTTGTAGTCTTTATGACCTTAACCTTATTCATTTTCTTTTATTCTCTTCTTCCTATTTTTGACTCATTTATGTTTGTAATGTGCTTTGTATATACCCTCTTGTGTACTCTGTTCATTCAATCATAAATAAATCCTTATTATTACTTATTAAAAAAACCAAAGAAAAAAAGCAAAACTTGGTAGAAATTTGAAAGAAGGCTCAGAGTAAAGCGATAACGAATTCTTAATTTGAAAGATGGATTATGCAGAGAGAACATGGTAACATAACAGTAATCTCGAGCCTCAAACGCTGAAAGAGGAGTGTATGACTCACGAACAAAAACCAAAAAAGGTTTGTATTTTTTTTTTAAGATTGGTTGTGGAAGATTTGTGGGTCATATTGTGGCCACCAACTTAGCTTAAACACATGTTACAAGAAGAGACAGAGACGCGGTTTCAATGTCCCTAAACTCATACCGGCCGACGCCGGAATTGGACTGCCTCGGATTCACTTGACCCATCTGGCTACATTTGACGGAAAGATAGCCTGCCTGGCGATCCAAAACCATCTTGTGTTCTGGTTTCGATGAAGGTGGAAGGACAGGAAAGGTTTGGCCGGTTCGATGTCCTCGTTGTCACGTGGGAGTCCTTATCGCCATGTCAAAGATTGACTTGTACTCCGGAAAGATGAATACTTCATCAACTGTCACTGAATAAGATAGGGGAATTCTGCGGAACAATGTATGTTAGATTCAGGTATCCGGGGTTCAAGTCCGAATCGAACAGGAGAAGCATGCAACGCTAAGGCCGCCATCGAACGAGAGGAGTCATGGAGGACCCTGACCAGCCTGAGCTTTTCATCGAGTGACTTTTCACATCTCGACTAATTAAATTATTACAAATGACAATACAATATTTTGCCATCACGTCCAATATATACATAAAATTGGACTAGAAATCTTCAAGAAGCTTCGGGGTCAGGTCGGAAAACTCCACGAAGACCTTGGACGGGGATTTCTCTCGAGTGATTCAAAACTCTCATTTTTCGGTATACAAACAAGACCTATAAATTTAAAAGATGATGGAGGAAATAGAGAATAAATGTGTACGGAGAATTTCACCGGTGAGGATTTCAAACCCAGGTTCTCTACTCGGTTTACACATCTCTCTCTCTGTCTGTCTCTGGGTAAGCTTGGTTTACATCCCTACTTCTCATCGATTAAAAGATTTATGGCAAAAATATCAAATTCAGATCTTTTATTTATTAAAAATATCCATAAGAAACATAAACTATGCAGGAAAAAATTGCCCTTGTAATTATCATCTCTTTCGCATTCCCTTGCATTTAGCATCATGAACAATTCCGTATATCGTACAAATGAAGGGATCTCATTCCAGCAATACTTAGTTCTCAACTAAGAGCTAAAAGATATTCTAATGACCAAGAGGGGTTGGGCCGAGTGGTAAGCAGCTCGGTGCCGCTTAAGGAGGTCTCAGGTTCGAGACCTCACGTACGCAGACACCCCTCTTGGGAGCCTCACCCGCCATTGCCAGGCGTGCGACCCGGGGCGACCAACGGATTAGTCAAGTATGGTTGGCTGAAAGATGCCATCTCACCGCTGGTGGGGCCTGCTTGGATACCGTGGCTGGCGACAAAAAAAAAAAAAAAGATATTCTAATGTTTTCCAATATCTCTTCAAGACTATCTAAATATTTTTAAGAATACTTCTTTCTTGAATAAATTTTGTAGAGGTGAAAGAAATATCTGGATTTTTTGAATTCTCCTGATTCCAGCTCGTAAGACATCCCCACATTACGAACGAATGTGACAAGGCATAAGCACCCACAACCATTTGGCTGTCTCATAATGTCGACAGGCGTCGACGAAGCTGGCAACCACTTGTTCCTCGATTATATACAGAACCGTAAGTACGAGGAAGCCGTGCATGTAATCAATATACCACGTTCTCAAGTTTAATATAAATGTAGAGTGTGTGGAGAAAGAAGATAGATACGTGGAGGTTCGAATGCCAAAAACACGGCAGTAAGGTACAATTTAGTTATTGATTGGCTCAACAAATATAATAAATGACTGGCCTATTTATAGTCTTAAAAATCAAATAAATTTAGAAATATATTATTGTAAAATATCGGAATAATATCTGTTGAGATTAGAATCTCACATCGACCAAATTGAGATAGAAACTTGGGTTTATAAGATAATTGGGTACCACCATCTATCAGCTTAGACTTTTTGGTGGAAACAAGCTCGTAACTCTTATAGGCCCATGTAGAAATTTAATATGATATCAGAGCCAACCGTGTGGGCTCACACTACGCCAGACCCGAGTGTGGAACTCCTGATCCATTAAGTCCGAGACCGGAAGAAAAAAAAATATCAAGCCCAAGGTTAGTTGTTGAGGATTGCCACATGAGGGCGCGTGTTGAGATTAGAACACATCTGGATTACACTGATAACGACTAACCTAAAATGTCTCTAGAACACATCTGGGTTTTCGATAGTTTCATGAACTAGTAAAAATTAATCACATAAAAAGATTCGTGAGAAAGATCATTCAGTAAAATATAAATTCAAATTTTAAATAACCTTTTATAAAATTCTAAAAAAGCCATTAGAAACCCCAGAGAGTCTGTGTTCTATTATTGAGTTTGTCGTCTTATGGATCTGCTGAGTTGCCTGATTTGTACGGGCTGATTGTACTGGCCTGTCACATTGCCAAGCCACATTCACGTGTTACACAAGGAAAATTTTATAAAAACGACAAGGTACCGTACCGTACCTTGCCAGTTATACAGACACGGCGCCGTGTCTTATAACCGGTAAGGTACCGTACCTTACTGGTTTTATAGAGGCCTCCGTTACACAAATGACATGCAAAACTTTCTCAACAGAAATAGAAATCAAATAACTAGTACGATGAACATTTGTGACTTAAAACTATGTTTGGATTGAGGGATTTGGAGAGGAGTGATTTGAAGGTATTTGGAGGGGAGGGGAGGGATTTGAAGGGATAACTCATTTCTCCAAATCACTCGTTTGAATATTATTATTAGATAAAGGATTTGAAGGAAAAAAAAAGTTAATTTGACAATTTTACCCATTTAATTTGCAAAACCATTCGAACGGGAGAAAATGTGTAAGAGTAACATAGTAATTTCATGATGATCTTGAAACTCAAACAAAGTTATGGTTTCGTGATAGTATTGGGAGGCTCAGTGGTTGCGACGTGGTGGTGGTCGAGTAAGAGAAAGCGTGTTGTAGTCGCGACTTGGTGATGATCGAGAAAGGGAAAACGAGTATGATTGTGTAATTATATGATGAGGAATTATGGCGTGCCAAGAATTTCTTTTATGAAGTTATAATGGGTATATTTGTCTAAAAATTTGTTATCCCTCCAAATTCCCAAATCGGAGGAATTAAAAAAGTGAGATTTGAATGGATTTGGAGAGATTGCGAATCCCTCCGAATTCCTCCAAATCTCTCCTAATAATTTACCCAAACAAGAGATTGTACTATCCATCCGAATCCCTCCCCTCCGAATCTCTCAATCCAAACAAAGCGTAAAAGATGAAACATACTCGATTATGCTCGCATCTGAAGTGGTAACTAATAATGTCCAATTATTTTAAGATTTTTTAAGTAAATTCTAAAAAAAAATAATACTAAAAATAATAGAATTTCATTGGTTTGTATTATTACGTCTGTACTGACACGTTATATATATATATATATTATATACAAGACTTTATCTAGAACCGACTCCAAGCAATACAATAGTCTATTGTTTTTTCGGGTTGTAACAGAGACCAATATACCACGAATGGTTGGAAAATATGAAAATAAAGGAACAGATAATCTCAAAAATAAATACAAGATAAAATAATTTTATATTAAGAATGGTATCATTATATTAAATATCATCTACCCTTATTTCTTAATTATCATGTCTTTTCACGAGGTCACATGTTTCCTCGTGGCTGAATTCCATGTTTTTCAGACAAAACAAGGTGAAAGACGAGATGCAAGAGCTGGGCATCAATGGCGGGAAAGTTTCAACCATGAAAAACGATGGTTATATTTACACGTCTCCTATTTTCCAATTGCTTGTTTCCTTTTGATTTCCACTCTCAGAGAGAGAGAGAGAGAAAGAAAACATACAACTTTTCAGTGTTTCCGACCCGCAACAATTGTATTCCAACCCTTTTTATTTGGGTGGTCCACAGTTCAATGATTGAGATGATATCGTTTTTTTTTTAAATCAAAATTTCATACATAAATTTTATAAATAAAAAAATTCATTACAACTTTTTTTTTTTGATGACGAGGTGTTGCGATTACCCCGGACCCGTGAGAACCCCACAATCCCACGTGCCAGTCAGCCCACGCTCCCACGTGTGTGGGTGGCCACCGGGGGATTTGCACCTAATGGCGAATGCGAATTCATTACAACTTTAAGAGAAATTAACCTTTTAATAAGTCATTGCACTTTAAAGTGAGCTAATTAGTGTTATTGGACTTATAGGTATCTGATAAAGTGGGACAACGTAAAATACAGTTTACATTGGCACTACATTCATCGTGTTACTTGATTTAATTTTTTTCAACATTAAAATTAGTTGTAACCGAACATGAGATTAGGGCATGTCTGGTAGGTGGTTTTTTTTCCGAGTTCCAACTTTCAATACGATAACATAATACCAAGAGGACCAAGAGTCTTAAACTTGAAATGTAAATGGTCGTACTCCATCGGATTTCTTTGGCTAGGGTTCAACCTTTCCCGATCAATTTTTCTTCATCACGAAAACCAACTGGATTATCAAAAAATCAATGTTTTTCAATTGAACTTAGTCGGATTTTGTTTCCTTTATTTTTTTATATCGATAGTATCTAGTACCGTAACAGTCGACTAATCTACCGAGAAGCGTATTTTACAGCATGCGGCTTTTTTTTTTTTTCCATTTCTTTGAAGATGTGTTATATTATAATAAGACTTCGCCTCAGGCTTCAGTTTCAACCAATCAAAACCTTCCGCTCACTTCTCTTCCTCTTCTTCTTCTTCCGCTTCGTCTTCCTTCCTGCGTTTTCACCAAAAACCCAACATGGAAGCACAGTCACAAGACCTGCACGTGCGTCTATTAGTTGATAACGAGCAGCAGCAGATGAACCAGGAGCAGACCAGGCTTGTGCCGGAGGTCGAGGAGGTAGAGTCGCTGGAATGCGAGGGTAACCCTAGAGGCTCAACCTCGTTCTTCAGAACCTGCTTCAATGGGCTCAATGCCCTGTCAGGTTCTAACTTTCCACCCCACTTCTCATTTCCTCCTCCTCCTCCTCATTCTCATGGCTTTTCCCGAATCTCACTAAATCCAATGGAAATTCTTGGGGCAAGCTTGTGGCTGCAGAATCAAGCTTTTCTCGATTAATTCAAGTGGATGAAGCAGCTCGATCGTGTTCACTTTCCGAGCCTCCGGGGATGGTTACTGCCAAACTAGATAATACCCTCCACGTCCAGGGCGTTCGAGTGATAGATAATTAATATGGAGTATGGCTAGATCTAATCGAGTCCCAGAATATCGAGAGATTCTTGCATGAGCTCAGCTCAGCTCGTTACGTCATCTATAAATTCTACTAATAAATATTTAACATATTATCATAAAATGTCACATTACATTTTTCTATCAATTAATAATATTCATTTTTTAAATATGATTTGAAATACTTGCTTACATGTCAAACATTTACTAGATAAGTCTACCACATTATACATGAGTTCAACTCATCCAAGAATTTCTCGGGAACATCATAGATCCATAGCCGCGACATAAATACGCGAGCTTTTACCGGATCCATTGAATCCAAGATTTATAGATTATGGACAACAGGACAAGTACTTTGGAACTATTCCAAAGTAAAGAATTATTTCATGTAATTTATATAATTTAAATGTATATAGTAATTATTTCTTTGATTATGGGATTCCACTAATTAAGAGATATCAATTAAATTGTTTCTCGTGCAGGCAAATGACTCTCTTGATCTATTATATATGCAAACAAGAGGATTGGTGTCCTTTCTCACCTTCTCAAATCACTTATTAACATATAAAATTTAATTTTTAATAACAATTAGATTAAAAAAAATTAATGATGTGATGGTAAATTTACTACTACGAACGACCTAATTTTTCTCTTCTCTCACTTTGTCTCTGCCACCTCCTTTTTTTCATTCATTTTTCTTATATTTTCTACAATCATGTTCATTATCACTCAATTTTTTTCATAAATTTATTACTTATTCTTCACATTTGATTTACCGAAAACTTACATGCTCCGAATCTACTGCAATTAAAATTTTTTTAATCATCTATTTCATATTCAATTTTTATAACAAATTTCGTGGTCGAATTCCAATAAGTATATATTATTTTCTCAGTTATAAGAAGTACTCTAGAAAATTATTTTTGAAAATAAAAAATCTCTCTCATACTCTTTGCCAGCTATTGCTCTTGCGAATTCTCTACATATTCAACTCTACTCTTATTCTGTCTTACCTTGCATACGCAGGAATAGGGTTACTATCGATCTCGTACGCCCTCGCCTCAGCAGGATGGCTAAGCCTTACACTCCTCTTTGCGATTGCAATCGTCTCTTTCTACACCGGACTGCTAATGCAGAGGTGCATGGACTTGGACCCGAGCATCAGAACATACCCCGACATAGGAGACCGGGCGTTTGGTAAGAAGGGACGCGTCCTGATCTCGGTCTTCATGTGCTCCGAGCTCTTCCTAGTCGCGACCGGCTTATTGATATTGGAAGGCGATAACCTATACAAACTAATTCCTGAGTTCGGAATCAAAGGGGTGCTCAGCGGCAAGCAAAGCTTTATTCTGATCGTCGCCCTTGTCGTTCTTCCCACGGTCTGGGTGGATAATCTCGGCATCCTCTCCTATGTGTCGGCGAGTGGAATTCTGGCTTCAGGTATCATTCTTCTCTCGATTTTCTGGACCGGTGCGTTCGACGGAGTCGGGTTCCGGCAAAAGGGGAAGCTCGTGAATTGGAGCGGAATACCGACCGCTGTTAGCTTGTACAGTTTATGTTACTGTGCACACCCAGTTTTTCCGACGATTTACACTTCCATGAAGAAGAAGCATCAGTTTTCCTATGTAAGTATTGGACTCGTTTTCGACAATCAAGCCGACTTTTGTCTTATACAAGTAAAATTGGGAAAATTATTATTAAAGGCAATAGTCTAGTAGTCTGAATATCATCACATGTGATTTAAGGAGGTCAAGATATCACAAATTCAAATATCCTTTATATATAAATAAATATGCTCTATGCAAAGATATGCTAGAAGGAGCTCGAGAAAGTTTTCAGTGCAGCAGTCACACCACGTAAGTAATGCTGAGATTGTATACCCATCCAATTAAAATTTACTATTTATATATTTATCCAATTAATTTTCACAGTTTGTTAGGGATTGTTAATTTTTTTGATCATTTATCTATTCTTCCAATTAAAATTCACAATTTATTAAGGTACTTTATTTTTTAAGATTTAGCAACCGTAATTATATAATTATTGATTATATATTAAGTACTGATTTGATGGACATACCACATCTGCATGACCGCTCCAATGAAATTTTTCTTAGAATGAGCTCTTTGGACTTGAACCTGGGCGAGTGCTGACATTTTAAATTATATAAGGCACTTGGTACTATAGTATTAACGAGACAAATGTGAGTAATGACTGTTCAATTCATATAAAATGTCCATAGCTGAACACTAAAACCTGAAAATTAAGTAGCTCCTGGATGGCCATTGCCTCCTACCCTCCTTTTTACTTATTAGAAAAGATAAGGTTGTGTGGTTCGAAATTTCTCAATTTTGCTTGGCCATGAAATCCTAAATGTATGTGACTTCTAATTGCAGGTCCTGATGGTGTGCTATATCCTCTGCACAATCGGATACGCCTCCATGGCCGTGATGGGGTACCTGATGTTCGGGGATGCTGTTGAATCACAAATAACTCTCAACCTCCCGACTGGGAAACTGAGCTCGAAGGTGGCAATCTACACAACCCTCGCAAGCCCCATTTGCAAGTACGCTTTGATGGTCATTCCCATTCTGAATGCTGCTAAGCACATGCCATGTTGGTCTCAAAAGAAGAGGCTACACAGAATTTTGCTCGGTACAGCACTAGTGATAAGCACCGTCATTGTAGCCCTATGCGTCCCCTTCTTCGGATACTTGATGTCCCTAGTCGGGGCTTTACTCAATGTAGCAACATCGATAATCCTCCCATGCTTGTGCTACTTGAAGATCTCAGGCAGTTACAGGAGTTTCAGGTTTAGAAACGTCGTGATATGGGCGATCATTCTACCAGGAGTAGCGCTAGCGGTCTCTGGAACTTATACGGCTCTTCGGCAGATAATAGTGCGTTTGTAGATTGTCTGTGTTCGATTTACTGGCAATTGTAGCCATAGCAGCATAAGCTATAACCTTGAGGGAACAATATGTTCAGCAAGGATTTAAATTGCGGTTGCAGGTCGCGTTGAGGTTTTAATGGTTTCAGGTTATCACAATGTTACACAATGACATCGTGGGGTTTCAGATTCGAATTTTATTTTTAGTACATGCAGAGAAAAGAAACACTTTTTAAACTTTACAATGAAGAAAATAGAGATTTGCTTAACTTCTTGTTTACTTTTTTGACATCTTTAGAAGAGACAAACATATAAATCCACATAAGAATCTGAATAATGATGTAAATTTGAATGAACATATCACAGCCATTATGGCTGATATTTGGTCCGTTGCGGTCCTTATATAGCATTGTTACAGCTGCAACATCCAGCGGTTTTCATTTTAAGCGCGACATGAACCATAGCGGTAACTGGACTTTCTGATACAATTAGGATGGCTGAACATACAACTATCATTTCAATTAACTCTTTCTAAAGACACGGATTGATTACATTATTTTGTGATACTAACACAGTTAATGGGTGTCTAACTCGACTTCTATCCCCATACGACTAACTCCCTTTAGTTGGATTAACGATCGATTTCTTTGTGTCCGACTCCCACCAACAGTTCATGGGCAGATTGCCGCATTAGATAGGGATCACGTGTATATCTCCCATTCTCCACTCCAGCACATCTCTTCTTCCATCCTCCCAACACTATTTACTTAGATGTTTTCCTTTATTCTCGCCTCTGAATTTCTTTTGATTCCCTCTCTGAATTAAATATTAAAGGGCACCCTATTTCTCTTCATTCTCGCCTCTCAATTTCTTTTGATTCCCTCTCTGAATTAAATATTAAAGGGCACCCTATTTCTCTTCATTCTCGCCTCTGAGTTTCCTTTGATTCCCTCTCTAGATTAGGTATCGGAGATCTAATACGAGCAGCCGCGCCGGAGCTCAGCTTTCCTGTAGGTCTCACGCTTGAGCAAGGACCACGACGGATGAAGAACCTGAACCCGGCCGATGGGTCAGCCCCATCATTTCATAACTGTGCCTGTCCAGTGAAAAAAAAATAAAAGAATGAAAGCAAAACTTGGTAGAAATTTGAAAGAAGACACAGAACAAAGCAATAAGGAATTCCTAATCTGAAAGATGGATTATGCAAAGAGAACATGGTAACACAACAGTGATCTCGAGCCTTAGACACTGAAAGGGGATTGGAGGACTGATGAACGAAAACAAAAAAAAAGGTTGTATTTTTTTGAGCTGGGTTGTGGAATATTTGTTGGTCATACTAGATTCATGTATCCAGGTTTCATGCCCGATTCGAATAGGAGAAGCATGTCATGCTAAGGCCACCATCCAACTAGGAGTCAAGGAGGATGCTGACCCAATTTTAAACGAGTGACTTTTTCGCTTCTCGACTAATTAAATTATTACAAATGACAATACGACAATGTGCCTTCTCATCCAATATATACATAAAATCTGACTTGAAATCATCAAGAAGCTTAAAGGAAAAAACTCATGGACAGGGAATTCCTTCTCGAGATAGACATGGGGATACAAGCAATCAAGAATGAGGGATTGGTCGAGTATGAGCACATACATGTCAATATTATTCCTTTGCCATGATTAAAAAATTTGAAACTCGAGCGAGGGTACAAGTATATTACATAGTACCAAATTTTTTGCATTTAAACGATTTTATTTTTATTATTGGATAAATAATCTAATTATGCATGTGTTTTATCCAAATTCTCACTTTTAGAACAAATTTTTTGGCGTGACCTAGAAAAGTATAAACTATAAAACGTTTATCTCATTTAATACGACGTCATAAAATTCGTCAAAATTAACCAGCTTTATTGGGATGTTATTTTTGTATATGTGGCTAATCAAGTATGATGTGGCAATGTCACATAGATATGGTGGGACCTGAATTAAGGAAAAGTCAAATTTACCTTTCAAAACTCTTCATCCATTTAAAACCAGTGAAGACGGATATGTAATTTCATCTTCATCTTCTTCCTTCAAGTATCTTCTTCCTCCTTTGACCAACACACCCACCGCCACTCGCCGCCTTGCCTTTGTCACTGCCATTCCTATTCTGAGCCTTTTTGTTGCGGGAGATAGGATCAATTGAGAGTAGAAAGCCATCGTTGGAGGTCCTTCCAACTCCATTCCCATATTGGGTTCTTCACCACCACCGATGCCCCCTATACTTATCTTGCCCACCAATCAAACAATGACGCCATTCCTATTTCCTACTTCCTCGAACCGATATTTCTAGTCGTCCAAAACAAGCCGAGCCTAAAAGGTGTACCCAATTCAAAGCTTGCAGTGAGAAGGGGAGAAATGGGGAGAATTCTTCGAGGGGATTCTTGATTGAGAATGATGGGAATGGAGTCGAATTCATTCAGGTTCATGAAGAAATCAAGAGTTGTATATATGATAATACTTTCCCATGTAGAGGTCACGGCCCCGACCAAATTTTGGATTTTAGTCGGTGGATTTGGCTTGTCGTTGATTTGAATTAGTGTGCATGAAGTTCCATGTGAGATCTTTTTCTATAATTTCTATCTATTTCCAGTTGAAATTGAGCATCTGATATGAGAATTATGTTGACTTGATTCGAAATAAAGGAATTCGGGTTGAATAGGGTTCTGGTTTTTGTCCGCAGCTTCCACCATATATGCATCGTTTCTCGAAGATTTTAAGGAAAGATTGGATTATATTTGTATAAAAGCCAAACATATTAACCTCGCATACTCGAGTAATGAAAAGGAAAAAAATGGAGAAAGAAGAACCCCATGAGAGTGTAAGACCCGTCCTGTGGGTCCATGAAGGATCCAAGTGAATGACTGTAGTCACGACGAAGGAAGTCGGGCTAGAAGCTGCAAGTTAACAGTCAAAATATTCTGTAGAATCCAATCATCTGTATTTATAGTTTGTGCCCGTAATGGGCAAGGCGGAACAGGAACGAGAGGGACATGGGCAAGGCGACGAGCGGTAGCGGATGTAATGGGCAGAGGAGGAAGAAGATGGTTGAAGGAAGAAGATAAATTTGAAATTACATATATGTCCTCATGGTTTTTTGATGAAGAGTTTTAAATGATAAAACTGACTTTTCCTTAATTCGGGTGCCACTGTATCTGTGTGACATTGCAACATCGTACTCCTTGGTCTCATATAAAGTGGGACAAACATTCTATAGTCTGTATCTCCCTAAGTCACGTGAAAAAATTCGTGCTAAAAATAAAACTTTGGATATAGTATAGACATAAATTAGGTTATTTGCCCTTTATTATTTGAGAAAAACACACTGGAAGTCCTATTTGTCTGTCGGTTCCTCTAAGTAAATCTTACATATTTTAAAGTAATAAATCAAGTCATATATATTACCCGTATTATAACATCGAGTCATTTTTGTCACCTGCATTACTTTAAACTGTCGTGAATAAAATATTTAAGACTCACTTGCAAGAATCGACAAACATATAAGACTCATATTGTTATTCTCTCTTTATTATTTTATAAATAAAAATATTAAAGAACATCTCACAAGCTCATGGATCCAAGTAAGTCTATGTACAAAATAAATATGTGGATGGTCTCATCAAGGATTATACGTACGAGGGGAAAACAAACATCCGACATCGTGGATTTTCACATAAGTCGTACGCATCTTAGTATTCAAAACAAAACATGCAATTTCATCTCAGTTTTTTTTGTTTTGTTTTTGGTTTTTATCATTCAGAAAGTTAAAAAAAAATGTACTAATTTAGAAATCTTAGATATAGATGCACCAGCTGAACTAAATTAGAAAACGCATAGATAAATATTGAGTTTTCATTTTTCTAGCTCTATTTTCGTTAGCTTAATCGAATTTTATACTCTTTCGACATACTGTTTTTAACTAATTGACATTACTGACACATCTTCAGTGCCCGATAAAATTATTTCTTTTAGAAAAGGAGCATCAGAAGAGAAACGAGATTTGGGGCCTCTATTAAACCTTGCCGGTACCAAACCTTGGACCCGGCACAGTCACGGCACCGCGGCGCGCAAATCACGTCGCGCCGCTGCGCCGTGACTGTGCCGGGTCCAAGGTTTGGTACCGGCAAGATTTTTTAAAATTTTCCCGAGATTTGGGGTAATAGCATTATATTTTGCCTAAGATTAAAAGGTCGTAAGTTTGAATCTCACCAACACGATTCCTCCTGCTCCTTATGTTGCATAGTTAATTAGTATCTCGACCCGATCGCAGATTAGTCTCGAGGTACGCTTCGGCTGGCCCGGCGATACTGCGTGGTGCAAATAAAAAAAATTAGTATTTACTAATAACAATATGAGAGTAAATTGCTATGGTCAAATGAGCTAAATGAGGTAACGATCAGATGACTGTTACAACTTATTAAAACGATCATAACATACGTAAAGGTAAAGTAATTAAAAAAAAAAAATTATGGCCATTGTATGTGAGTATATACGTGTGTATGTAAAGGATGGCTAGATGAGAAATATTCTATGTATGAGGCAAACTTTCAAAAGTCAGAGTTTCCAAGTTTGAGATTATCCTTTTTTTTTTCCCATACTATTCTTTTATACATTATTGATTTTTTTTATTTTTTTCTGGTAAGAGAAGTATTGTGTTGGCAATCAAGATATTTCTCCTCAATTTCGGTGTTAGATATTTACGTTGAAGTCATTCTACAATTTCATAGAAAAATATTTATCATCGAAAAAGTTTCTTGGAAACGTCCCACCTACAATTCAAATTTAGAAACTTGAGCCCTTTAAATTTTTTAATCGATTTCAGTATTATGCCATGTTGAATTTCATAATTATATTATTTACCATTATATTTATAATGTTATTAACAAATGCACTTTGTTTTAGGTCATCTCTATATGTATAGAAGGCTCTCATTCAGTAATTTGAGAATAAATATATTTCTAGTGTAACATAGCGTTTGAAATTGTGTTAATAGGAAAAAATAACACTACTCCTCCACAACCTTTTAAAACTAGCACCAGTTTGTAGCAATTTAAAAAAATAGCACCATTTTATGGCAAAAGTCAATTTTGCCCTCCATAATTTCCTCCCCTTTCTCCCTATCAGCAGGCAGCCAGCGGCACCTCACGGCCGGGAGTGGACCAGTGCCGGCGACGAGCAGCTGGCGACCAACACCTGGCAGCACCTCACGCCCGTGCATTGGGTGACATGCGACGGGCTCGAAGGGTGTCGGGTGCCGGGCTCGACGGTGCGACGGGCTCAATGGGAGTCGGGCGATGGTTGACGGTGCCCCGAGCGACAGGGCTTCGGGCGTCGGGGAGCCGGGGCATCTGGCATTGATGCGCCGGTCGCTGATCGCCGAGGGACTTCCGGTCGAGCGCCTGTGCTACAGGAAGAAGAAGAAGAAAAAAAAGAGGCGCGGAAGAGGCTGGGAGGGAGAGGAGAGGGAGAGTTTGGTTGAAAATGAGGGGTAGTTTGGGAATTATGAAAAAAATAGTAAAAAGAATATATATATATAGTGGTGCTAGTTTTGAAAAGTATTATAAAGTGGTGCTAGTTTTAAAACTCATCATTTTATTGGTGTTAGAAAGATTTTCACCTCTTTGAGATTTGGATATTTTATGAAATTTGATGAAAAGCTCTTATTTTTCTCTCATATTTAAAAAGGAAAAAAAAACACAACCTAAGGAGATCTTTTGTTTTTCATGTTATTTAAAAAATATTAATTATTCGCTCTATTTTTAACGCATTATTCCTCTCCAATACATTCTTTACATCTTCCTTTGTTCATTCAGCATTTATAATATGGTATCAGAGTATTTTCCTTTACTACATGTTTACCTGAACTTCTTAATCCTAATCCAATGGCTCGAGGAATTTAGCAGTCAAATCGACATTCCCTTGAAAACTAGAACAATAATCATTTCCAGGGACTCAACAATTCTCCTCCTATTTCACCTGCTTCCTTGAATCCCACTGCTCCATCTAATGATTCTTCGACACAGATAGACGATATTCATAACCCATGTTTCCACCGTAGTGGCGATCATCGAGGATGAGTTTTTTGGTCTCGCATATTGCAACAGGACCAAATTATAACACATGGAGACAGTCTATGCGTATAGGTCTAAAGACAAAGAACAAGCTCAATTTGTTGAGTGGAAGCTTGGAGCTACCTACCTACGAAAACTAATTCCATAGTCAGCATATGGTCATGCTTTAATAGTATGGTCATCTCTTAGCTCATTAATGCAATCTCCAAATGCATCACAAATAGTGTCCTCTACATGGACGCGACACATGCAGCATGGAAAGATCTTTGTGACAGACTCCATCGTGCTAATGCCCTTAGAATCTTTCAGATTAAAAAACAGCTCAACAATCTGATGAAACGATCAATCGATGTGAACACTTAAACCTGAAACAATCAATTTATAAACAGGTTTTATACATGACATGTTTAACTGTATATTTAGATCGGATTTCTTGATTTTGTAGAGTATCACTTCGCCTTAAATAAGGTATTAAGTTTGAGTACTGTGAATGATAAAATTTACATTATGAGAGATTTGCCTTCATACCTAGTGGATCCACTTAATTCGAACTGGATTAGTCAGAGTTTATTTGGACTTATGGATACGGAAAAAATATGTATAATTAAATTATTTAAATACGTGAAAATAAGCATACATATCAAATTAAGATTGTTGCTCCGATAAAATATGATAAACATCATTTAAATTTAAATTATTGTTCAAAATAGTAGAGAGAGAGGGTTTGGTACCAATTGTATCACTCTCATCCTATAACATAGAGATTCTGGATCCGATATCACCAGTAAAACTTCTTATACCCTTTTATCCATTCTTTCTTGCATCCTTTTTAAAATTATGTGCATCTTTTGCACACTGAAAAAATTGAAAAGAGCAATTCCCAAAGTCATGATATACATTTTAGCACGTGCCTAACTTCATAATAGCTAAATAAAGTAATGGAATGTTAGAAATATCAAGAAAAGATAAGTGTGGTGACCATATACCAGACCACGTAATCTATTATACTGGCAACTCATTGAATACATAAATGGACTACTTATTCGTAGGCATAGAGAGCCGACTAATAAAGGAAGCAGATAAATAAAATAATAATAAAATAATACCAAACGGATGTTAGAAAATTCATATGCTATCTACTAATATATCTAACTGACATGATTTTATTTATAAATATTTTATTTCCTAATTAATAACACACAATATCTCTAGTACTTCCGCTCAAGATGAACATGGTTGTTACAAAATGTTAATCTTACAATATTCAACTTCATAGTCTCTTGGTATATAAGAGGTCGATTAATCACTTCATCATTTCATCACAAACACAAAAGTGAGATTTTTGTTTTATCCCAAAAGCTCTCCGTTCTCTTATCTTTACTAGGGAGACATGACGTGTGATCCATGAATGTAATTAAAATTTCAAATTCAGCTTATAATAGTAGTAGACTCGTCCCAATCGACCTTTAGTTGAAACTTTTGGATCGAATACGAGCCCGCACTCTTATTAAGTTGGGTGGATATATTAAATGGAAGAATAAAATACTGAAAAAAATGAAATTCATACTTGAAAATAAACGCATTTAATTGAACAAATTTTATACGTCTAAATGTATTGTTTGTATTTAACTTGTTTCAACACACTTATTCATCACATCTAAATGGGTATGACCCGTTTAAATCCAAAATACAGTGTAGCTTAATTCAAACATGCGCAATCACGTGTTTAAATACATTTAATTATAAAGAAAAAAGAAACAAATAATAACAAATTAATTGTTTTCATCTGTCATGCAGCAATAGAATGCCCTCCCAAAAGAAAAAAAAAAAAAAAAGAAATGATTTACAATTATTAGAGCTACTACAGATCATCACGTGCAGAAACTACTCCACTACATACCAAAACTCCTTCCAACCTCTTCACCTAAGAACTCTCTGAGTAGTTTCTTCGTCCCACTGAATCTGCCCCTCTTCTACAATCCATCTCTTTCTCTGCAAGACCGTCAATGGAGTCGAGAGAGATCCTCAGCTCGATAACCGAACCTCTGATCACTCCGGTTCTCGATGATTACCAGAAGCAGCAACGCCGTGCCGAAGACGGTGGAGACATTGAGTCATCAGAAGAACCACGACCCACCACCTCCTTCTCCAGGACTTGCTTCAATGGCCTCAACGCTCTCTCAGGTTCTCCTTCCTGCCCTACCTCCTCCCATTTTTAGGTATTTTAATTTCTCAAGATGCTTAATTTGTTGTTTCTCCTTTCAATTTTTCGGTATGCACTATCCCTCACCTAAAAGTCGATAAACAACAATTCATCTAGAATCCAGCTGGGTCGACTCTAATCATTTTCTAAGTAATTAATCAGAGAGCAGATTCTTCTTGCGTGGGGTTTGCAATTTAATGGGAGTGCAAGTTTTCATTTAGGGATTCTGTAAAAATGTGTAGTTTAGGGATGAATCCAATGTCCCAGGGATCTTCAATTAGAACCCGATAATGCATAGATGCATTATTATCTTGATATAATACAGCATTAAATCTGATATCAAAGTTCTTAATTCTTCCTACTCTTGGAGATTTCAACACCTACCGCTTACTATCCAAGAATAATTCTTGATTGGCATCGGATTTGTCGACTGAAGTGTAAGCTTAAAATAATAAATATTAGAATACATTGGTTATAGAAGAAGACGAGCCCCAGTCTACGAGTCTCAAGATCGCTAAATTAGCAATTTGGAGTTCAGGCCCGGGCTAAAGCTTCGGCGGGCTCATTCTAAACTCGAGCTCGACTCGTTAGAATAAATGAAGGCTCGGTTAGCGTATACAAGTTGAGCCAAAGAGGAGGGTGTAGGGCGGATTTAAGGAGGGCTCCGAGCCGGTGAGTCAATTGCTAAGGACGAAGAAGGCTAATAAGATAAATTGGAAGTGAGAGTGGAGAGAAAATGCTCGGGATTAGTTACATAAATAATGATAAATAATTATTAAAAATTAAAATTTACACTTTTCAATATTATTAGAAAGTAAAAATAAAAAAATCTCTCACATAATAATGTATAAATATATACCTTTATTTATCAAAAAAAAAACATACTTTTAAGTTTTGAAGAAATTAACTGTATTCTTTTTACTCTTAGGAATGCTGCAAACTCCAATTAAGGTGATTAAAGGGTAACCGAATTTTAAGAAATGAAAATATAAATCGACAGAGAATTCTGATTTTAATAAGAATTAGATTTAAAGAAAAATCTCTTAATTTTACATCGAAAATAAATATCTTTTTATTAAACTCATTTTAATTAAAGTAAGTCTCAGTACATACAACATAATTGGGTACATGTCCATAGCCGTCAACCTTTTATTTGGAATAATTCATCTCTGTGTTATTTCAACAACATAGGACTAAAGGGCCAAAATTCTATGCTGTTCTATGAAGCTTTTCTTCCACCTTCCTCAAATTATTATTATTATTATTATTATTATTATTATTATTATTATTATTTTGTTTTCTGTTTAGGTAAAAAAATAAAATTTAAATTCACATTTTAGGTAAGATTAGGACGGGACATGTCAGAGGAAGGACAAGCAAACTTTTACAATGTTCTCTGTCGTCTTATGTTTTTGTTGAAGAAATTTGGCGCCATTGCAGTACTGCAACTCGTCTTCTTGCTCTTTAACAAAACGACACCCTAATCATCTCACTCTCTTAATGTACCTTGCCTGCAGTAATATACAGTAGGAATTTCATTATTGGAGGAATATTAGAAATTTTCTAACGAGATGTATTGCTAAAATATTTTATATTTAATTAAAAACATTTTTTATTTTTATTAGCATAATTTTATATGCTCTTCTCTTATTTTTCCTCCTCTACTTTTCACTAGAATAATCGATTATACACGTAAAAAGATCTTCACTAAATGATTAGGTTTTGATCGAAATTGTACCCCTTTAATGAATTTTACTGCAATTTAATATTACAATCAATTTTATTAATATAAATTATAATATTGAAATAGAAAATTTTACATGAAATCATTAAAAGCCCCCATAATAAAAACAAATAAGAAGCACCAAAAATCATATAATAAAATGTGGGAGGAGGGTGAAGTGAAGATAGTCTTGAAAATTTTACTATACATGATTGTGGGATTAATCGTACGAAATTTAAATACGGCTCGATATTTAAAAAATCCTGAAATTTTCGGATTCAGTGTGAAATATATATGTAAGAAAAAGTCCTGAAATTCTGCTGTTTTGTTGCTGTCAATCAAAGATAGCTCTTAGGTTTTAAGTCCAAATCCGCTCTCTTTGTCGATATAACAAAGACAAAATGGTTTATTGGTTCTAAGTTTATTTTAACTTTTTAACTCTTTCGGCTCGAAAATAATGTCATCTTCTATGAACTACAGTACGACTAAGATTATTATTAGCTATTCAATTGCATTTAAATGCAAAAGACTAAACAATAGGCAATATGGAGCGATAAATTTACCATTACTGTTACCAGCATTTTAATTGTCCTAGAAAAAATGACTGCTCGACGTGCTCGTGGAGTAGCATACATAAATAAATAAAACTCTACATTTTAATAGGTGAAACGTTCCTCAAACCTTGGTGGTTCAAAAATTACAATATCAGTTCAAAACGTTGTAAATGATTAGTTACAACCGTTTGAACTTAGGTTACAACTTTTAAACTGATATTACGACTATTTTGAACCGATACCGTAACTCTTGAACCGCTAATGTACCGGGCCCCCAAGGTTTCATTGAGCCTTCCCTTGACAGGATTGCCAGAAGGAATCCAAGCAAAACCAATGGTCTAGGAGAAAGGTGATGTGCATGCAGACAATCAGAGGAGAAATTCAGAATAGAATATAGGGGCGGCCAATTTAGTTCTCAGTTCCAACACGGATCTGACGAACTAAGTCCTGAGATAAGGATGGTATAGTTATAATCAGTCCCCATAGCGATTCATAAATAGGAAGAGAAAGCAGAGATTAAAAGGGTATGGGAGTTTCGCGGATCAGAATTGAATTTATGAACTCTTAATCTCGAGGTAGTCTAGGGTGTGACGATAGTACCACATTAGAACTGTCATGTGGTGTCATGGACAATAAAAATTGACCATACAAGCAATTCCACGGCAGATAATTTAGACTGCAAACATATATTCGAACCCATTTTTTATACTAAAAGATCGGTAGCCTCAAGAGGTTGGTGTGGCAGTGAGAATAATGTGAAGTATCATCTTCTTCAATGTTCAAATCCCGTTAGGACCAGCATGTATATCTGAGTTTACCCTATCATGTACGCTTGTAAATGTGTGTAAAATAGCTGTGGAATTAGTCGGACGA
The DNA here is from genome assembly GCA_037672795.1 of Lagerstroemia speciosa. Taxonomy (NCBI): domain Eukaryota; kingdom Viridiplantae; phylum Streptophyta; class Magnoliopsida; order Myrtales; family Lythraceae; genus Lagerstroemia; species Lagerstroemia speciosa. Next base: position 7,237,019 of record CM075301.1, on the reverse strand, counting down.
AATCCAGATATCCTGTCATATGAAAAAAAAACTAAAAATCGATCACTTGATCCGTGAATCTCACATTAGAGGGGAAAAAGGAATGCATTGTAACGGAGAGTTACGAAGAAGAATCTGCACGAGGAAATCAATTGGCAATTGCTTTGGTCCTCTGCCTGTCCGTCTTGTTTCCCTGCGGCGTGGGGTGCGGCACTGAAACGACGTAGTTACTAGTCAGCCTTTCTCATACGTGGCAGTGAGGTTCCGTTTCAGAAGCAATCACTCACTACAAGACATTCTTGAGTCCTTCGATCATTCGACTCATAATAAATGCACATTTTGAAATTCATATCTCCGATGTTAACAATTCAGTGGACTCCAGCTGTCAGGCTGCTCTCTTGTACTAGAAAAAACGGAGTGAAATAATATACAAATTTAATTAATTTTACCTATTTTCTCATTATATTATCTTCTTTCACAGGAAACTCAAAGGAAACTTGTCTAAAACTACCTATAGGTGGTAGGGGTCGAGTTATTGATGTGAGATGGATCCAGAAAAGGGCAGGTTCTAGTTATAATCCAGAAACGATTCGTGTATATATTTTACAGAAACGTAAAATCAAAGTAGGTGATAAAGTAGCTGGACGACATGGAAATAAAGGTATCATTTCAAAAATTTTACCTAGATGGATTTAGGATCATACGGAGGGCGATTACCCATAAATTCAAGAAATTCTATAAGATCTTCTAATTTTACCTATATTATTTTTACTAGATTGTGTTATTTCGCTCCGTAAAATTCATTTTTTAACCATTTCTCAGTTTTGCCATCCTTAACTTGTTTTTTGGATCCACCCCAAGTGTTACCCCTCTTAAAAAAATTTCTTAGATTTGTGCCTGATTTGCATGATGCATATAAATATATAGCTCAAATCAATATAAATGATATTAATACCACCTCTTATCGATTATTCTTTTAAGTGGACATAGATCTAGTTTTCTATAAGTCCAGGCATACTATCTTAAGTCTCAGTTAGCATCACACTATGTATCTCTCCTTTTGCCCTGAGTTTAACATCTCTGATAGCGCGTTATCTTTCTGTCTAGTCTAGTTTTTACTAACGCTACGCGTGCGATGAGGTTTTAAGCAAAACCAATCTCACATATAAGCAATATAAAGGATGTCCAGCTAAATAACATTCTTTGTTAGTTTAAACTTTTACACTGTTTCGATTGGAGGATTCAGAGGGATTTGGAGGGGCGGGATTCGGAGGGATAGTATGATCCACTGTTTTGATAAATTATTAAGAGGGATTTACAATCCTCCAAATCCATCCAAACCTCACCTTGTCAATTCTTTCGATTTGGAAAAATTTGAAGAGACGGTAAATTTTTTAGACAAAAATATCCATCGTAATTTCTTAAAAGAAACTCTGGGCACGCTATAATTCAGCATTATATAATTACACAACCACACTCGTCTTCCCTTACTCGATCATCACCAAGTCACAACCACAACACGTTTTTCCTTGCTCGACCACCACCAGATCACAACTACTGAACCTCCCAACACCAAATCACAACCACAACACTTTTTTCCTTGCTCGACCACCACCAGATCACAACTACTGAACCTCCCAAAATTACCACGAAATCACAACTTTATTCGAGTTTCAAGATCACTATGAAACTACTGTGCCTCCATTAAAAATTTCTCTCGTTCGATCAATCTTCCAAATTAAAAGGGTAAAATAGTCAAATTAGCTTTTTTTATCCCTCCAAATTCCTCCTAACAATAATATCCAAATGAGTAATTTAAAAGAATATTTTATTCCTTTAAATCCCTCCCCTCCCCTCCCCTCCCCTCCCTCCCTCCCAAATCCCTCCAAATATCCAAATCCCTTCCTCAAAATCCGTCAATCCAAACATAGTGTTAAATAGATATCAACTAAATTCTGATGGCTACGGCCCACTGGCTGCATATATATGTTTTTTCTTTCCCTAAAACACTCTCTTCAAATAAATTCTTAACGAAAGAAAAAAATGATAAACATGGATAAAATTGTAAAATAACATCTAAAACTATATCTAATACTTAAATTTTTAATTGCTCTGTAATCTTTTTTTATTAATCATATATTTTCTTTTCAATTATTCATGATATATTCTTTAAATTTAACAGTGATATAAAAAATGTAATACATAATTGTAAAGTTATATAAAAGTTTTTTCCCCCTTACGTACATGGAGATCTTAGTTAAGTCAACCAGCAGTATGTGTAACCCATGGGGGGGGAAAGGGGCTTCGTGCGTAGCCTATGGGGGAACATACACTACACCGCCAAAGATAGGATGAATTTACTGGATAAAAAACCGATTATCGAATCTAAATTAGTAAAGTACACTGGGATTCTAGATATCCAGGCGTACGCACAAGAAAAGGATGTCACAGTTCTCAATGATCCTCACACAGTCCAGCCTTATCACTCGAAAAGTTTTATCTCTTAATAGGTCGACTCGACTCAAATTGAATCAATCACCAGATTTCTGAACACCGGTAGCACGGATCCAAAAGTTCTCGGACTCTTCATTCTAAACCGTCCTAGCTGATTATAGGCTCTTTCACTAGGGTCGAGTCACGATTTCTTGACAATGCGACACCTTTTTAGACTCTCTCTATAATAACATTATGATTTATCCTAATAACTTCGAAGATGCCTTAAAATTTCCTAACATCACTTCAAAAATATCTAAATATATTTTTAATAAGAATATTCCGTGACTTAAATATATTTTTAGATTATAAAAAAAAATCCCAACAAAATAAAAAATAAATAAATCTTAACTGCTCTCCTTTCAATCATTTCCTTCTCAAATATCTAGATTTTCGAATTTCCTAAGTTTCACTCATCACTCATGACTTAGCATGTAGACCCACCATGATTTGGCTATCTCATTGTGTCAGCACGTCCGATGACACTCAAGACCACACGTTCCTCGATCATAACGAATGGCCCACGTCCTCGAAATAGAGGTAGAATAACGACCACCTTGAAAATTTAGGCCTTCGAGCGTGTTTTCCGGTGGATATAAATTAGGTTGAAACATGTGGTTCTTAGAGATGAAACAAACTCGACCGATTTGGCTCGTATCTTGTTGTCGCGGTCAGCCGACCGTTCCAGTCCACATCATCTCACTTTCGTAGCTCTTATATGTAATTACCAGATGGTCACCCGCATTATGCACATGATTATCATTATAGTATACAAATTAAAGGTAATCAAAGAAACAATACGATGACCAAAAAAAATACGAAACTGACCAAAGAAATAAAATTTAAGGTGAGATGAGATGAAAAAGGAACAATTCAAATCAATTAAAAGTGAAGCAGAACCTGGGAATTATGAGAGCTTCTAGTGGAAAAAGTTACTGAAGTCAATTATACTTGGAACATATTTAGGTGGAAGTTTCTAGTGGAAGTAGTTGAGAGGACGTGGGAACAGTTAACATGATACATAGAGTTTTTTTATCAGTAAACATGACACGTAGAGTTAATAAAATGAATAAGTATATTGAAATTATAAAAATAACAGACAAAGTTCTTTTTGTACCTTCCAATATCTTATTATGAATTAAACTTCATCAATTATAAATAGAATTTAATCGTGTGTATTTTTGAAACTTGGAATCGAAAATGATACTAAAAATGCTCTAGATTTGTTAGAGATTAGAAAGACACTTGGGACGTGAACGGATCTATAAAATTTATCCAGTAGAGTTAAACTCAATAAACAAGATTAAGGTCAAAATAAAATAATTTAATAAAAATAAGTAAGATAAGAAAAATTTATGTAATATTTTATTAATTTTCTTGAGTTGAGGGGCGGTCCTCCTTGCGCACAAGAAAGTATTATATAAAACATACCAGTAAATTAAATTCAACTATTCTTAGGATTATTTTTTATTTTAAATTTTATTTAAAAAACCTTCAAAATAACCAAATTTAATTCGTTGATCTACTCACGCAAATACCGCCACCTAGTAATACAATGAGACAAGATACCTCCTCATGGTGCAACCCCAGAATCTGTCCGTGCTTGGGTTCATTAGATAATTAATTTATTAATTATACGCTATGAAAATCTTAGGCATGTGATTCGCATGCTTATTTGTTAATCGACGTGCTGAATTATAAATGCCTGGACGGTAGCAAATTATGGACCTTTGTTATTTGTTTTTTCTTCTTCCATTTTCGAATTAGAAGAGCTACTCATACGCGTGAAGAGATAGAAAGGATAGAGAAACAGTTATAATTAAATACAGAAAATCTGACCGATAAGAATCAAATACATAGTGTTAAAATAGCCGAAGAATGAAATAAAGGTGATAAAATGGTATCACTGGACCAAATATATTTCATTGTAATTGCTTATTAATCATGTTTCCTCTGAGCTCGGTCGTAGATTTTACCAATGGAATGTTCATAACATGTAGTTCAACAACAAGAGCGATATTACGTGCACTTAGAATGCTAAAAGGGAGAGAGAGATAATTATAACTAAGTACCGAGTGTTGAATTATACGTTAAGTTGACCAAACCGATGGTGCAGTAGGCGACCTGGGCCTAGAGGGGACTGTCGAATTTGCGGACTTAACATCGTGAAGGGATTATCGTAGACTCGTTTAGGTTTACATAAGTGGTTGTCCTGTGGTCAGACACTCCTATATTATGTTATTGATAGCGGACCTTACAAAATACTAAATCCGTTTCCACCCAAAAGTCTAATATATCAGGTGATGGTACTTAGTTATATATATCTTGTAAACTCATTGCAGTCCTCTTATATGACCGGTGTGGAATATAACACCGACAATCTCTCCAGTAAGAATCAAAAATATGTCAAAAATAATATCACTATACCAAACATCATTCCTTGTAATGTATTGTTTAACATGTCTTTCTCGAGGTCACGCGTTGTCCTCGACGCATGAATTCGATGTTATTTAAAAGGAGCACGTGAGAAACGAGATGCAAGAGCGGGCCGTCCAAAGCGGAAAAGTTTCAAACATGAAAAACGCTGGTCATGTTTGTGTACTTCCCCTCATCCAATAGCATTTTCCCTTTTGGTTCTCCACGATCGAGAAAACGAATATAACTTCTGAATGTGCCAGCCACATCAATCGTACTCCATCCCATTTCATTCGGGCAGCCTACAATGCAATGCGTTGAACAAGTTTTTACCTTTGTTTTGGAAGGTGTCAATGATATTTCTTTCTCTGATCAGGTTTCGGGTTTGAATTCTACAAAACAGAGAAAATCCATGATATGATATATAGAATTTTACGGTTAATTTGCCAATCGATTTTTTTTATGATCAAGATTTTATTCTCCCGAGTTCATAAACACTACACAGTCCCATGAAGTTCACGTGCTCATCATCAAGGGTCACTCGCTCAATGAGAAATTTGAACCTCTGACCATGTGGACTTTCTCCCGGAGCAAAGGCACGCGCCATTCACTTGAGCTAATTATTGCGGTTGGGTCAATTAAATTCAGATTTATTCAACTCTTAGGTATCCGACAACGCGCACTGACAAGAGAAATTGCATGGGAATGGGACAAATGGGAATAGCATTGTCATTAAAGATTTCTGGGTATAACGGAGGATTCGAGAACCAGCAACAGCATTGTATGGACGTAGGCTCTTACGAACATGGCCGATCCACGTCCAATGGAGGGACGTTGTCGCCATTAATAAGTCGAGAATATCTGGTGTAATCATGGGAGAAGAGAAGAAGAAGAAGGGACTGGATCAGCAGCAAGAAGGCCAAAGAAAATTCACACAACCTTGCCCTAACATGGACAAAGTTGTTCATTGGCTGGACTCAGTAGTCATTTGGGGGAATCTTAATGTGGGGCATGCTCCCAAGCTGATTTATATAATCTGATATTTAAAAGTGCAACATATTCTAATTAATTCGTATTGAAATTAAATTATATAGATATAAAGATAGTACATAAGAACCTAGCATATAAGAGAATTTCATTTTCTCTACCTATACACTTAGTCTTTTAGTTGAAAAAGAGTCCAACCTCTTATAGGTCCAGTGAAAATTTTATACAATACAAGATAAATGTACCGCATGGCATACACCTCGGTATGCCCGAGAGGTAAGGCTTGTCGCCCATATGTCCAAGGTCGAAAAAAGGAAAACTTTGGCTCGAGGTCAATTACTGAGGGTTAATGATACATGATAAGTATAAATCATATTATCACATGACAACGAGTGTTAAGAACTGAATCTCATGTCAATTATCCTTTTAGGTGGACGTGGCAGCAGGTTTAAAACTCTTTTAAGAAAAGGGAAAAAAAAAAAAAACAAATTTGGTCGGTTGTTTTACTTGCTTCTCGACTTTATATGGAAGATGGCCTATAAGAAGACTTGGCCTCATAGCTCAGTTTCAGCCCTCCATAACCTTTGCTCCGTCCTCCTCCTCCTCCTCCTCCTACTCTCTGAAGTCTGTATTCCTTCCCACGTTCTCACGAAACCCACCATATGGAAGCACAGTCACCTGACCTGCAAGCACCTTTATTAGCAGACAAGAAGCAGCCATGGACGCACCAGCAGCAGACCAGGTTTGCACAGAAGGTCGAGGAGGTCGAGTCGTGGTCGGACTACGAGAATAACCCTGGCGGCTGCACCTCGTTCTTCAAGACCTGTTTCAATGGGCTCAATGCTCTCTCAGGTTCTAACTCGACACCACACTTCTCCCTTCCCACCCGTCTCCTCATTCCCGTGTCTTCCCGAACCTTACCGGGGTCCAAGGAAATCCTCGGAGAAAAAGCTGATGCCTGCAAAATCGAGTTTTTCTCAATCTGTCCAAGTGGATGAAGAGGGTAAAACCGAGACACGATCTTATCGAGTCCGGGAACGTCATAGGGCCATAGCCACGCAACAGAAAAAATAGAGCTTTATCGGATTCTTTGAGATTAGGTCCTGTCGATCCCGTAGTTTGTGTTTATAAAAAAACTGGTTTTGGTCATAACCTTTTGAGCCATACTCATATTTAACCACTCTATTCTAAAAATCTCTTTCTTGTACTCTTCTACGTATTCAACAGCGTTCTGATTCAATTTGCCTTCCATATATGCAGGAGTAGGGATACTATCGACCCCCTACGCTCTTGCATCGGGAGGATGGCTCAGCCTCGTGCTCCTATTCGCCATCGCCATCGCCGCGTTCTACTCGGGCCTGCTAATGCAGAGGTGCATGGACCTGGACCCGAGTATCCAAACGTACCCCGACATTGGAGACCGGGCATTTGGCAAGAAGGGACGCATCCTAATCTCGGTCTTCATGTACATCGAGCTCTTCCTTGTGGCGACTGGCTTCTTGATCCTGGAAGGCGACAACCTACACAACCTACTCCCCGGGATAGAGTTCGAGATGGGAGGACTGCTCAGTGGAAAACAAAGCCTCGTGCTGATTGTCGCCCTCGTCGTTCTTCCCACGGTCTGGGTGGACAATTTGAGCATTCTCTCATACGTATCAGCAAGCGGGGTTCTAGCCTCGGGTATCATCCTTCTCTCGATTTTCTGGACCGGTGCCTTTGGAGGAGTAGGGTTCCGGCAAAAGGGGAGGCTCGTGAATTGGAGCGGAATCCCGACCGCTGTTAGTTTGTACTGTTTCTGTTACTGTGCCCACCCAGTTTTTCCGACGATTTACACTTCCATGAAGAAGAAACGACAGTTTTCCTCGGTGAGTAGGAGACTTATTTTCGATGAATACGCTCTCTTATACAAAGTGTAAAAAAGAATGTGAAATTTGAGTTTGAAACTTCTCGATTTACAGGTCCTGGTGGTGTGCTTCATCCTCTGCACGATCGGATACGCTTCCATGGCCGTGATGGGTTACCTAATGTTTGGCGATGCCGTCGAATCCCAGATAACTCTCAACCTCCCGATCGGGAAACTGAGCTCGAAGGTGGCAATCTACACGACCCTCATGAATCCCATCTGCAAGTACGCTCTAATGGTCACTCCCATCGTCAATGCTGCTAAGCACTTGCCGGGCTTGTCCCACAAGAAGAGGCCGCTCGGGATTCTCGTCAGCACTGTGCTGGTGACAAGCACCGTCCTTGTAGCCCTGTGCGTTCCCTTCTTCGGTTACCTGATGTCCCTGGTTGGGGCTTTTCTCAGCGTGACGGCATCGATAATCCTCCCGTGCCTGTGCTACTTGAAGATCTCTGGGACTTTCCAGAGTTTTGGGTTCAGGAGCGCCGTGATCTGGGCGATCATTCTCTCTGGAGTCGCCGTGGCAGTCTTTGGAACTTACACGGCTCTCGGGCAGATACTAGTGCACTTGTAGATCGTGTTTCGGTTCAACTCTTCGGCAATTATAGCCATAGGTAGAGATTCTATAACCTAGAGGAAGCAGTAGTGCGTATTTGAGTAAAGCACTTCAACCTGAACGACATGTTATGCTTATGGCTATGGCTGCGAGAGTAAGTCTTTCGAAGACACCGTGCCATAGCATTGTTTCAGAATTGTACTTCTCCTGGGAAAAAATGAAAAAAAAAAAAAAGCAAACCTTACTATTTTTTGTGAAAAGAGAACATGGTCACAGAACAGCAATCTTGAGACATATTAAGAGGCAAAACGAGCAAGGAAAGGTCTGAATGAAGCGATTACCATGGACAACAATTGCAGGTCTTCCTGTGAAAGCTCGGGTCGTGAGTCGATCGGTAAATATCTTCACAACCGACACGAGAATCACCCACAGAATTGAATCTGTGTGTCGAACATTCTACGTCTACAATCCTCTCTGCCGCCATCTCCTTCAACCCTTTGCTCCCTTCATGTTCTTCTGCACTTTCTCCTCCTCATCCTCTATCTTTTCATGTTTTCATTTCTATTTTATTGTTAAAATTGAAAAATATTTATTCAAGTTGATACGTTAGCAAAATTCTTCCTCGGTGCGGACTCGGTTGTCACTTTAGTAACATGTAACGGGGTCAGCCCAAAAGTGTCGATTTATACGATGTTGTTACAGAGCTAAAATATTTTTTTTCTTTACCAATTGTTATATTTTTATATTGCGGTACATTTTTTCACGAGCTCGCACTTAATTCAGTTTTACATTTCCTTACTGTTTCATTTCGTGGTTTGTGTTTTTGAATGACGATTGGTACGTACAGGTGAAAAGGCATACTGAAATAGAGGAGCCTCTACCTTACCTTAGTGGTTCTATATCTTAACTGTGACTCGATCACGACACTGCAGCATCCCATAAATAGCACTATGGTCATGTTACCGTTATGACTAAGGTACGATATCAAGAAGATTTTATAAAATTTTTCCTAAAATAGAGTGATTTTTATATAAGGGTAAATTACATCAAAAAACACGTGGTTTACTTCATTTCTCAAAAGAAGTCAAACATTTCAAATTTGAGAAATAAAATCACATAGTTTCACTTTATTCCCAAATTAAACCAAACCTTTTACATCTTAAAAATAAAATCTCATAGTTTCCCTTTTTTTCTCAATTTAAGCCAAACAATTCATCTTTTAAAATCAAAATCGTATTAATTATTTTACTATTAAAATAGTTCATTTAACCCGATATTCAATACTTATGTGACTCATTTTTTTATAACTTTTTCTACAATATTGGGTAAAAGTATATTAGAATTTTTTTTAAATTTACAACAATATCTTATATAAAGTTCTCTTTATATTTTTCAATAATTAATATTAATCTTAATTCAAGAGAAAATTCTTAAATTATTTTTCAATAAAAATCATGCCAATTTTATTATTTGTAAGTACGTAATAAACAAATAAATATAATATATTGCACAAGAATATCTATTTATATTTTAATATATTAGTCAACTTGTTAATAAATAAAAAAATATAATTTTATTTTTTAAAATTGAAGAGTTTGGCTTGATTTGAGAATTAAATAAAATTATATGATTTATTTTTCAAGTTTGAAAAGTTTGGCTTAATTTGGGAACAAAACGAAATCTCATGACTTTATTTTTCAAATTTAAAACGTTTGGCTTTTTTTGAGAAATGAAACAAATCTCATGCTTTTTGATGTAATTAACCCTTTATATAATAAAACTATACATGAACCCGTACTATGCACGGAAAAAATAAAAATAAATAAATGTAAAATATTGATATGAAACCATATCATTATATCATTTATCTGTAATTTATTATAATTTAATTCATTTAAAATCTGTTAATTTACAATAATAAACAAAATATTATTAATTTTCACTAATATATTGTGTTAATTTTATCTTTTCAATTTTACAATTATATGGCAGATTTTTACTGTTGAAATTGTAGATATGGACTAATATAGAGTGAAATGAGGAAATCTAAGCAGTTAATAAAATATTTTTATCATTAAGATCGTAAATACAGAGTGAGAGGAAAATGACGACAATTATTACTTTACTCTTACTATAAAATCAAATGCATGTCATAAATTTTAATATATAAATCACATTGCGGAAAAATATGCAAAATAAAAAAGATATCAAATTTCCTAAACAGTTGTATCAAGGTTGTCAAGTTCGAGAGTCTACATAAACTCGTTAACGGTCCTGTAAACTCGAAACGTAAACTCATATCGTAAATTCGTGGAATTTATGTACCAAATAAATATAGTTATCCATGTTCATCATGTCACAACCATCCTATAAAATAAGTTCAATCTAAATAAGTTGAACTGATTAAGATCCAAATAAGTTATCTTCGAATCAAATCCTTCAAATAGTAGGAAGAGCCCAAAATACCAGCAAGTAAGAATGAAGTAACAAGTAGCGATTATAATAATTTTGATGCACTGTTAATCAATCGAACAATTTCAAAATGTGCAAATATGACTAAAATAACAAAATACTAGTCACAAAAAACCTGAAGAAATCTGCTGTCGGTAAAATGTTTCTTGTTGTCAAAAAAACAGTTCAACTATGACATAATAGCTTACATTTAAGTGAAAACTAAGCTTCATAGAAATAATTACAGAAAAAAGGGTTCATATCAACAAATTAAATAAATGAAATGCAATCAAAAGGACCTTCGTTCTTGGTGAAAATGAGAATATGAGATGGTTAACAATATTTAGTTGATCTACTAGTTGAAAGACAATGCTTATTATCAGTAAGAATGGACAATTCGTTTGACACGCCGATTTTACAAATCGAGTTTATCGAGTTTACTCTTGAGTTTACCGAGTCCATCATAACATCCGATTTTACTATGAGTTAACTCGATTCTATCTACTAAACATGTAAACTGGTTCGAGTTTACCGGTTTACTCTCGAGTTGGACAACCTTTGTTCATATATAATAGTATAGATATGACATTATGTTAATCTTAAAAGTATAAAAGAATATTATAGAGAGGATGAAATGCACTTTCTCCATGTTTTTAAGAAATCCAATTCCATCGAATCTACGGAATAAAGCCGATCTTAATGCAAAGTAAGACACAACTTTCAAAAATGTAAATAAATAAATAAATAATAGTATACAAGGATAAATTAATCATTCAATTTTACTCCACTTACTTAAAAAACGTAAATAAATAAAAAATAAAATAGTTATTCAATTTTATTCGACTCCATACCATAACATTCATAGTACCAAACATAATCCTGTGCTTTGATGTCGCATTGATTGAGTGGTATTCGGCCAAAAAAAAGCACAATTTTCTATCTTTTTTTTGACTTAATGCAGGAAGACAACAGTAGTAACGATCAAATCATCTCTTTGAGTAATATTCGAAATTTCGTGTTCAACTGCTAACACATCAATAAAATCAATCAATCAGTACTACAAGAAGTCGATATCCGCCAAAACCTAAGCTCAAGAGTGCCCCTACCAATATTGTTTAGAGTGAAACTCGAACATTTGACCTTAATCTCAGCTAACCGCACAAGAGTAAGTCTTGTACTACCAGACCGCCTCCCTCTATGATACCATTGATCTCTATCATGTTGGCTGGCTATACTTTCTCCCAAGAGCCGCCCAACTATCTTCCAATCATCGACGTTAGGCTCTTAGCATGGAAGAGGAGAGGAAACTCTGCCATGGCCAGCAGCTTCAACAGACAGACCGTGTCCTAGAATATGCCAAGAAAGGAAATCGAATGGATATTACACAACACCGCACATCATCTCTGCTAATCTCACTGCAACTGATGTCCATGGCTTCGGGGAAATAAGGCTTTGTTTCTGGCAGTAGATACTTTTTGAAACTTCGAGTTGAGCTGAATACAATAATTGAAAGAATGTCCCACTTGTGATGCAGCAAGCAGTAAAAATTTGGTTGTATATCGAAGTTAAGCCACAGGGCTTAAGAACCAGACCAAGAGCTAGTTAAATCATTATTGATGTGGACTCGCAAGCTTGTCGTATCAGTCACAACCAGATAGCTCAAAAGGGTTTACATCTCTCTTAATTCTCCTTTAACCTCTCCTACTTCTTTCCCATATTCTCTGTGACTATTCAAGAGTTGTGTGATGATGCTCCATGGAGTTCCACAAACCAACCGATGTTCAGGTTCCATATCATTTCTTGAAACTCCTCTACAAATCTCCATCAGTTAAGAAAAGCATGATCTCTGGAGACATGAAGCCCACTACTTAATCGGAAAAAAACTGGATAATAGTGTACGCCGGGCCTTATGTCTGAACAACATAGGAGAACAGTGAACCAAGAGCTCCTCCGAATTCAATCTTCACTTAACATCAAGCTGCTTGTGACCCAAAGCTAATCTTCTCCAGATAAATCTGATCAGGACTTGGAACTTTGCACAATGATAATCGAACTGAATCCTAACAAAATGCAGAAAAGAAAAGGGAAAGACATCGAAAAACAAGTAGTTCAATTGTAATAACCAGATGTATATATTCATGCCAGTATATCTAGCTACAAGAGCTTCTTCCAAGTACACTACTACTCACAAGCCTAACTACAGCTGGCTAACCATAAGCTTTTATTGATGCCCTTTGTGCTAATAAACATGGTATTCTTTTCCAATTTCCTACTTCTTGGTCTTTCTAACTCTTCTTGGCCCCGGAACAGCCAATTTGCCAACTGAGCACCCGCACCTCGCCCTGTAAAGGAGAACTGCCCTTCCATTAGGCGGGGCCATCTTCTTCAGCTCGGTCTCCAATTTCCTATGGTGGTCTCGGGGCAACTCAAAGACGCCCTTCCTTGACACTTCATTTGTGGAGCTTGAATTCTTCAAGAATTCCTCGGTCTCCAGCTCAATATCAAACGCAGCAGCCTTCCTGAGACCCCTGCACCTAGGATTCCCGCACTTTTGGCCCGTGAGACACACCACAAGTCCCCAAGTGGCCAGTGCCGAGCAAGAAACACCGATCCAAATGCACCCGTATATCAGTGGCTCCTCGCAGATTTCCTCTTTAACTATGTTAGCAATGGTCCCAACAACCCCTACCAGCCAAGGGAATATAAACTCAGCGTATGGGTACAGCAAGAACCCACAAGCACTGGTCACGGCAATCAAGATCACGACATCGATTGCGGCCCACTGGGACCCGTCACAGGGCTGAGTTCTCAGGCAGTTCGAGGCGGGGGATGCCTTTCTTGTCTGAGATTTTTTAGTCGAGTTCACAGAGCTCCCCATGGAAGTCAATTGGTCAGCCGGGCTCTTGCAAACAGAAACCGAGCTATGCAGATATACCATTTCAAGAGCAAAGAACAGAATTTAAAAAAAAGCTCTGATACAAAAACCCCCCCACCGAAATCAGATCGAAACCGACGAATAAAGAGCCCAAATTGAAATTCCCCCGCATCCACCAATCGGAATAAAATTCAAGCTCCGATTCCTCCAAGGAACAAGAATCAAATCGCAAGAAGGAACCGTGGAACTGAGTTCCGTGTCGTGATAGAGAGAGCGCCCACCAAAAACCAGATGGGCACCCGGCAACAGACGATTGAAAATTGAGCCGAACCCACGTCACCAATGAGCTAAAGTTCGAGACTTTCGAGCTCTCGGAGCCGGAGGAAAAACTAGCAGAACCCGAAAGTCAGAGCACAGATTAGGATCTCCTTGATACGGAGATGAGGAAAAAGGATGGATGCACAGCTATTGGAGTGGGAACGGGATAGAGGCACCGGCTTGAATGGTTCTATGGAACAGAATGAAATGCAGAGGTGGAGCGGAAGCGGCAAAGAAAAGGAGAGAAATCGTCAAAGCAAACTGCTCTGCTGAAATTTTGATTTACTTGGCGCGTGAGAGTGAGACGGGAACGACGGTCAATTCCCATACTTATCACGCAACAATCCACAAAGGCTACCTTTTCAATTCCTTCAATTTAAAGGCTTGTTTGGATTGAGGGGTGAGGAGGTTTATGGAGGTGGAGGGTTATGGAGGTTTATGGAAGGTTATGGAGGTGAAAGGTTACTGATATTTTTAAAGGTAGATATCACGGAGAGTTTTTCAACCCTCCGTAACCCCCCAATTTGGGGGTTGAAATGTTTGCTTGAAAAGGTTTATGGAGGGTTGAAAACAACCCTCCATAAACCTCCATAACCCTCCATTACTATCCTATTTTAATTTTCCAAACAAGGGCTGAATTTACACCTCCATAAACCTCCTATTTTGCCAAACGAGGGTTAAGTGTAACCCTCCATAAACCCCCCTCCATAACCCTCCTTCCACCTCCATCCAAACAAAGCTAAGAGAATTTGAAGAGTTTGAGATAGTAAAATTAGGACATTAATATTATACACAAAAAAAAAATGTAAAATAGAATTTTAAAATTCATGAATAATAAAAATAATCAAATTAATTTCTGAGTAAATAGTCAAAAAATTACTCGATTTCTCAAAATTTCTCACATTGTCACTTATTTTGAGTCAACCTATTCACACATAGGCTTATGAAGAAAGGAAACTCCTGAATCAGAGACTTTCTACCTAATATTAACGTGGTAATAAAATATCAATTAAATCACTTCGTTGAATAATAATTATTATAACAGCTCATTTGTTGCAATTTAATTAATGTTTTCCTATGTTATGTGGTGGAATACGATCATATAAATATTTCTCCCTGAATTGATTGTATCCTTTCAAGAATTTCTGTTGACAAGCACAAATACTAAAAAGTAACAGCCATACTTCAATTAGCTTGCTGCATTTGCAATGTGCACTATACCAAATTTCCTATGGACTTACAAGAGATTTGACGCACATGTATTGCCGAATTTCAAACAGATACATAATAATACTCAATTATCTTATATTTCAGGAT
The DNA here is from genome assembly GCA_037672795.1 of Lagerstroemia speciosa. Taxonomy (NCBI): domain Eukaryota; kingdom Viridiplantae; phylum Streptophyta; class Magnoliopsida; order Myrtales; family Lythraceae; genus Lagerstroemia; species Lagerstroemia speciosa. The sequence goes on along the minus strand of CM075301.1, from coordinate 7,221,728 downwards.
TTTCTTTCTGCATTTCTGACGTGGAATTCTGCTGTTAACACTCACTCCCACTTGAAAACGTTACCTGCGCAGGTCACGGGAGAGGTGTTTTCTCTTCCACATTCGGTACCGTCACAGTCCCCATTCGTGGCCCTGTTAGCCAGTCTTCGAGCAAAGGGACAGACGGTATCGCCATGGCAAATTCCTGGAAGCTCACTACATCTTGAAAGCGTTGACGACTATCAGATATGAAAAAAAAATTTAAATAGTTGTATCTTACAGCGATGTGACGAAAAAAACTAATTAAATTGTTCTGATCAGTAATAATTAAGATAATTACCTGAATAATTATTATAATTTAATTGATATTTTCTACCGTCGTATAGCTTCATTTGGTATTTGCTCTTCCAAGTGCTGGTTGGGGAACTAGGGCCGGTCATGACCAAAAAGTGTACGCTGCGTCCCGATGACATCGTCACCAATCTTTCCTACCCTTTTTCCTTCGGAAAAGTTTTAAATCTGTTGCCTAATGGGTCGAGGAGGAGAGATTGTTAGGAGATACTATTGCGCCACATGAAATACGAAAATACCAATTAAAATGTGATAACGAGTAAATTAGTATTAATTATTAAAGCAGTCATCATAATTAATATTAAGTAAAATAATTTGATTAATTTTTCTCCGTTACTTTATTTTAAAGCATGACCATGGAAGATTTTTTTGTCAAGGGGAGGTAACTTCTTTTCCGTAAAAAGCAGGCACAAAAGCATTAGCACGTGGTAGAAAGGAAAACGAAATAGAGGGACACATGAAAATTGAATTTAAGATATCTTGATCTCATATTGTGAGCGATATCACTATATTAAAAATGAGTAATAGTAAGTGAGAAACTTTTAGATGATTCTATCTCGTCTCCTGACTCGAGAAAATAATAATTAAAATATGATGAATAAATAAATTAGTATTAATTATCACTTAAGAAAATATTATAATTAATAGCAATTAAAATAATTTAATTAATTTTCCTGGAAGTTAGTACTGTAGAAGGTCTTTTCATGGAAAGTTGATAAAGTCCGTCCAAACGGGAGGTACTTGATCAGCGTGAAGACCAAGGTAGAGTAACTTAGAGAACCGACCCGAGAAATTTTGCCTTGAAAGGTGCGAGACTTCAAAGTCGTGCCTTCTTACATTGCTTAATTTATGGCCCTCCCAGTGCATAAGTTTGGTGTCAAAAATTCTTATGGGTCATGAATCTTGGTGAATCCAAATTCGAACCTAATCGGCCCATTAAAAATTTGAACTCGAGACCTTAATTAAGGAAAAATTAGAAGGTAACATGTGTTACGTACGAAATTATCAATTATGTATTCTATCATAAAATTTAAAGTGATCGAAGAAATAAAATTTAAGGTTAAAGTAGATAAAAAAATGAGTAATTCAAATCAAATGAAAAAAAAAGAAAATTTGGAAAATTTGGAGAATTTCTTATGAATAAAGTATATATTTTTTTTTGTAAAAGTTGCCAATGTCGCAAGTGGTTAGAGAACTAAATGAGATTGCATGGTTAAAATAATCGTGGGAAATAATTGAGTGAATCGTAAAAATTGTTAATAAAATATGTGAAATTAATAAAATAGATAAGTAGACTGAAATTACAGAAATAGTGAAAAATCGATTTCATATCTTCTATTATTTTGTTCTAAATTAAATTTATTATAAACTTAATTTGATTCAGAGTATTTTTGAAATTTAACCAAACAGTTTTGGGTCCGTTTAAAGTAATGTATAGATAGATATAGGTATAGATAATATCTTATTATGTGAACTAATTCATGTTGGTTCACACCTTATACAGGCCGAATCGCATCTATTGTCTTGATCAAGAGGTATTTCAGATGTGCTTCCAACTTTTGCTTTGTTACATAATACTGCTTGATATCTCGAAAATTTGTAAATTCGGAGCCCGTACATGGGCTTCGAACTTAGAATCCGTAGAGACCATAGTATTAGTTAAGCTTATGACCGTCGAAATCTTTCTCTGTACCAGTGCAACAAGATGGAGAGTGATTACAATGGTTGTTAAATTGTTGCGACCGGACCGCCAGTATGCAATTAGTTGAGCCCGGGAAACAGCCATCACCTGGGTCTCGGAATATGACAGACTGTAATGGTCAAGGTACTAACATATAATATTATCGTTATTGAGTCTTATAAGAGGTTGAGTCAGAGTTTGTACTCATCTCCGTTATATATTAAGATTATTCTCTCATTTGATCCTTCAAACTTGACTATGATACCATGTTCAATTGTGGTGAGCAGACCGTCGGCGTACCCTCAATTTTGTCAGGATGAGCAACCGAGAAAGAGCTCTCAGTTTGGGCTCAAGCTTATGCCAGACTGTCATAGTCAAGGTGCTTACGTATTATATTAGTGTTAGTGAACCTTATAAGACTGAGCTCAATCCATCTAAAATTCCAAATTATTAAGTAGTGACACTCATATCTATTATAAACTTAGGACATTACCTCATCTAATTGATATGGGATTTAAAAATGGTCACAATCTACATTGAGATTTTTTTTTTATTTTCGATATGACAATTTGGAACACGTGACTTAATACAGTAACATCCACTCTCAATATAAAGTCAAGTAAGTTGTACGCTTGATTTAGGTGAAGAAACTAGGTCATAGACTTTCATGATTCTCCCATTATTTCCAATGCAGGACCATTTGCCTTTCTCTTTGTCAGAGGAAAGAGGAGTGGAATAGAAACTCGAAAGGTTTTGTGCAGTGGTATCGCTCTCAAGCCGAGACTAAAAAGTCACGAATTCAATTTTTATCGGTGACATTTCATGTATCTCTTTATTCCCATTTCCTTCTATCATCTTTTAGGTATACGTGTCTTCTCCGTAAAAATAAAATGAAAAAAAGATGGAAAAATATAAAGTGCTCCATTGGAAAACCAGCCAATGACGAGGATGGTAGGTTATGACCCGACGAACACTTCCACAAGTCACCAAAGTCTTTACTGCGACTCGAATGGGTCAACCATCACACGGCATTGTCAAATTTCAACGACTTCTTGACGCGGTTGCCTAATATGATGGGTTGCCTGACAAGATTGCAAATGTTTGGCCGAGTGGAACGTTCATTTTCTGTTTTCTTTTTAATTTCAAAATGTAAATTATTGTATTGTTTTGAAATTCAGAGTGGTTGGTTCGTGTATTATTAGATTTCATGTAATGTAAAAACTGGGGAAAAAGTTTGGTAATTTGCATCGCAGGTACAAAGTCTTTTACTTCGTTTTTTTTTTTTTAATGAATGGTACAAAGTCTTGTTTTTCACTAATGTTTTGCTTTGCTGTAAAAGCTTTCTTTACTGAATTTGAGTATAAAAATCAATATGAGTTGTTTCAAGTAGTAGTAAGATACTTCCCCTTCTAAAGAAGTCTCATTTTGGAATTTTTATGAATGGAGAAATCTCATGTCGTTTACACTATTAGATTCCTAACTCAATAAATGTTTATTTCACATAACAATTGTTCATTTATTATATTCAAAATATCAATAGAAGTTACATACGGATAATAAATATTTATGAAATGTATTATTAGATAGTAAACTAATGAAAATTAAATTAAAATTATGAAAGTTTATCATAAATTCGTTGCTTAATTATAAAACCTGTGAAATTATAGTTACATATTCATAAACTGATCGTAACTAGAAGGGGAAAAAGATATATTCCAACATAATACCCGGAACTTATGGTATAATACAAGTTCCGGCTAGGATCTGGTTTCTAATTTTACAGGATAGGGTTCAAATCCAAAATTTAGAAATCAGACCTACGTAGAATAGGATCTGGACACCTTAAAAAATATAGAGTGCCAGACCCGATTACTCCCGCTGTAATTGACTTCTTATTCTCCATCCCCATATCACACCTAATGAATGCTTGGAAGACTTCTGTTCTTGTCTTTAACGTGGGCCATCTTTCCCATATCTTTAGTTTTTTTTTTTCCCTCGTAATTTTGCATCCAGCAAGTTATTCACATCAATGCACCGGCAGCAGTTCATATATGTATCCTTGGCATCTCAAGGCTATAACAACATCATTTGTGCCTAAGAGGGAGATTCAATTCCCAATAAACCAATTTCTAAACTTCGTACTAACTACAACATATGTAAAGAGCGACTCAAGTTTCACTTTACTATCGGAATGATATGCAAAGGTGAAGCATGAGCCCCTTTTTTCTGTATCGAGAATTACAAAGAGTCTTAACTAATCTAGTTTAAGTAGAATCGGCCCACTAATGGATAAGTCTATCACAAAATGATTTTTCTCCATTCGCAAAAACTTGAATATGAAATCCTTACTTGGGAAGAGACGATGAACCACCTCACATGACACCCCTCGCTTTGCCAATACAAGTTTATTCATATGCAAGTGCTAGGTATTCATTATTACAAGAGTAAAAGCCTACACTTTGTAGCGGGAGAGCTGGGCCTAAATGCAGTCCAAAATGCAAAGTCACTTCTGGCCCACATGATACGTAAAAAAAGGGTGAAAAGAAAATTAAAATTGAAACTGCTCACTATGGAGGCCGAACCCTAATGCAGTATATGAAAATTAGCTAAGACTATAAAGCCGGACACGTGTCACATTATAAAGGGTACACTAGACCCAAATACACTATTGTAACCTTGCTTTACTATTAAGTGTATAGATATAGATATAGATATAGAGATAAAATATTGTTTACCATTGCAACTCTAGTGAAAACTGCTGAGCCGGTTTAGCAAATATTAATTAGTGAGATTAATTAGTCTATTTTAGCTTATAGAGAAATTCTTAGGTGACCATATCTCATCATGTGGTGTGAAGAAGTACCAATCAAAATTTGATATTCGAGCAGTTGTCATATTTGTTACTAATAAAAATAATTCGATTGTTGAGATGTGGTGTTGTCTTATTGAGCTATTGTTCCTTCACAGTCAATGGACCGTTGGTATCGGTCTACTCGATGTTGGCTGTTTGATACATTGCTAGTTGTTGAAATATTATTGGATAACATAAATACTAGGTCAATGATATATTGTTGGTCTATATTAGTCGAATTAAAAATCTAACAATCTCCCACTTGAGCCAATAAATGTATCATGGACGACATGTGTCTCCGAATAACCTTTTGAGCTCAAAACTGCTATCCTCATTAATAATCTCAACAATCTCATTCATCAAATGCATCAACAATAGGACTAAAGCATTTTTCGTCCCATATATCGCAACTCGGTCCATCAATTATCACATATATTAATACACTCAATGACATAGATCAAGTATACGTGCGCACCATGGAAATTACATGTGATGTGATCTGATCATGCCTATTCCAAATTGGTCCCCTTAACCTCATGGAGATCGAGAACTTAAACCTTATATTGAAATTCATAGTGCAAGTATATTGAAAACCTTATTTTTGCAAAAAATGATTCACATAATATTATTGTAACAAAATGGCATTATTGTACAAACTCCCACTAAACCATTTTCTCATCACATGGTACGGTACCCATATGAGCAATGTGCTTATGAAAGACCATGGATGGTACGCCTTTAGCAAGTGGATCTATAATTGTGAAAGTTGTACTAGTATCCCTACAACAACCAATCACTTTGAACTATCTCTTTAACTGTTAAAAACTCAATAAAAAAGTTCTTATTATTAAGGGAACAACTGCTAAAATATTTTCACTAAATAACTTTAGTGGTTTTTCGATGTTAACAATAAGTTGCAGCCAAATGACAAATTTGCAATCATATTTGATAATTGGATGCGCAACATAGCAAGCTACAAACTAATCTTAAAGCGGCTATAAGTATCTGCTGAGCACTCATTCAGAAGATAACTCCCCAGTCATCAGATAAACGTAACCTTATGTTAATCTATGACTATCAAGGTATCCGACAATAGTAAAAATTAGAATATCAAATGCTAGAATACCAAATGATCTCCTACTGATTTGACTTAATGTATATGAGCATAAAAGATATTTTTGTTCTCTGTAAATGCCACACAACTTATTTGGCTGCCTTTATTGATCCATGCCGGGATTGCTTAAATGTCCACCTAATCATCCCGGTGATGTATGCAACATCTGAACATGCACATATTTAAGCATATATAGACTCCCAACAATAAATGTAAAATAATCTTTTGTATTTATTATACTGAATATCATTTTTTGGGTAATGACTAAAACTTACTTTTATTTATCTAAGCAGCAGGGGTATTACCTTACTTGCAATTCTTTATGCCAAATCTAATTAGCATCTTATCGATATAGCTCTTTTGAGATGATCTAGGAATATACCGAGCGTGTTCTTAGTAAATCTAGATTCCTAATACAAAAGAAGTATTCCCAAGATCTTCCATCTAGAAATTCTATGATAGAAATATTTTTGTTTTGCGAATAAGCCTATATCATTGCAAGCCTGCAACATGTCATCGATGTATCAAAACCAAAAAAGGTATTTACTCCCACTGTACTTGTGGTATATACATTCATTAACTGAACTCATTTCAAAACCAAATGAGATAATAGCTTGATGAACTTTATAATACCATTGGCGAGATGTTTGCTTAGGCCCACAGACAGATCTTTTCAATTTACAGATCAATTTCTTCAGGTCTCCAACCACAAAGTTTTCTGTTTGCACCGTAAATTATCTCATCAATGTCACCGTCGAGAAATGTTATGTTTACATCCATATATTGTAACTCAGGATCAAAATGAGTTACAAGCGCCATTATGATCCTAAAAAAGTCTTTCAAGTAAATCGAAGAGAAAGTGTCTTTACAATTTATGCCTTTATTTTGTGTGAAGTCCTTAACAACAAGACGAACCTTATACCTCTCCACATCACCTCTAGAATACCTCTTGGTCTAAGTATCCACTTACAACCAATGGGTTTCGCACCTTCTGGCAACGAGAGATGAAGTCCAAAATGTCATTTTCCTTCATGGACTCCATCTCTTCATTCATGGCATCAACACATTTTGATGGTTAGAGTTGTTTATGGCTTAACAGAAGTTCATCGTATCATCATCCATCATTCCAATATCAACCTTATACTCTTGGAGAAATACTAAATTTCTCCACTCTTATAGATCTCCTTAATGGCATGTGTTTTTAAGGTTGTTGAGTTTGTTCTTCAGAAACAATAATCATAGGAAGAGAAATAAATTCTCTTCAAACAATAACTTTAACCTTATCTCCACCTGCAAACTCAATTTCCTTAAAGAACTGGGCATTTTCTATCTCAAATATTGATCTAGTAGTGGGATCCTAAGATTTCTAACCCTTGGACCTTTTTAGAGTAACCACCAAAATAACAGTGAACATTTATTAAGTCCAATTTCCTTTTACTTGGCTTATAGGCCTTACCTTAACTGGACAATTCCAAAGGAGTAAATACCTTATACTGGATTTCTCACCAGTCCATGATTCACAAGAGATTTAGGACATTGCTCTAATAAGTACTCTGCTGAGTATGAAAGCTGCAATAAAAAAGTTATAGATATTGTTACCATATATGTTAACCTACCATGATATTCACAACTACAGTAAGACCTAACAGTTTTAATCCTTTTGCCGAGTTGATTGTCAATTCTGACTTCAGAATTCTTGAACATATCCAAGACCTTAAAGTTCTCACTGATTAGATATAGGTACTCATACCAAGAGTAGTTGTGTATGAACATGATGGAGTAATATTGACCATTCCAAAAGTAGTCGGAAATGGTCCACAAATATCCGTATATATTAGTTCTAAGACGTCTGATTTTTTGTTAGTGTCTAAGCTACTTATATATTTTGTCTAAGCTACTTATATATTTTGTCCAAGCTACTTATATATTTTTGGATTTCCCCTTTATGCACTAAATACAGACCTCAAGGTCTACTTAAATTAAGGAGATTGAGAGTTCCATCAAACATAAGCTCTTAATCCATAGTAAATCTTAACCTAATTGCTCGTGTCGTACTTCAATGGAACTCCTACTATAATTTGTACTTTGTACCACATGAGCTTATAAACAAGGTATAAAGGTTATCACAAAAGTATATAGTTGATACCAACATTATTCGAATCCAGGAGTAGACCAAACCAACTATTTCTAAATGAATGATAATATCCAAAATTATCCAAAATGGAAATAGAAACCAAATTCTTCTAAAAGACGATGAAAAATGTCTTTCTCCATATCCAAATAATAATAAGTTATAACAATAACCTAAATGTGCTTATAGACTCAATGATGATCGATTTAATGTCACCCTATATAGATGAATCTTTCATCACCAATTGGCGTTCGACAAATTAAGTAACCTTGCATATGTGCATTTATGTGGGTAGAATTATCAGAATCTATCCACTATATGTGTGTGTAGTCAAATTAACCTTAAGACAAATTTCAATGAGAAGTGTACCTTGTTTTTATATGTCAAGCATAATAACACAACTTTCCTACTCTATCTTTTCTTAAGAGTGTAATGCCAAATTCGCACTATGTCATTTCTTACTTCAACCTTTTCTTTCTCCTCTTGCACATAGTGAGAAAGACCTCTTAGAGGCTCAGCTTCTCCTTTTAGCAGCTGTAACTAACTTTAGACTGAACTTTTCAAGAAGAGATCATACTAAAATCAAATGCACAAGAGCATCCTTAGATGACTTTAACTTATGTACATTAAATATTAAAGTAAGATCGGACATATCCATGATGTACTTACTCCTAAATGTTCCTCATACCCTTAATACCTAGCAAGACACCTAGGGACGTTTCTTAATGGTATCAAGAAACGACTTAGCATTTATCTCCTAAAAATAGCCCCTAAATAATTTCTGGAATTGCATGTTTTATGGTCATTAGACTTAGTCGATTAGAACAATCCTATTGCTCAAAATTAAATAGCCTCAATGGAAGTGTCAGCTGTAAGAGCAGGTGGTGGTTCAGTCTAGAGAGTCAAGTCTAGAACCATGCAAAGTTCAACTTTAAAATTGTGCCAGTTGGTACCAAGATGGTATTAGTTTTTGCATAATCTAGAGTAGTAAAAATTAATTAAGTAGAGAACAAATAAAAAAATTAATGGCAATTTAGTTAGCTGACATACTTGACTAATAATGAATAATATAATGGTAGGTCCCATTATGAGATACGTAGCACAACATTGAAGTTACATCTTTGAAGGAAAAAGTCAACTTGTAAGTGGTACTATCGGTGCAGTAAAAAAATCCAAATGGTTTAGGCTGAGTTGCTATTTTTGGCCAGAATCATAGCATCACATGTTTATGGTCGTATATGTTTATGTTTTAAGTGTTGTATTGTAACCTCTGGGAGCATTATTTTCGAATCATTGTTTACCAAGGCTTCAACCAAGCCTTTGTTTAATGTTTTTTATTTTTACTACTATCCATTGGAGGAATACCCAATTTATTATTATTACTATCCATGGGAGGAATTATGTTTTTATTTTTTTATAAAAAATATTTTTTTAATAATTTTGACGATTACTATTCAGGCCGGGCCGAGAAGGTTCATATTCTGGGGCCTGGAACAGTCCAAATCGATTTTGGGTCAACGATTCATCTTCCATAACCCAAATCGCAATCATCGAAGCCCATATAATCTTGAGACCGGTGTTAGTTCGCAATCGGACCAAGCCGGTTCCGGATTATGGTTGGCCGGTCTGATCCGGTTCCTGCCGAATCTGCCGATTAATATCTCTTCCTGGGTTTCCTCCATGGTCAAAAGCTCTCGGCCCTCTGTTTTATCTTCCCTTGGCTCAAAAAAGGGCAAAAAGTACAGGAACCCTCAGCACTAGTACAATGCACGGTTCTCCTCTCCAGTCACCGAGCCTGTAGCACCGCCGCCTCCTCACGCGGCTGAACCGAACCCACGGTTCCTCTGTTTTCACCCGAGCAACATCGCCGTCGGCCTTCCGTTCCCAGTGCCTTGCGCGAACCACCACCACACCATCCGCCCGAACCTCCTGCGACCTCGACCTCTTCTGCTCATTTCAATCCAAGGCCGCCCGAGGGTCGTCTCCTTTCAACTGCTCTGAGCCGAGACTCTTGCTGAATCATGTCTGTTTGAGTCACCCAGCACCGACCCGCCTTTCGCGCCTGTCGTCCTTGCGACCCAGTGTTCGAATCACGAGTTATACCATTCCCAATCTGAGTTTGCACACAAACTGTTCGACAAATTGTCTGAACCACCATTCTTTGCTGATCCGAGCCACCTGTTTTTGCTTCTTGTTTGACAACCGGGCCTCCCTGCTTGAGCGTCTCCTGTGCGAATCTCTCCTGCCCGATCTGCGAGTCATTTCTGCTGCACTCCTGAGCACGAGGAGCTGAGTTCCCGTAGCCCTTTCTTCTGAAACCACACGACCCAGTTGCTGAGAGCCCTTCGGTGTTCTTCCTTGAGTAATCGAGTTATAGAGCTGCCCTCAGTCCACAAAGTCGAGCCACCCTGGTTCTTTCCTGAACTACAGGCCGCTAAGTAGGTAAGTCATTTTTTAACTCTCCGCCAACCCATACTGGCTGATAGCTCGTGTTTGAACCGCTGTTTGGTTGCAATAGTGCTTATTGCTGTCTTCCTCGGTTCGATATCACTTGCTGCCCATTACTCCATCTTATGCCATTGGATTGCATTTCGAGCCCCTACCAGAGGATCTGTCACATGGTTGAATCATCCCCGCATTTAAGCTCTTATTCCTGGTTCCTGGAGTCCTTATTTGTGCTGTTGAGTCAGGGTAATAAGATGGTTGTTCTTGACTGGTCTATTTCGGTGCTTTGTTGGTTTCTGATGTTTTCAGCCGTTTGTTGTTTATTTGTTGCAAATGATGTCGTGTTTCCTCTTCCTGCCCCCATCCAATCATCCATATGTGCGTGATGTCAGTAATTCAGCCTGGTTCATATTTTAGCCATCCTGTTTGAATTGAGGAGTGAGTTCGGGTGATGTCCTGATTGGCAAAAAACTATTGTGGGTCATGATAAGTTGTAGAGTATATTATTGATTTCACTGAGCTGGGGTGAGTTAACCATGAGCTAATGGAGTGTAAATGAGCTTAAGGAAATAAAATGTACTTGGGGAATAAAGGGAGTTAGAAGAATAAATAGAGCTTAGGGAAAATAGAGTAAGCATAGGGAACTGAGGAGTTAAAATTTAGCCTAGAGATGATTTGGGTTTAGAATCAAATGCATCTAGCGTTCGATGTAAATTTGTAATTTAGAACCAAATTGAATTAGATGGGATTATTGGACCCGTGTGAGCTTAGGAAGAAATTAATGAGTCAAGCAGGTCTAAGGGTCACTGTGGTTGTTTTGATTTGAGCCTTGTATGCTCTATTCTTACGTTGTTTGATTATTGATGAATCGTGCAAGTCATAAATGCTTCTACAGTTTTAATTATTCCCAATGGTTTGCTGTACGTATAACATGCTTTTGTAAGTGCTCTTGTGCCAAACAAGTTGAGTCATCTCATTCATAGAATGTTGGCCCTAGTCTTTGCTTTATTTTTTTGATCAGCTAAAACACTAGCCTTTGCTTTTTTAACTCATTAATTCACCTGTTTGCTTGCTCTCCACTGTTCGGATCCTGGCTGTGGCGGCTGATCGATCCCCTGCTGCTGATGTTATATTAAGCTTTTACTATTGATGAAAGTTTTGATTATTTGGTGAAATGGCGGTTCTTCTAGCTGAAAAAGCATGATAAGAGTCATATTTTTGGGATTCTCTCCTAGAATGGTTGATCTATTCTCTGTTGCAGATGAAGGCAGGATTGTTTTCTGTTAGAAATATGCAGTGGTCCTTTCACTTTGAGATTATTTATTCGAGTTCAGTTAGTGAATGTTGCACTGTTGTCTTAGCTAATATAAATGTGCCAAAGTCATTTTTTAGCTTACGGTGCGTTTGGTTTGCAGGAACGAAATAGAGAGGGAATAGAATGGAATGAGAAAAGGAGTAGAGTAAGAATAAATAAAATGATGAATAAAAATGTTTCTGTTTGGTTGAAGCAAATAAAGTGATGTGGAATACGATATTTAAAGTTAAAAGATAAAATTGTCCATAATATAAATATTTTAAAAATGTATCAAAATAACCAAAATATATGAAAATAATATTAAAAACATAAAAATAAGAAAATTTAACGAATTGTCGAGGGCAAATATGTAATTTGCGCACCTTTTGGCTGGGAATTCTTATTCCCCATTGAAGAGGAAGGAATAGCTATTTCTCCATGGATCCTGAATAACTATTCCCCAGCCAACCAAATGATGGAATTCCTATTCCGCATAGAATAGGAATCCCCATTCCCCCAACCATACTGTTGCATTACATGCTGACTTCATCAACTCCTATTGCTATTATATGTTTGGTAAGATGTTAAGAGGAAGTGTTGAGTTGTTAATAATTCATTATATACTCCATTTGTTGCTAGCTGGATCGTATTGTATCATGTCGAATGTACCTTCTCTGTTTTTTAGCAATTCATTCCGTGACATGTTCAAGGTTGGGTTCGTCATTCTAGATTAGCTGTTCTCCATAATTAGACTAATATGCATTCCTTTATTAGCAGATTACCATTCCTAGCCAATTCTTTGGCATAATCATCATCCATCTTCATTGAAGTAGACAACATTCTTCTGATCTGCTGATAGCCAATTCTATGGCATAATCATCATCCATCTTCATTGAAGTAGACAACATTCTTCTGATCTGCTGATAGCCAATTCTTTGGCATAATCATCATCCATCTTCATTGAAGTAGACAACATTCTTCTGATCTGCTGTAGGTTCACTCAGGTGTGGAAGTCGTCAATAAGTTAGGAAGGCATAATCGAGGCAGCATGCTGTCTATTAAGCATGTGTTGGATTCATGATTTTGGTATTTAAGCGTAGGACATCTAGGCTGTTTTATCAATTTAACATAGAAGCTCCAAGTGTCTCATCATTTCATTTGATGTTTTAAGACCATAGATCATCATCATTGTCATCATCTAAGAAATCAAATCATTGTGTTAGAGCTACTAAATCCTTTTAAGATAACCATTGCATTGGCAGGTTGATCTCATTTATATTTTAGGACTAGAAGAGCATCACAGAATTGAAGCCATGGAGATGGGTCGTTGTTATATTTATACACATCTTTAAGTAGGAAAGTATGCGTTACATGCATTTTCATTTCCATTATTAATAATTGGGAATTCATATGTTTTGGCCTCTTGAAGATCTGCCTTTTCTTGTTAAATCCCCCTGTATTTTATGTCCTTTTCAGTTCATTCTTGTATGCTTCCTGGCTTTTAAGTTAAGTCCCTAAAGTTTCTGGGATATTCAGTTCAATGTGGGGCATTGTGTTCAGCTCAGGATATTCCTGTGCATTGCATTTTTGGTTCTTGAGCATTCCTATGCAGTTGTTCTTGAATTTTTGAAAATTTACAGTTTGGCCCAAGAAGTTTATTCACTGAGTCAGATCTGTCCTACATGCATTTTTAGCATTTTCCTACTTGATCCATGATCCATCATGTTTCATTGGTTCTTCAATTCTCAGCGACTGACTTTAATTGGTTAACTAGTTTAACTTCGGTTAACTAATTTAACTTCATGTTGATTTCAGTTAATTGTGCAATAATCTCCCCATGCATGATTAAGAATTCAAGAGCGTGTTTTGCACTAATGATCAAGCATTAGAGCTTAGGTTGTATATTTAGTTCCCTTATTGAAAGATGAGGTTAAAGCATTAGTTTTCATTCAAGAAAATAGACACGCATTCAAAAAATGGCATTTCTCAATGGTTTCATAGCCTCCTGAAATTAAAAAAAAAAAAAAAAAAAATTCCTAAACTTGTTCTTTTTTGTAGACTAACTAATAAAAATGTAGGTAATTTGCATCTTACTTCCTAGTCAGTTAATTAGCATGTCTAGCCAGCTGCCAGCCTGAGGACTAGGTCCTTAAAAAAGGTTAGTGCTGACTCTAGGATGATTGAGTTTAGCTGAGCCCTCCATTGACATGGAGGAGTTGACTTTAGGGATCAACATTTTTCTATTTGTGATGCTATTTTTTTCAGTCAGGAAACCAACTGGGCCATGGTTGGATGCAATAATAAATTCTTAATGATAAGCCATCAATGAGAAATAACCAAATACAGTGAATTATGGAGTGCATTCTGCTCTGGGGCAGCTCCACTGTCCTTTGGCACCACAGAAGACTCATCTCCTCTCTGTAAAAGCTCTTTGAAACCCACTCCTTCTAAGTCACAGTTTTAGGTGGCACACGAACTTCTCCTCTGCTTCCTATACTTTCAAGCCCTGTAATTTGATTATATTAGCTTTTTGAATATTGTGAAGATTTTTTAGATGGAGATCATCCGCCCTTCCTGGAGATTCCTATTAGTTCGGTTTCTTTGCGCTGGTTAGTAGTTGAGATTTGAGATAGGCATCATTGAAGTGAATTATTCATGTTTAGCTGCTTCTATGACTTTCCCGAGTAAATATTGTTCCATGTTACATTATTGTGTCTTGTGAGGTATAGGCAGCTCTATCATCTTTCGCCAATAATTTGGCAATGGTACATGTTCAGCCTGTATACAAATATGGTTGCTTTTCACATTCAATTAGCAGTTGGAGCTGTCATGGTTCATTGCTTCATATTGAATTAGCAGTTTAATACTTTTGATGTTTTACCAATTGATTGCATCTTCTGCAGGTCCAGTGGTTGGGGATACTTAATAACGAGTTTAGAATTGAGACAATCACAAGATTGACTGAAGGTCGAGGCTGAGCTAAAACTTGGAGAAGGTAATGTTATTTACAGTTGCTAAATGCTCCTGAGAAACCTCTCAATCTCTGCACGCTTCCTTCCCAGTTCCCAGTTGAAGTCCTCCCTTCTCTTGCCCTGCCAATTACTGCGGCCTATCTCAAGCTTGAAAGTGGTGTGGCGAAAGGACCCAAAACTTGATGAGGCGATCGACAATGACAAGAAGTACAAGCTCTGTGCTCGTGTCGTCCGTGAGGTCCTCAATGAGCCAGGCCAAGTCATCCCACTCCGATACCTTGAGAAGCGCCGTGAGAGGCTCCGCCTCAAGGTCAGGGTGCAGACATTCTTAGACCAGAACCCTGGCCTCTTCGACACCTACTATGACCGGATCCGACCCAAATCTGATCTTGTCCCTTTCCTGCGACCCAACGATCGACTCAGGCAGTTCCTTGAGGAGGAGCAGAGGATCAGTGGCCACAATGAGGGCTTGATTGTCTCCAAACTTTGTAAGCTGCTGATGATGTCCAAGGACCGGGTTCTGAGTGCTGATAAGTTGGTTCATGTTAAACGGGAGTTTGGATTTCCGAATGATTTCCTTGTGAATTTGGTCCCAAGGTATCCTCAGTACTTCCATCTTGTTGGGTCTCCAGGTGAGGGTAAATCGTTCTTGGAGTTGGTCTCATGGAACCCTGAGTTTGCGAAATCAGCTATTGAGATGCGGGCTGAGGAGGAGTCAAGGATGACCGGGGTATGGACCCGACCCAATTTCAATGTCAAGTTGCCCCCCGGATTTTTCCTCAAGAAGGAGATGAGAGAATGGGTCCGGGATTGGTTGGAGCTCGATTACATCTCCCCGTATGAGGATGTATCAGATCTGGACCAAGCATCTTGTGAGATGGAGAAGAGGACGGTCGGAGTTTTCCACGAATTGCTGTCCCTCTCACTGTTCAAGAGGGTTCCCGTGCCAATATTGGGGAAGTTTACAGAGGACTACAGGTTCTCAAATGCATTCTCCAGTGTGTTCACGAGGCATTCGGGGATATTCTATATGTCATTGAAGGGAGGAATAGAGACTGCGATGTTGAGGGAGGCTTATAGGGATGGGAAGCTGGTTGACCGGGACCCACTGCTCGAGATCAAGGACAGGTTTGTCGAGCTGTTAGAGGAGGGATGGCATGAGAGGGCAGAGCAGGTCAGGATCCGAAAGAATAAGCTTGAGAAGGAAATGGAGATGATGGTGCTACAGAATAGTGAAGTGGATTGAGATCAGGCTAACGGACTGGGAGAATATGGGATATTGTATGTTACTTTGAATTGAGCATGCTGGGTGAGGATGACGCACATCAGGGTTAGAACTAGAACAGATAATGTAGAGATTCTAGCCGACTGTGTACTACTCCATAAAGAAGTCACTTTTTATTGACATCCAGTACTGCGGATAAAATTTGCCTGCTGGAAGCATCATTTGCTGAACCACGACCTCGTGTTTACTATTTTGAGTATGCTACTCAAAGGAAGAATGAAAACCACATCCTCCGTCCAACTTCATGGTGTCACTGGAAGGACTTGGATAAGGTAGTTGGCCTATATAGTAATAGATGGTGTGTTGCGGCAGGGAAGGCTAGCTATTTTTTGGGGCTCAGGTTGGAGTTGGTTCATAAGGGCATCTAGAAGGGATCCACAAAACTTGGCGGGGCACAAAACTCTTTTTAGTGTAAAATGAAGAATTCCTTAGGTTGAATTACGTATAGTTTGAACAAAGATTGGATAAAATTAAGTAAAATATGTATAGTATCTTATGGAATTTCTCAAGTTCAAGGGTAATCGCCCTTGAGCCCCCTCTAAATCTATCCTTGCTTAGGGTAGAGGTGTAAAAAAAAAGTTCGGGGAGAATTGAACCAAAATTAGATTGGAATTGAATCGGTTCTCTTTGAACTGGTTTTACTTTGGTGTTTTTTTTTTTATGAAAAGTAATTTGGCTAATTTTTAAGTGTAATCAATGCAATGGAATGATTTGAATCAAAGCAAACCGGTTTTAATATAATAAGATAATAATAATACAGAAAACAATTTTAAAATCAATTTGGTTCAGGAGCTAAACCGTTTCAAAACCAAATTTGATTCAACTTGAACCGGTTCTAAAGCAAATTAAACCATTTAAAGATGAATCCGAATTGAACCAGTTAACCGAATTGACTTTTAACTAACCTGACTTTCCCACAAATCAATTATAGTCTGGGGCTCGTTATGCTTGTCCGACTCAGTTTGAAACTGGTTCAAAGGCCGAGCCGGTTTCTGCAATTACCTGTAGCCCAGGGGACTCTTGGTGGGGTTGTGCTTGAAGTTGGATAGTCTTTTTGGAGCTCCATACGTTCTTCTGCAACATCTTTGGTCCAACTTTCTTCATCAGACATACAAGGGTACAACACTAGTCCGTGCATGAGCATGAGCCGGTGCAGGAGCATTACAAGTAGATATTTTTACTATGCAGCGCGGAAAGGAATTGGTAGAACTTTTCAATGAATTTTCCTTTTCATCGTTCTTTCTATTAGGATTGTGGATTCTTTTTTTTTTTTTTTTGTATTTGCACCACGTAGTATTCTCGGATAAGCCGAAACACACCTCGAGACTAATCTGCGATTGTGACAAGATTCCTAGGAAAATTCCCTTCAACGCTCGTAACCTGAAATTCGATCATGGGATCACCTATTTAAGAATTTAGTGAGGGAACCGTCAGGCTAACCTCAAGTTGGTGAAATGTGAATCCCATTTATTTCCCAAAGGAAACCACTCCTAACATATTTGAACCATTTTTTTTTACGACAAGAAGTTGACTGGACGGTGTAAAATATCTCTCAAATTTATAAGAGATTGGATACATGTCCACCTAAAATTCTAAATTTGCAAATGGTAATATCGCAATTCTCTTATATTTTAGATTAAAAAAATTACGCGATCAGTAAATTTCTTTCAAAACTGTTTTGTGTCCGTACATTAACTTTATTACATTAACTTTATTTGATTTTACTTTTGTATATTTTCTTTCAAAAATATTACTTCCTAGGTATATTCTATCAATTTGGGCTTAGCGCTATTAAATATCACTGACATGACAATCTGATGTGTATGACACACCTGTATAGAAGCTGATATGACATGTGATATAATATTTTCAATGAAATAAATAAACACATTAAAAATATATAGAAAATGTTTAAAAATATAAAAAAATGAAAAAATAGTATAATTATCAAATAAAAATTTTAAAATGATAACAAATTCTAAAAATTATTTCAAATTTTTTAATATTCTAAAAATTATAGAAAACTACTAATACCATTTCAAACGAATATAAAATCTTTAGAAAGTTTTATAGATTATTTGAAAATTATAAAAATCTAGAAAGTTACTGAAATGTTCATCTAAATTTTTATTAGAATTTTCATAATTTTTTTAGAAAATATAAAAAATTATAGAAAATTTTGAACAATGTTATATAAAAATTTAGGGTAAATTAATAAAATTATAATTACCAACTTAAAATATTTACACAAGAAAATGTATCATCTATGTAATTTGCCCAAAAAATCTAATACTAAGGACAACCCTTCCCAAATTCTTCTGTATCTCAAATTCTATCTCTATAACTGATTTCCCATGCTTTCAGCATAATGTTCAAGAAGCCTTACAACGATTTATACATTTTACGAAGAAAAAAAAATGTAAATAGCTTCTTCAATAAGCCTAAAGAGAGAGAGGAAGAAAGAAGTAGTCTTCGAGAAAATACATTCGAGGAACTGAGCAATGGTTCTATTTCTAGAATATAGAACTTAGTGCGACTGAAGAATAAACTATGTAGAGAGAAGGGGTGGGGAAAGAAGGATGCAGAAGAAAAAGATGTAGTAACTGAAGAGGGAGGTGGGGAGTAAACTTGCAAGGAGCTACTATGCATTTTTGTCATCCACATCGCTTAGAGATGCATTAGTGTTCAGATAGAGCTGGTGCACTCCAAGGAACTGATTAAACAAAGGGCATAAGACCAAATCCATAAGAGACCCTTTGTCACTTACCAATGGTCCAATTACAAGATTTTGAGTCAAAACTTTTCAAGAAAGCAATTAATTGGCAGCTGATTTAAGAACATTGGGCTAATCTTGAAAATGTGAAGATAAAGGTAGACCCATGAGGAAAAAAAACCAGTTTATGTCTGTTAGCAAAAATATATATATTGATCTTCTGATGGCAACTAAAATAATAACAATATTTAGAAATGTAAAAGTTTGGTTTCACGGCACAATCCATGTGATAGGAGTAACCAAGATAAATCCAAGTGTACATTGAGGCCTAATCCGTATGATAGGAATAATTCAAGATATTTCAACATTTACTTGACAATTGGAAGATCCATTTATATGTCTTTGTTTTCAAGGCCAATGAATGAAGAGAAAATAAAGAACTGGTTAGAAGATCATTAAATAAGTGTCGGGACTTACTTATTTTGGATTATTGACTAGTTTACATGTGTAACTCATGCATCAGCACTCTTAAATGCTTGCTCCCATTATATAAGGAAGGGAGCTTCGAATTTGTAAGGACCTTTGTTCATTTTAAGATTGTAAATATCATTGTGAAGATTTTATGCTCTTGGATATTAAAAGAACTCATGAACTTATCAAGTTTATCCCATGGCGTTCAAATAACCAAAACATATCACTCTCCCGGTGTGGTGTTTCTTCTCTTCGTAGTCTTGGTTCATTCTAGATTTGGGTAACGTGTCAAGGCTCAAACTCTTGTCTTCTCATTCATGGGTTCTATCCATACTTGTTACCAAGTTTCATCACTGTTGTCCATGGGGTTCGTATAAGCAACATCCCTCGATGATGGAGTTGTCCATGTCCCGAACCACGGATGATCTAAAATAACTTTAGCCAGAAATGACTCTATCATGATCGGCAAGGCTCAATTATCATCCTCAAGTCGTCCGAAATATAAATTGGGAGTGAACTTTCCCTCAATAACGGAGTTGCCCATTTCCCAAACCATAGACAAATTGATGTGACTTTTATTGGAAATGGCTTTGTTGCGATCAGCAAACATCAATTATTATCCTCGAGTCATCTGAAATATAAATTGAGAGTGCGTACTCCCTCAATGATAGAGTTGCCCATTTCTCGAATTGTAGGATGATCTGAGGTAACTTTGGTAAAAAAATGACTCCATTGCGATCACCAAGTCTCAACTATCACTTTCAAGTTGTCCAAAATGTAAATTGAGAATGAATCTTCACTCAATGACGGAGTTGCCCCACTCCCAAACAATGAACGATCTGATATAACTTTAGTCAGAAATGAATCCATTGCCAACATTAAGGCTCAATTATCATCATCAAGTAGTCCAAAATATAAATTGAGATAGAATTTTCCCTTGAAGATGGAGTTGCCCATTTCCCGAACCATGGATAATCTGACGTAACTTTGCTAAGAAATGATTGAATTGCAATCACCAAGGCTCAATTATCATCGTCAAATAATTTGAAATGTAAATTTAGGGTGCCTTTTTCCTTGATGACAAATTTGGCCATTTCTCTAACCACGGACAATTTAACGTAAAATTGGGAGGAAATGACTTCATTGTGATCACAATGTCTAAATTATCATCCTCAAGTTGTCTGAAATCTAAGTTGAGAGAGAACTTTCCCTCGATGATGGAGTTGTCCATTTCCCGAACCATGGACGATCTAACTTAATTTTGGTTGGAAATGGCTCTATTGTGATCGCTAAGCCTCTATTATCATTGTCAAGTTATCTGAAATGTAAATTGAGAGTGAATTTTTCCTTGATGAAGGAGTTGCCCATTTCTCGAACCATGGACGATTTGATGTAACTTTGGTCGGAAATGATTCCATTGTGATCAACAAGGCTCAATTATCATCCTCAAGTTGTCCTAAAAGTAAATCGAGAATTAAATTTTCCTTAATAACGGAGTTGCCCATTTTTCGAACCACGGATGATCTGACATAACTTTGGTTGAAAATGAGTCCATTGTGATTACCAAGGCTCAATTATCATCATCACGTCATCCAAAATGTAAGGTGAGTGTGTATTTTTCCTCGATGATGGAGTTGCCCATTTCCCGAGGAATGGACGATTAGACATATTTTAGCTTTAAAATGGCTTAATTGCGATCACCAAAGCAAAATTATCATCCTCAAATCGTCCAAAATGTAAATTGAGGATGCATTTTCCATCAATGATGGAGTTGCCCATTTCATGAACCACAGAAAGTCTAACATAACTTTGGTCAGAAATGACTCCATTACGATCATGAAGCCTCGATTATCATCCTCAAGTCGTTCGAAATATAAATTGAGAGTGAACTTTTCCTCGATGATGGAATTGCCCATTTTCTGAAGCATGGACAATATGATGTAACTTTGATTAGAAATGACTCCATTGCGATCACCAAACCTCAATTATCATCCTCAAATCCTCCAAAATGTAAATTGAGAGTGAACTTTCCCTCGATGACAGAGTTGCCCATTTTCCTAATCACGGACGATTTAATGTAACTTTGGTTGAAAATGACTCCATTGTGAACAGAAGGCTCAATTATCATCCTTAAGTCGCCTGAATGTAAATTGAGAGTGCATCTTTGCTCGATGACGGAGTTGCCCAAGTCTCAAACTATGCATGGTCTAATGTAACTTTAGTTGGAAATGACTCCATTACGATCGCCAAGCCTCAATTTCATCCTTAAGTCGTCTGAAATGTAAATTGAGAGTGAATTTTTCGTTGATGATGGAGTTGCCCATTTTCCAAACCATGTATGATCCGACATAACTTTGGTCCTAAATGATTCCATTGCGATCTAACGTTGCTTTGTTCGAAAATGATTCCATTGAGATCATCAATGCTCAATTATCATCTTTAAGTAGACCTAGATGTAAATTGAGAGTTAAATTTTCCTCAATGACGGAGTTATCCATTTCTCGAACCACGGACGATCTGATATAACTTTTGGTCAGAAATGACTCCATTGCAATAACCAAGGCTGAATTATCATCATCAAGTCGTCCGAAATGTAAATTGAGAGTGCATTTGGAGTTACCCATTTCTCGAACCAAGGATAATTAGATGTAATTTTGCTCAAAAATGACTTAATTGCAATCACCAAAGCTCAATTGGCATCCTCAAGTCGTCCAAAATGTAAATTGAGATTGTATTTTCCCTTGATGACAGAGTTGCACATTTCTCGAACCACCGACAATCTGACATAACTTTGGTTGAGAATGACTCCATTGTGATAACCAAGGCTTAACTATCTTCATCAAGTCATCTAAAAATTAAGTTGAGAGTGTACTTTTCCTGCAATAATAGAGTTTCCTATTTCCCCAAACTACAGACGATCATACATAATTTTTCTAGGAAATGATTGAATTGCGTTCACCAATGCTTTGTCCCTCAATGACTGAGTTGCCCATTTCTTGAATTATGGATGATCTAATGTAACTTTGGTCGAAAATAAATTTATTGCGATCACCAAGCCTCAGTTATCATCCTGAAGTCATTCGAAATGTAAATTGAGAGTTAATTTTTCCTCGATGATGGAGATTCCCATTTTGTGAATCATGGACAATCTAATGTAACTTTTATCGAAAATGACTCCATTGCGATATGATATTGCTTTGTTTGGAAATGATTCCATTGTGATTACCATGGCTCAATTATCATCTTCAAGTCAACCTAAATGTAAATTGAGAATTAAATTTCTCTCAATGACGGAGTTGCCTATTTTCCTAACCATGGACGATCTGATATAACTTTTGGTCAGAAATGACTCTATTGGAATCACCAAGACTCAATTATCATCATCAAGTCGTCCGAAATGTAAATTGAGAGTGCATTTTTCCTCGATAATGGAGTTACCCATTTCTCGAACCATGGACGATTAGATGTAATTTTGCTCGAAAATGACTTAATTGCAACCACCAAAGCTCAGCTGCCATCCTCAAGTCATCTGAAATGTAAATTGTGATAGTATTTTTCCTCGATCACGGAGTTGCGCATTTCCCGAACCACCGACAATCTATCACAACTTTGATCGAAAATGACTCCATTGTGATCATCAAGGCTTAATTATCTTCATCAATCGTTCAAAACTTAAGTTGAGATTATATTTTCCTGTGATAATGGAGTTTCACATTTCCCAAATTACAGATGATTAGACGTAATTTTGCTCGGAAATGGCTGAATTGCGCTCACCAAGGTTTTTTCCCTCAATGACAGAATCGCCCATTTCCTGGACTACGGATGATCTATTATAACTTTGGTCAAAAATGAATCCATTACAGTCACCAAGCCTCAATTATCATCCTAAAGTTGTCCAAAATGTAAATTGACAGTGAATTTTTCCTCGGTGGAGATTCTCATTTTCTAAATCGTGGACAATCTAATGTAACTTTTATCGGAAATGACTCCATTGCGATTTGACGTTGCTTTGTTTGGAAATGATTCCATTGCTATCACCAAGGCTCAATTATCATCTTCAAATCAACCTAAATGTAAATTGAGAGTTAAGTTTCCCTCGGTGACGGAGTTGCCCATTTTTGGGATCACAGATGATCTGACGTAACTTTTGGTCAAAAATGTCTCCATTACAATCACCAAGGCTCGATTATCATCATCAAGTTGTTCAAAATATAAATTGAGAGCGGATTTTTCCTCGATGATGGAGTTGCCTGTTTCCCGTGCCACAGATGATCAAACATAACTTTGGTCGAAAATGACTGAATTGAAATGCGCTTTCCCTCAATGACAGAGTTATCCATTCCTCAAAGTAGGATGATTTGACGTAACTTTGGTCAGAAAATGATTCCATTGCAATCATTAAGGCTCAATTATCATCATCAAGTCATCCGATATGTAAATCAAGAGTGCATTATTCCTCGATAGGGGAGTTGTCCATTTCTCGAACCATGAACAATCTAATGTATCTTTGCTCGTAAATGATTGAACTGCAATCACCAAGGCTTGAACCACGAATGATCTTACATAACTTTGGTCTAAAATGACTCTATTGTGATCGCAAAACCTCAATTGTCATCCTCAAGTTGTCCAATGTAAATTGATATTTAACTTTCCCACTTCGCTTCTTTCCCAAATCATGGATGATCTAGCGTAATTATGGTTGGAGATGACTCCGTTGCGATCACCAAGACTCAATTATCATCATCAAGTCGTCCGAAATGTAAACTAAGAGTGTATTTTCCCTTTCTGATGGAGTTGCCCATTTCCTATATCATGGACAATTAGACGTAACTTTGCTCAGAAATAACTAAATTATGATTACCAGGGATCAATTATTATCCTCAAGTCATCTGAATTGTAATTTGAGAGTACATTTCCCTCGATGATAGAGTTGTCCATTTCTCGAATCATGGACAATCTAATGTAACTTTGGTTAGGAAAGACTTCATTGTGATCATCAAACCTCAATTATCATCCCGAGGTTGTTCGAAATGTAAATTAAGTGTGCAACTTTCCTTGATGACGGAGTTGCACATATCCCAAACCGTGGACAATCTAACATAACTTTGTTAGTAAATGAGTCCATTGCGATAATCATGACTAAATTATCATCCTCAAGTAGTCCGAAACTTTCCCTCGATGACGAAGCTGCCCATTTCCTAAACTGTAGATGATCTAACCTAACTTTGATCGGAAATGACTCCATTGCGATCACAAAACCTCTATTATCATCCTCAAGTTGTCTGAAATGTAAATTGATAGTAAACTTTCCAACGATGACAAAGTTGACCATTTCCCTAACTATGGACGATATGACGTAACTTTGCTAGAAAATGACTCTATGATAATCACCAAGGCTCAATTATCATCATCAAGTTGTCTAAAATGTAAATTAAGAGTGCACATTTCCTTGTGACTGAGTTGCGCACTTTCTGAACCACGAGGAATCTAACATAATTATGGTCGAAAATGACTCCATTGTCATCACCGGGGCTTAATTATCATCGTCAAGACATCGAAAACGTAAATTTAGAGTGCATAGTAGCTCGATGATGAAGTTGCCCATTTCTCGGACCGTAGATGATCTGACATAACTTTGGTAGAAAATGACTCCATTGCGATCACCTAGCTGTAATTATCATCCTCAAGTCATCCAAAATGTAGATTAATAGTTAACTTTCCCTCGATGACGGAGTTGTCCCTTTCCCGAACCACGGATGATCTGGCATAACTTTGGTCCGAAATGACTCCTTTGCGATCACCAAAGCTCAATGTCATCATCAAGTCATCCAAAATGTCAATTAAGAGTGCCTTTTCCCTCAATGGTGGAGTTGCCCATTTCTCGAAAATGAATGAATTGTGATCAACTCAATTGCCATCATCAAGTCGTCCGAAATGTAAACTGAGAGTGCATTTTTCCTTGATGATTGAGTTGCCCATTTCTCGAATCATAGACAATTTGATATAACTTTGGTCGGAAATAATTCCATTACGATACCAAGCCCCAGTTATCGTATATCCTCGAGTCATTCGAAATGTAAATTGAGAGTGCGCCTTCCCTCGATGATGGAGTTGCCCATTTCCCAAACCACTGACGTTTTGACGTAATTTTGGTTGGAAATGACTCCATTGCAATCACCATGCCTAAATTGTCATGCTCAAATCATCTGAAATGTAAATTGAGAGTGAACCTTCCCTCGATGACGGCGTTGCCCAATTCCCGAACAACGGATGATCTAACATAGTGATTACCAAGGTCAATTATCATTCTCAGATCATCCAAAGTCTAAATTGAGAGTGAACATTCCCTTGATGATGGAGTTGCCTATTTCTGAACCATAGACACTTCATTTTGGCCAGGAAAATATCTGAACCTAGATCTTAAAAAAAATGAGCAAACACGTGCCCATGCCAGGCCTAGTATGATGTTTGAGATTCAAATTAAGGTTGCGTTGATCATAGGACAAATTCATAGTTGCCATGAAGAGCATCAAACTAGTTTAGATTTAACATATCTTGGACACCGAGATTCGATCCAAAGAAGAATATATGAATTTTTATGTGAAATGACTAAATTTGTCATATTCATTATCTTAGCCATTTTTATTTTAAAAATTTTATTTAATTACTGATGGGTCCAAATTAAGCAAAACTAATTCTAACTCATTGAAGATCAATGGAAAAATACAACGTAGCAATGATAAGCTGAGAATTGGTACATAATAGTTGAAATCTGAGCCTTTGTATGCTAAACAGATCAATAATAGCTAATGGGGTTCAAAAAATTAAATCTTGCAAACCTAGCATTCTTTCAATATGATCTTCTTTTTCAGGGCTTATGATCGGATGTGTTTTAATATAAAAGAAACAAAAATTAAAAATAAATTAAATTCAAATTGATATAAAACGAGAATATTAGAATTTTAGAAAAGGGGCCACACTGTTTTTTTGGCCGGAGCAGAAAAAGAGGATGATGAAAAAGGTGGCTATTCAGAGTATGGCATATCAGCTGATCTTTGTCTTGTATTTTCTCTTGATTTCTAGTGTGTTTTACTTCCATTGGATCCACCCAACTCGAATTGGATCATTCAGTTCTCATTGGAGTTCTGAATATCAGTAGTGCAACATCTTTTGGTAATAATAGGGAAAAAAAAAATCTTTGATGGTCTAACCTCAGAATAACGTAGTAAGCAAGTACCAATCAAATTATTTTGATTAGTAGTAATTATGATAACTGCTGAAATGATTAATTTTAATTTACTCGTTTGTAACAAAAACGAACCATCTGTTGACCGGGATAAATGTGATATTGTAAGTCTCGAACCTATTAACTTGTCTTTAATTTATCTTCTAAAGGGAAGTCATCTTTTGTTGTTTCAAGTGAAGCAAGATCGAAAAATTCTTCTGAAATTTTTTCCTCTGATTTAAGAAAATGCCACTTAAATCTGATCACAATCTGTTTTAAGACGATTATGAATAATTAAGACGATTGTTCAAGTGATTAACATCAATTTGCTCGTTTATCACAATCTGATCGGTATTTACTCGTGCCACATGGTGAGATAGGATCATTTAAGGATTTCTCGCTGTAATAAGATAAAAATTACTTAAATTTAATGAGGGACGTTGGACCTAAAATCATAAAAATCTCATCAACCCCTTTAAACTGGGCGCCGACACAGTGGCATGGGATTCATCCGGTCCAGCTTACAGGAAAACTCTAAGCGATGCATTTACATGATAAAATGGTAGCAAGTAAGCAAACCCAAATTCGTGAAATAATATAAATTACGATCCATTGCTCGTAAAATAATCGCAACGTCCTCTTATTTGCTACAATTTTACCAATATATCGAAGAAAAAAATCGCACGAATATTACTGGATCAGCATGGTCCATGAGGCCAAGTCGAGTCGACTTGTTTTAGAACATAAAAAGATATCAAAAGAACAGAAAGCATAGCTGCGGGCCCGCTTCCATTGCCATCCACAGAAACACAGGCAAGTGCGCATAAACAGAAGTACTACAAGAGATATTTTATTTTTGAAATAATTCCGGCGGAAGTTTTATACATTTCTCGTTTTTGATAGTTGAGTCATTTAAATTTGAAAATGACTAATTTAATCCTATAAGATCAGTTTCATTACACTTCAGTCCAATTTGTTACTATTTTGCTTACGTGAACTTCATAGTATTAACAGTTCTATTAAGGAAACAGTGATACTTCGAACTGAAAGTGTAATGAAATTAATCTTATAAGACTGAATTAATTATTTTCAAATTTATAGAATTCAATTACTAAAAATAATTAAAATATAAAGCTGTCAGTGTCATTTCCCTTTTATTTTTCTATTTCTAGTAGAAAATGAGTTGACAAGAATTATTTTGTGAAAATGATATGACATTCTCGGATAAGGGACACCCTGTATTTATTATGTTTCTCAATGAATGGACCCTTTTAACTTTTACTGATAAAAGGGATTTTTGTTCTAGTAATATCGCTTTTGATCTGTAATTAGGATTTTTTTTCAACTGTGATCAATGTGAGAAATTTTTAAGTGGGCCGAACTCATAGATAACGTGATAAATTTAAATGATGTTTGATAAGTAAGCAAACATTTCAAATCTCGTTTAAAAAAAACATTACTAATGAATAGAAAAATAATATGATATTTAATGATAATGTATCAACCATTCATTGGTGGAGTTCACGAATAATATGGTGAGCTAAGCTCATCCAAGAATCTCTTGGTCAATGTGATTCATTGGTCCTATAAACGCTCATTCTCATGTGGTAATCTGTTCATATTTGACATGTACCCTTAAACGCTTGCCCGCAATTAATCGCAAGCCAAACATTTTTCTTTCATACTCCATTGAGGGACAACAACTAACCACAATACAGATTTTCCTTCCCACTCTCGAGATAAACTAGCTACCAATTGGGTATTTTATTTCAATCTCGAATTTTAACTGACCACAAATTTTATACTCAGACCTGGTGAGATGTACGCCCACACGATTATTGACTCTGATACTATGTAAAATTTTTACCATGGTGGCTTAATAATCTAAACTTGCAGGTGATGTTACTCAAATTCTCTAATAAATCAAGATTATCTTCTTTTTTATTAATTATTAGGTGTCGAATTCATTCCTTAATACTCTGTATCTCTTATTCTAAACCACAACTCTTCTTTGTAACTTAAAAACAAAAAACTTTGCACTGAAAAAAATAAAACTTTGCACTCAATAAAATAGCAGAGAGCAACCAAAAGCATCGATCCAAAATAAGAAAAATGCAAAAAAAAAAAATTTAAAAAGTATGGACAGGAGGAAAAAGGAAAAGCCAATAGAGAACACAATCAAAGCATTCCGTCGAATAGTGAAATTCTTAATTTATTGTATCCGAAAACTAGCATTTTTATCCTCAATTCTGAGTTCTTGGCGATATTCTTTCTTTTAATTTCATTTATTGATATTTTTATTAGTTTTTTTTACTAAATATTTTTTTACAGATGAATAAAACGTATTGGAATATGGAATTTTAAACTTTACAAATAATATTAGGATGCATCTTGAACCATTAAATCACTGTTCCGACGGTCCTAAATGAGTAAGAAATAAGCTGGTTTTGGTCCTCAATTTTTTGGGTTATGTTCATGTTTGACCTAAAATATTTTTGAATTGATTAAAGTCCTAAACCTTCTAAATATTGTTCAATTTTAGTCCCTTACATTATTTTCATAATAAAAATGAAGAAAATCTCAATACGACAGGAGATGGATCGGTAGGGAATCGACTCTAGATTACCTCCGAAAAGATTATCGACAGTCTCTGATACTGTTGGTGATCTTATAGGAATTACGGTAGTCAAATTTGAATTTCTATGGAGTTTTTCTTTTCTTTTTTAATTTTTAATTAAAATATTTTTTTATATAAAAAAACCAAATAATATATTTTAAAATATTGTAAAGGACTAAAATCGAACAGGACTTGAAAGTTGTAGGATTGGAATCGCTTGAAAGAAGATTTATTAATGTAAATATGATCCCAAAGTGGAGATAAAAAAATCAACCTTTTTCTTCCCCAAGTGAAAAATGTTGGAAAAGCAGAATATTTGGCGGGCGCCGAGGAATTGAGGGTGCTGAGTAGGATAGGAAAAGTGAATCCGTGAAAAGGGAAAACAGAATCTAACCGAGAAAAGAAATGGAAAACTGGAGAATATCTTTTCCGGCATACGAAAAGAAGAAACTTGTGGTTCAGAATTCCTCGTGTTAATGACGTGGCTGATCCACTCAAACGCTCGATGAACAAAAAATAGTATGAACAAATTTTGAAAGACGGTCAAAATTTGATATAGTTGGTATCGCTCTCGTTCAGTAATTAAATATTTCGGGTTCGACTTGTCACTGGGACTAAAAATTCAAAGCAATTCAATTGACGCTTTCTCGACAAATAAAATCTAAATTTAAAGCAATTTAATTAATATTTTCTCATCACATAAATTGTATAAGATTTTCTCGAATATTTGGAAGATTACAAACATCATGCTCTGCTATTAATTTATGCCATATATCATTGATGAGAAATTATCAAGTGATCTTATCTCATCACAAAATAAGAGAATATATAGACTAAAATATGATAAACGACTAAATTTATATATAATTATTCAAACAGCTTGATATAGTTGTGATTCAATCTATCGTTATTCACTATATTTAGAATTTTTTAATAATGTGATTTACTTGTCACAGAGGGCACGCTGTCCTCGTCAAAGCATTGCTCTCTACTACTCTCCCTCCTTTATTCCACAAGTCTCCATCAACTCGAAGAATTAACATTCCGATAGTATTAGCCATAGAAGTTTTTACCCTCCTCTGTTCAAAGCTCAAATTCTGATCCGAACGCTGTAGTCGTAAATTCGAACTTCGACCTTCTGTTCTTGGATTGACAGGGTTCTTTTCCTCTTGTACCATAAGCCTTTTTCCCCTTTAAAAAGTGGAACTATAAAAAGGCGGAAGACAAGAAACACAGGAAGAGCAGGGACAGAGCAGAGAGCACACCGCAGACTGCAGAGGGGTGTGGCCGAAGATGTCGGGGGAAGCGAAGGACCCGGCGATCAAGCTCTTCGGGAAGACGATCCCTTTGCATGAAATTCAACAAAAGAACCGTTCTTGCTCCCCTCATCAGTACAAGAACATAGATATACTCAGAGTTGAAGAAAGAGAGAAGAGGCAGGGAAACGAAGAAGGAGAAGGCGAAGGCGATGACGATGACGAACAGTGCGAAAAGGTGTTAACTTTTTGCTTTCTACGCCTTCATTTTCGTTGGGTTGTATTGGTTTGTGACTGTGTAATCTGAGATTGCCACGGTCTTCAGTTCCTGCAATTGGATATGGTGTCGGGATTGATAATGGGTATTCTTTGATTTGGGCAGTTCTTCTGGGATGGGGGGTCATATCATAGACTTCTGATAGAATCATTGTTCCTAATTTTTTTGAAGAAGACACTGTTCCTTTCACCTTCAATGTCAGCTTGTGCAATGCTGGAGCTTACGAAGACGGTAAAATTCTCGCAAACTGCGATCTTGTCGGAAATATTGCAGGAGAAGATCAGTTGATGTTACCTTGGTCAGATTAGTTTTGATGGAACTAGGAGTTTGACTCATTCTGTAGAGATCAGCGACTTCTTATTTGTTTTATTGAGCAGACAATTTCTGACCTGTTGGATGTTGCTTGAGTCTTATTCGAATCAGGATTGATAATGTCCAAAGGTGCTTGGATTTCTTCTAGTTTCTGTCTCTGAGGCTTCTAACATAATGGCCGTCTAATGGTAATTGTAGGTGATTAAGTTGTTGTTAGTGTTATTTCTGATTCTGAAACTCACTGTCAATGCTGCAAAATTGTTTGATCCAGGAGCTATTGGAAAGAGATTCAAGTGCCCGAGCGCTGGGAGAAGGATCAGGAAATGGTGAGAACTCCAGAACGCCTCCTCTCGATGAAGAGAACTCTGCTCCCAATAACTCGAAAGCCAGGGAGAAGCAAATTGAAGATGGTGACCGAAAAGAGCAGAAGACCACCTTGAAGAAACCGGACAAGATACTGCCATGCCCCCGATGCAATAGCATGGAAACCAAGTTCTGCTACTACAACAACTACAATGTGAAACAACCCCGGCATTTTTGCAAGAAATGCCAGAGGTACTGGACTGCTGGGGGCACGATGAGGAACTTGCCTGTGGGAGCGGGCAGGCGGAAGAGCAAGAGCTCTTTTGCCTCATTGACTAACCAATGCCATCACTTGGCCGTAGCAGAAGCACTGCAAAGTTCTAGTAGGCAGCTGTACGAGTCCATGTCCTCGGTGCTGAGCCACACCGTGAATACTCTAATTAGCAATAGGTGCCATAAGCCCGATGCAGTGGTAGTGCCCACTTCATATGCCAATCAAGAGAATGTATTCGAGCATCCAGGCAGCTCAGCCAAAACCGGCCCAACTGGTCATGAAGTGATAAGCCCTCCGGGTTTTCCAAGCCAGGTATCATGTTTTCCGCTTCCCTCTGCACTTTTCCCGCCACCAGGATTGGCTTTGCCGGTATACCCTATAGCTGCAGTGGCAGCACCGGCTGCTTACTCAGGTTGCAGTGTACCGGCCAGTTGGACTTTAGTTGCTAGCCTTCCTCAGCCACTTTCTGCAAATATCAGTGTTAGCACCAATCCAAGCTCAGGCAAGAACTCCCCAGCTTTAGGGAAACGCCTGAGGGAAGAGAGCTTGCTCAGACCTGTCGATCTTGAGGGAGACGGTGATCCGGATAGCACAGAGCAGTGCCTTTGGAAGCCTAAGACCTTGAGGATCGATGATCCGGTTGAAGCTGCCAAGAGCTCCACGTGGGCAAGTCTCGGGATCAACAAGAATGGTAGCAAGGCCAACTCCGTTAGCGGGGTGACCCTATTCAAGGCTTTCCATGCGAAAGCCAAAGACAAGGACCACACAATCAAGACATCACCTGTCTTGCAGGCCAACCCGGCAGCCCTGTTTCGGTCTCTTAACTTTCTCGAGAGCTCGTGATCGGTTTACACAGGGAACATGGTGTTCGCCAAGGACTAGGATGCAAGCTTCCATTGAGTTCTTGCATGGCCTAAGGTTCATAGTGTCCTCCATTTTGGGTGAGGTTAATTAAATTCTGCAGCAGCCTTGAGAGGGAGGAAAGTGCAGGGAAGTTTTCTCCCTACCCTTCACTTCTCCTTCCAAACTCAGCCGTTGTTCCGGGTTATGATCGTACAGTACGACCGGTTTTTCCCGGACATGGAGCCTCTGTTCTGACCATGATGTTCGGCGAGTCTCTGTGTACATAATGGTATGTAAATCAGCTAGAGCTACAGGAAGAAGAGTTGGTATACTCATATATATGTAACTTCCTCAATAAAGGCCCGTTTTTTTTTCAAAAAAAAAAGGCAAAATCCAATTGAAGCTTTGCGAGATGTTGATGGAAATTGTGCCACCCACACTTAATCTCATAACCCGAAATCAGTTGATAAGTTGTAGGAATAGTTGTCGATATGAACATTATGTGTGATACCAAGATTTTCAATGGGTCAGATGTGCCTCTTGATATAAACCAACATACGCATCTGGTCCATGGATACCTGACGTGCATCTCCCCCACCTGACTTGCCAAGGCACTCCACCACCCGGCTTGCCATGGCGCCCGTCACCAAAGCTCGTACTCCACCAGACTTGCCATGGCACACCACTACCCGACTTACCATGGCACGTTCGTCCACCCGACTTCCCATGGCACATCACCACTCGACTTGCCACAACACTCAACCACCCGGCTTGCCATGGCAGCCGTCACCAAGGCACGTCAATGACGCTATTCTTCATATGCCGAATACATGAGGACGTAGTGACGTCATCCGGCCGTATCAAAGATTCTATAAAAGAGTCTTTGAGGAATCAGGTAAATAGATGATTATTCTACTCCCACCACATACTCTTTCATTTCACACTCTCATACTCCCTCTCTGACTTAGGCATCGGAGGGCTGTTCCGAGGAACCTCGGGCTCGGCTTTGTGCAGGTCCTCTAAGAGCTGTCGTCAGAGCAACCACTACCAGCAACCAGAAGTCACCCGATAGGCCATTCGGATCGCCCAAAGGACTTATCACCTCTAATCCATGAAATAATAGTGAAAGAAAAGACATTAAAGGTTTCTTGTAGGCCATGCTACAGATGATGGGCACAATATTTTTTTTCATTTGCAAATTAAGTGAGGTCTGATTCTTTCATATCTTAGTCAGGTTGGCTCCAATAAAGGGTAAAATTCACTTTTCCATTTTTGGTCTGACTTGCTATTTTTACAATGGATAATATAATTCAGTTGCTTTTCTTTTCCCATGTGGATCGTTGAACACCTATCAAATGCAACTCTCTATGAGAATTTACAAGTTTTGCAGCCTTATATGTTAGATTAGTGATCGACTTGTGATGATGCTATAACACAAAATAGCTTCTCCAGTACCAGACGTATAACAGATCAATTTCAAAGGACTTAACCCGTGACAACACCCAAAGGACTTGACAGATTTAGGGCGGAAATAGAAAAAGTAAGAAAAGATCGGGGACTTAACCGAACTAAACCGATTTCCTAATTGATAATTAAGCAAACAAAAATTAAAAAAAAATCACTTTTATTTTACAATTGTAGTTTTTTAAATCATGTTTATTTTTATAAAGATTGTTAAGGCCAAGTAATTTCGATTGTTTTGAAATAAAATATATGCTTGTCGAACTTGATACATATCGAATTCATATCAAATATCTAGTTCCATTCGTGGAAACACTTTTTAGAACCGAATCGAAGCATGAACATCTTACTCGGTCATTACAACTTGACTTCAAATGTCTATGATATCTAGTCGAATTCGTGGATAAGTCGAAGTGATAAGTCAAAATCATGCTATTACGATGTTGATGGCAAAAAGGTGAATTAAGATATTTTTGCATCTTGAATCCGGGACTATGGATTTTGTATCATCTCTGATACGACGAGCACCACCAGTTTCTTCTTCTTCTTCATTTTTTCTTTTGGGTAAATTGACATTTTTTAAAAAATTGTTGGGGACCCCATAAAGGCATGTGATCAATTTCCTTAATATTTAATCATGTCCCTTCCCTTGTCTCCTTCCAGCAATACAAGCAACTTTTGTTTGTCCTGTTTTCCTCTTTTCCTTAAGACAAGCAACTTTTGTTTTTGTATGCTATGGTAAACTCCCATGTATTGTCATTTCCAAAAATCGTGTAAGAATCTCCCTTGCTACCAAAAAGCAGAGATGGATTTTGGTAGTGATAGGTCCTTTAGATAATCCAAATATCCTGCCAAGCGGAATCATTGCTGCTATCAGCGGACTGCTCCTATGAGGGCTCTTTATGACATGCGAAAGCCCAAGTTCGGGGATGATGGCCCTCTAATGTCCAAGTAAGAGAAGGGAAATGCAAGTACAAAAGGAAAGAGTGGAGAGTTTGAGGGTGGAATATTCGTCTCCCTTTACCTGGCTCTCGCTGGCTTATTTATAGGACTATTGGTACGATCGAATGATATCATCTCACTCCCACGTATTTAGCATGTGGGTGATGGCATCTGTATGTCGGTGTGCACCAATGATAACAGATATGTGATCCTCGGGGACTGGCTACCAATGCACCCATCAAAGAGGTGATGTGAACTTGCTCTCCCTGTCATGGGAAAGTCAGGTTGGGTATTCGACGTATTAGTGCCTTCTAACAATAAATGTCCATCATGTGATCACGGAGGGGAGACATTGGACGTGTTGCCCCTCGGCGTAAATTTGTTCCAATCCATCCCATTTTGGGGAGTCGAGTTAGGTACATACGTTGGCCGGGAGTCGAGGGTGGGCACGTCGACAGGGAGCTGGGTTGCGTAAGTCGGCAAAGAGTCAGGACGGATATTGCCGAGTCAAGTTTACATGTTGGTCTATATTAGGTAATACTGGTAAACTATATCATATCGTATTTAAAATGCGTTATATATAAAATAGGTTTGGGCAAGAAACCTTGATACCACGAAATTTGATCCAAATCCGTCTAACTCCGTGTCGCGTTAGAATTTGACAACCTTAAATTTAAGGGTGCTCGAGGGGCGATTGTCCTCCGAAACTCGAGAAATTCTACGAAACATTATATAAATTTCATTTGATTTTATCTATTTTTTATTAAATTATCTCAATTCATCCCCTTGAACTCCTCAACTTGCCCTTTTATTGATTTTCGCCCACTTTGATATATACCTAGATCCGTCCATCCTAAAAGGTTTTCTTGTCAGTATCTTTTGTAAATCTCAAGCGAAGCAAGAAGAGTAAGGAGATTCGAAGAAGAAAATCATGTTGGGAAATGGCATGTTACATACATGTGAATGAGGAATCGTATATCATGAATTTGAAACAAGATAGGTATGCTAGAATTCATTTGAAACATATGACTTTAAAAGAAGTCCATTGTTGAGTTGCATACATGTGAATGTGCGTGTCATGACACAAAGCAAAAAATGCAGTGTGCAATGTTGTGTAATGACATGGTAGCTAAGCACATAAGATAGTGTCGCGTTGTATTGCATTGCGCACTACTCAGCTTCCTCCTTACTTAAACACCTAGTCTGAATTTACTATTTATTACTGGGTAAATTACGTAAAAAAAAAACCAGTATATAATTTGCTAATTTTCTCAAAAAAATTAAGTGCTTTAAATTTGAAAAATAAAAGTATATAATTTTATTTTATTCTCAAATTAAGTGAAACATTTCAAATTTTAAAAATCAAATCAAATAATTTTATTTTATTCCCAATTTAAGTCACACATTTCATATTTTAAAATTAAAATCATTTTTTTAATTTACTATGAATGAGGCTAATTTGTAAATGCTTAGATAACCGATCCTTTATAATTTTTTTCTCTTTAAGGTGCGCAAAAGTATGTTTTTTTAAAAGAATTTTAAACTGTTTTATTATATAAAGTTCTCTTTTTATTTTATTGAGTTAATTTTAGATAATATTTATGCTAATTTCATCTATTTGTAAGTACCTGAAAAGAAAAACTCAAGTAAATAAGTCACACAAGAATATTAATTTACATTTTAATATATTAGTCCACCTTATCAACGAAGAAAAATATAACTTTTATTTTTCAAATTTGAAGAGTTTGGCTTGATTTGAGAATGAAATAAAGTTACATGATTTGTTTTTCAAATTGGAAAGATTTGATTTAATTTGACAATAAAATTAAACTACATGATTTCATTTTTAAATTTAAAACGTTTGACTTTTTATTTTAAAAAAAAAGAAACAAGCCATATATTTTTTATATAATTAACCCTTTATTATTTCGGAATATTTTACTCTACACAAGTGAGTAAACTCTGCAAAATTTGAGGGAAACAAAAAAGAAATAATGCAGAGAAAGCATTTAGGCAATTGAGTCTTTTACTTGGAAACGTGTTGTACCTATATAGCACCAAAGTGATGTACTAAAGCAACATCCCTAATGCATTTATATCTATTACTATGTACGGGTACCGAGTAGACCCAAAATTAATAGGAATGGCTAGGTTCTGAGTAGATATTAATAAAAATAAGATAGAGTCCAGGTATCGAATTAATGAGTTGGTTAAAATAAGTTACGATTTTCATTCCATTAAATCGGGTGCCTGAAATCGAAACTTGTTCAAAGTGGGTCTTAGAATTTTAGGCAGGGGGCTAATGTTGGCTGGGCCAATAAGCCCAACCCATCCATACAAGAAGAAATCAAAGTATGATCCTTAATTCCATTTTCTTGAGAAAATGAACGCATCTCCCAGAGGGTCTTGGGCCCTTTTTTTTTTTCAACTTCATTTTTTCAGCTTCTGTTGTTTGTCATTTGGGTATATTTGGGGATAAAATTCATGGTCAATTGCAATCTCGCTGTAAAACCTCCAAAGCAAGAGCATGGTGATATTTTTAGCAACCTCATCCTCTCTCTCTCTATATATATAAAACAAACATGTTCTAGCAAGATACTTAGAGCCTGTGGTATAGTTACTAGACAGGAGAGGAGGAAATGATACCTCAACCTTGACTGTTAAGCAGTTATGCCATGGTTCTTTCAGATCAAGGTCAGTTACTGGACAAGGGAAGAAGAAATGACCCCTAGTTTCGATACGTGGCTGGAAGAATTCACACTGCACGTTGGACGAACATCCCCATTTCTCGAGTCAACATGAGGATAATCTTGATTTTTATACAGCTAGGGTGAATCACAAACACATTTTGACTTGCCTGTACACTGTCAAGCCTGAACCGTTTGGGAGGGTCAGACCCGCCCGTCGAAGGTTAAGTTGGGTTTGGATCTGACTTCTAATTTAGCCCGACCTGACTGACTCCACTCATGTGCGCGCAGATGTTCGAGTATTATGTGAGTTTTATAGCTAAAAGATGATTTTATCGACTGGATTACTATCACAAACACATTTATAATAAGTAGGCTGAGGTCAACTGTGAATTGAAATGGAGAATGTCCAATGTTTGAGCACTACTGTACGGTAGGCCCGGCCACGGTTCAGGAACCGGGCGGTTCCGGTTCGGAACCGCCGGTTCCCGTTCCGTGGCCCCCTGGAACCGGCCCTGAACCTTCTTTTAAAAGGTTCAGGGGCGGTTCGGAACCGGACGGTTCTGGTTCCGAACCGCGGTTCCATCCGGTTCCGAACCGGCGGTTTGGACCCCTGCCAGCTGGGGGTAGTCCTGGCTACGGTTCCGGTTCAAAATTACGGTTCCGTCCGGTTCCAAACCTACTAGTATTAAAATTAAATAAAATTTAATTTAATAAAGAGTTCGTTATATAAATCACGGTTAAGTTTTGATATGTATAAAATTTTTACAACCATTAATAGTCAACTCTATAAATTTTAAGATTTAAATAACGATTTATATAACGAACTTATTTTATTTTATATCATATAATAACTATTTAGATTAGGTTTAAAAAAAAAATAATTGGAAAGGAAAGGGGGCAGGGCGTAGGGGGCAGGGGTAGGGGGGCGGGGCAGGGGGGAGGGGGGTAGGGGGCAGGGGAGGGGCAGGGGGGCAGGGGGCAGGGGGCAGGTGGGCAGGGGGTAGGGTAGGGGACAGAGGGGGAATTTTTTTTTTTTTAATTTTCCTACTGTTCCGGTTTGGAACCGCCGGTTCCCGGCCGGTTCAGGTTTAGGTTCGGAACCGACGGTTCCGGTTTCAAAGACAGGTGGAACCGGCCCTGAACCTTAGTCCTCACGGTTCGAGGACGGTTTCGGGCTGGTTCCGGTTTTGACCGGTTCCGGGCCGGTTTTGACCGGGCCGGTTCCGGGCCGGTTCCGGGCCCGTGGCCGGGACTACTGTACGGTATTAATGCTGGGACACAAGATCTTGACTTATAACCTATAGGTCCTAGTTTTAATCGTGACCCATTAATCACATCTTTTTATAGATCCCCCAGCTCCTGCCGCGGGTTTTGAGGTTTTTCAGTAGGATTAGTAGTTGCCTACTTTTTTTTAAATTAAATAAAATATGATTGTGTAAATGATTTAAAAAGTTTTTATTATAATTAATGTTCGTATCATGTGATTTTTTAATAAAATTAAATATATAATTAAGTAATAATTTTTTAAAAAAGTAATAATAGGAAGGATTTGACAATTAAATATTGGTAAATTTATCAATCCATTAATAGATATTAAAAAAAGTCAATTTTATGCCTCAATGGATAGTTTGAAAATTTAAAAAAGACGCCAACTTTCAATCATTTTCATATATCATATATAGATCATAAATCATGTATTATATGGAGATGATCGAGAAAACCAAGGGTTATCTTAGAAATTATACAATCCGCAGGTGCAAGACCTTTATTCAAATCCATGATTTCGTGCTCCTCAACATTAATTTCCCTTTGACTATCGCATCTTCACCGGTTGTAGGTGTAGGAGTAATTGGGATGCTTCTTGATATCTGCATGTGGTGAATTAGGTGTTCGATCAGTATGTGATCTGCTCCCTGTGTTTGACTGTGCTTCTGATCATAACCGTCCTTTGGGGAATTTTGATCTTGAAGCTCTTTTCACCAAGACTGTGGAGTTTCTTTTCTGGGGCGTGATATTTTTTTCTGTGCATCAGTGAATGTGGTTGCAGATAGTTGCCTTCAGATATGGCTGGTCAGAGAAACAGCTGTGGCGAGCGTGCTCATTCTCAATCTGACAACGATGATGGAGGCAGGAAAAGGAGGAGCCCTGGTGATGATAGGGAACAGTTCGAGATAAATTGCAATGACACTCTCTATCGTTACTTATGTCCTGGAAGAAAGATTGAAAGTGTTATTGGGAAAGAAGGGGATGTTGTCAAGCAACTGAGAATAGACACCAAGTCAAAGATTTGGATCGGGGAGGCGGTGCCGGGATGTGAAGAGCGAGTCATCACCATCTGCAGCACTAGCAAGAAGACAAACTCCTTTAAAGGCGCTGGAAACTATGTTTGTCCTGCTCAGGATGTACTGTTCAGGATCCATGAGCGGGTTATTGCGGCGGAAGTGGCTGATAAAGACTCTTCTAAAGCACCACATTTCACTGCTCGCATCCTTATTCTCTGTGATCAGACTGGAGGCATTATAGGGAAAGGTGGTGAAAAAGTTGAGGGTATCCGCAATGGCACTGGGGCACAGATTCGGATTCTCGGGGATGGCGACCTTCCTTCTTGTGCTTCAAGATCTGATGAACTTATACTGGTGAATTAGATTGGTTATCATGACCAGAGCAGTGAATTTCTAAATATTCATGAATTTCAAGTTTCGTATAATTTTAGTGCTCGTCACTGATATGAAGCATTTGGGCGTTCTATCACTTGTTTATTTAGAGATAATTTGTACAGATTTGCAGTTGAGTTTCTAAATGATTCTTTTATTATCTAATAGCCTGAGCTACGGTTCTCTCTACCAATGTATACTGAACCTCCTAGTTTTTTTGGTGCTTTCAGATATTTGGATATGCCGAAGCGGTAAAGAAGGCTCTGTTTCAAATCGCATCTATTTTACATGATAACCCCTCCAGATCTCAGCACTTGCTCGCTTCTAGTTCACCTGATGTGTCCCCTTCTGATACTTCACTTCTGACCCCAGTAGTTGGGGCACTGAGTCCGACAATAGGCATCACACCATTGATAAGTCCGTATGGAGGATATAAAGGTGTGGCTGGTGATCGGTCCTATTCTTGTATTCAGCTCCGAGGGATGAAGATTATAGAAAGGAGTTCTCTCTTCGCTTGGTTTGCCCAGTTGCAAATATTGGTGGTGTGATTAGTGAAGCTGGCCTGGTTATCAATCAGATTTAGGAGTCAGCGGCAGCTATCATGATAGACATTTCCACAACCATGGCCGATGACTGCTTGATCAATATCTATGCACAGGAGGTAAAATTTTTGCTCTTGCTAAGTAAAGTTTGGTTTTTACAGTTGACAGGACCCATAAAATTTTCTTTTTAATGCACGAAGTGTCAGGTTATTGAAGATACATTCTTTCCTGTGATTGAAGCTGCAGTTCGTTTAAAACCAAGGTGCAGTGAGAAGCTCAGCAGAGACTCCGGGCTCATCTTGTTCACCACCCGCATGCTGGTGCCAATCGCGAGAATAGGCTGTCTCATTGGGAAAGGCGGGGCTATAATAAGTGAATTGAGGAGGCTTACCAAGGCTGATATACGTTCTCTCTCAAAGGAAAACCCTCCCAAGAGCGTACCTGATGACGATGAGATGGTGCAGGTAATAAAATTATAATAAAGGTTCATCTTCAAATCGCTCTCCCCCACCGTCTGCAGAATTCATTCATAGGGATTTGAATTTACTTTTCCTCTTTAAAACACATAAAAAATCAAATAATTATATCAAGCATCTGATCCTATTGTAGAGATGTTTGCTGAT
Source organism: Lagerstroemia speciosa (assembly GCA_037672795.1). Lineage (NCBI taxonomy): Eukaryota > Viridiplantae > Streptophyta > Magnoliopsida > Myrtales > Lythraceae > Lagerstroemia > Lagerstroemia speciosa. Next base: position 7,180,422 of record CM075301.1, on the reverse strand, counting down.
GCTAGTGCGAAAATGCACCTCTTTTTGCCGATAAATAAATGGATCAAACATAAATTTCCTTCACCACACCAGAAGAGCGGGAAGCAAAGTTTCTTGTTTTCCTTAACCACAACTGATAGACTTTCACAAAGCAAAACCAAACTACAATGAGGAACAAAGAAGGTAAAACTGAAAATAACACCTCTAGTGTTTCTCATCGGTGACCAGCTGGGACATATTCTCTGGAGTTCTTAAAATTGCGAAGGATGCTCTTGTACGAGTAACTACACATTTGAGGGCAATGATTTTGATCGAGATGGTGCCTTCGCAGCAGCTTTACTTTGAACTTTTGGCGATCCTGATCCTTATCAAATTAGTTCAAAGTAAAACAGGTAGAGTTACCATCCACTCCCTTCATTGACAGGAGCTACCAGTTTTACTTTGAGCTTTGTGACCCAATAACATATATCGGATCCGACATTTTTCCATCCTAACATTTCCGATGTCCCACTGTATGTAGTCCCTGGAGCCCAGACCACTGCACATTCTTGATGTAGCACATCCCGCTGCCCCTAGCCAGAAGACCACCAATGAACTCCATTCGACAATTTGCTGGTCCAGCCACTCCTTGAAGCTTCTCTTGTTAGCTAGGACCAATTTCACACGGAGATAATTAGAAATACTGGACTTTGCCATTACCTGTAAAACCAACTTGTCCAAGCTCCTTTTGTTCCTAAGAGACCCTTATCACCATTGTGCTTTTTGTTACCTTGATTTTTTTTTCTTCTTTTAGCAGTCAATACCATATGCCTTTTGTATCTTAAAGTTCTAATATACTTTTCAGTTTTGCCACTTGCATCACAGGCCATCGCTTCATTTTAGAGCTTTTAACAGTTGCATCCTAATCTCCAATTTAAGACCTGTGCATGGCGGTAATAATTTATAGTTGTGAATTGGTTAGGCAATATTTTGTACTAGAAAAGATACAGTTTTCTAATTAGTTCATTTTGTCACTGATTGGAACATTGATGAATGCCGCGAAAAAAAAAGGGCTTTGGTTTTGGTCCTTGTGGGATAAATGATATGAAATCTTGCCGAATTGGATATTCTGAAGTGTAGGCTGCTTAATTATTTTTCCGTTGCCTAATACGTTGGAAATCTAAGGTAGTTCATTCGTTAGATTTAGGGTAGATGGTCTCTCTCGTGGTTCTTCAGGTTAGTGGATGTCTACACTCTACAGCTGAATGAGAAGTGCATACGGCTTTGATGGGGAGCTCAGTTCACGCTCTCTTGTAGCAACCGTGACGGTTCCCTGAAGGTTCATTCAGTGAGGTAGTGGAAGGGCAAATACAATTGTTATAACAAAGTGAGAGAATAACAGATAAGTGCACAAGGTGCGACTTGAAGGAATGCCTCATCTCTGCTGTCTGCGCCTGTGCGTTCGGTATTTGCACAACCATTTGTCTCTTGAGCCCGACTATGCTGCATCTGTAGTGTAGTTCAGTACATGCTAAACTTCTCTAGGTAGGGCAGCCCCCCATTCTTTGCCTCTTTTTTGAGATTGTCCACCTTGAGAAGTTTGTTTTGTCCATTTTCTTTTTCTTCCTAGCAATAACAGATCAATGAATGTGGACACGGGTAGGCACTGAACCAGGCAAGTATGCGTCCTACGTTTTCAGTCGATCTTCTGTCTGGTTTGCCTTTACTGTCTCAAAGGTGGTTTAATTAGTTCATGTCCATTCTTGGTTATCCAAATCAGACTGTCCATGAACTTGCGGGGTTTTTCCATTTTCTTCAAGCGAGCAGCAGGCGAACATTACATCGGGTTGTGGGAATGCCGGTTTAGCTTTGTGGGCAAGCAATTGGTGGGTAATCTTTCTTAATTGAGAGTTGATACTTGTAAGAAGTTTCAGACCGCTGATACATGTAAATATCATCATGAACTAGCTTACCATAACCATTAGATCCCTACGATTCAAAGACCGTGGAGGTAACCTTTTATTAGTTAATGAATTACTCACAGTTTAAAGATTGTAGAGTTATACAATTAAAACTTGTGACTCGAAGATCACTAGAGCTCCTTTTATGATAATCATTTTACAGTTTCTCATGGCCGAAAGACTGTAGAGATATCCTCTCAGTAATTACTCATGGCTCAAAAGATTGTAGAGTTATACAATTGATGGTCGTGACTCAAAAATCACTTGAGCTCATATGCAATATTCTCATAATAAATTACTTACGACTCAAAACCGTAGAGTTGTACTGTTAATACCCGTGATTCATAGATCACTAAAACTCATATACAAGATCTATTATATCAAGGCATAACCTTTCTCATATTCATGCCTATGGCTCAAAGACCATATAGGCACACATTCTATGAGAATCCCATATTTCGGGAAAATAGCACGTGGGTCGAACTGTTGGATTAGTGGTAGAATACTGGGTTAAACGCATCTTTGGGGTGTAGAGAGCTTGGGCTTGGTGGGTTCGGAATGAGACTCGTTAAGAAAACCTAGCAAAGTGGGCTTCCTTAACCTTCCTAGTGGGCTTAGAGTATAAAATAATTCATCCACATACATTCATTTTGGCCAATCAACTATCGACAAGTGGCACCTTTCTATTGAAGTCCTATAAATAGTGCACTTCTCTTTTTTTTTTTTTTGATAACTGAGCTATCCGAGCGTCTTCCGGACCCAACTAGCCGTGGTTGCGATACCTCCTCCTCGGGCACACGTAATAGCCCATAAATCACGTGTGTTGGATAAGTCAGGCGAACCTAACGGTTTCAAGAGGGCTGAAAGCCCCCACCAACGGAGAAATGCCCCCTGAGTTTGAACCTGGGAGGTCTCGGTGAACCTCCCAAAGCCCCACTAGTGGGGCTGCTGCCCCGTTGGCAATAGTACACTTCTCCTTACTTGGATGGACTTTTTGCCATATTTCTATCGGAGCAACTTTCATGACATTCACATCCTTCCTACCACCCCCAGTCCTTCATGCTATTATGTACTCTAATCTTTGAGGATTGCCCATTTCTCCTCACCGAGCCATTTCTACTCCATCCCTATAGTGTTACTAGTGTGCAACACATTCTCTCCACACTTTCAGGAATTTAGATATTTCCATCATTCAAACAGACTTACTTATTAAAAAAAAAAAAAAGGAAGTTCAGACTTGTCTTTCATATAGAAAGGAAAACTCAAATGTAGTAGAGAAATTGTTCTTCCTGTGCATGATTTTTTTAGGAAGATTGTTACTTTCAGTAAAAAGAAGAGCTGTAGTGTGATGACATAGCCACCCCATTACGTGATATTTAGATTTTCGTGTCCAACTAAGCATATATTAGACAAATTGAAGCCAATGCTAATGCTGGCAACTGAATAGTGAATAGCCAATTTAGTCACTTTCTTCGCTAAAACTGTCTAATCCAATTATATGAAGCCTTTTTCTTCACAGATTCCTTTCCCTGTGGATTCCCAAGCTTAGCTGGAGTAGCCAAATTTAGTCATTTTCTTATCTTTTCATTTTTTAATAAATTTTTTACTACCTTATTAATTAAAAATATAATATTTAGTAAGAGATGTCTAAATTTAAAACAAGCAAAAAAATTTTTGATAACAAATATGTTAATCATCCCTACAAGTCTCCTATTTCTTTATTAATTTACAATACGTGATCTAATCTCTAAAAAATTAATAGGTTTTGATTAATAGAGACTTGAGATGAATTATCTTATTAAAGGGTAAATCTCTTTACTTGTGGATTTTCTCCATTTGCATTAGCCAATGTAGAGATCATACGTGCTTAATTACCCGAGCCAATCCATTGGGGTATCATTCTTTTGATTCGATTGATGGGTAAATGCACAAGTTTTCGGAGTCAAGTTGAATTAAGGCAAAAACTAAAATCATGATTATGAAATGCTGATTGAATAAGATTATTACTATAAACATTATTACATATGACATGTTAATGCTCATTGTGTTAGTCCTTAATCATAACACAGACTTTTTTTTTGTGTCCATCACTTAGTATTAAAAACTTAATGGATTGGTTGATGTGGTAACCAGGTAGGGCATCTCTTCTCCTTAAATAATATCTCAGGTTCAAGTATTGAGAATTTAACTTGGGAAAACTTTACATTTAGAAGGTTCACCTGGCTTAAACTAAATTAGTCAAAGTTAATTGGACATTTGGATATCAGTGATAAAAATAAACAAATAATGAATCCTTCCTAGTGCAGCTTTAAACTATATCGGTCCAGTAAAAGTAAAATTCTCTCAATTATGAATTGTTTTCATGTATAAGATTTGAACATGACAGTATCAAAAGGGAAGGAGCGTTAAATTATTTCAACCAAGTCATGATAGTGACCGTGCTCTAACCACTTAGATCGTACGATGATATCATTGATATGATATGATTACAGTTGCTCAAAGAAACAAAAAAAGTCGAATTTGACCAAGAATTGTTCAAGCCATCTTTCTAATGCTCCGATATTTTTCTTAAGTAATTCGGTCAATTACTTGATATTGTTGGCTAATTGAACCGATTTTCTGAGTAAAAATTAAATAAAACTTAAAAACAGAAAGCATGAACTCATATTCGTAATTTATGAGTTTTGAAAGGTTACGTTCAGTAAATTTCAAATAAAGTGATTTTGAAGTAAAACGTATACAGTTCAACAAGATATCCCAAATTGAGTCAAACAGTATATTTAGTTTACTTCTATTCAAAATCTTACATGGTCCCACATAGTTAAAAAAAATATATAAACCAAACTACTTTGATTAATAATGATTATGACAATCGCTCAAGTGATTAACACTAATTTGCTCGTTTATTATATTTGAATTAGTGTTTACTCACGTCACATGGTCAAGTAGAATGACCTAAGAATTTCTCCCGTCACAGAGTTCTAGAGCGTAAAACCTTCGAACCAAAATTTAACATAATAATAAAACATAAATTAGAAATGAGAAACAAGATTGTGCTCCTCGTTTAATTAATTACACAAGATTGATATTAAAGAATTATTCTAAAGGGTTTATATATAGATATGCAGATAGCCAGATACAATAGTTTCCTCACTCTTTTCTATTGGTAGCTCAGGTCACTGGCTGGTTCGGACTTGCAGAACTGAACCGGAATTGAACTGGTCAAATTTGAAACCGGGCCCAAACTGGACCGTAGCTGTGGAGACGTGGTGTCGAGCCAGTTTCTTAAGATCGGACTTGTTTAGGAACTAGTAGTTTTCATTCCAAGTCGTAAAAAGAATGAAAGAATGCAACAATTTAAACTCTTCTGTTTTATAAGAAACCCTCTATTGATTCAGTAAAACAAAAAGGAATTATTTAATCAAGAGACTAACCATTCAAGCCCTTTAATTTTTTTTAAATGCCACAAACCGAACCGACCAACTAAATAAAATTATTTAGAATTTATTAGTAATTTTT